>JARKIA010000211.1:0-314138 GCA_029289565.1 Mycena galericulata | reverse complement strand
GAGAGCGGACGGTCGGCTGAAGTAATGCAACGTCACTTTTCAAATCATCCCAACATATTTAGCATGCATACCGTAGCTTTCGGCGAGGTCCATGTATGCAGAAAGTCCGAATAAATGCTTGGGAGAAGTTAGCTGGGCCTGTCCTTTCAAAAAAAGTCTTTCCGAACATTCAGAAGATTATTCTGCTGTTTGACAGGATCGGGGATCGATTCGAGGTCGATACTTTCGACGAGCAGAGAACTACGCGAACCAGTAGCTCATGTCAGCGATCAAGTTTTGGAAAAGGAACGTACAGAGATTCTTCCACACTCAATTCAGTATTGCTGAGTCCAAAAGGAGCAGAGCAAATAGGATCCGGTTTGGAGGTTGACGCTTAGGAAGGTCGACATTCATAATGACCTTGCTACCATCGTACTGGATGCTTGACAGTTCATCCTGAACGACACGGAAATCAGGAAGAGATCTGATATGTGAATCCGGGGTAGCCACGTACCCACAATGTCGAGAGAGAGATGTGATTCTCCCGCAAGTGATGCATGGCCTCCTGGCATTGCGCTTTGAGCGTTATCACTTATTGTGTGAGACCCTTAACCTACGAGCACGCCCGAAACCTGTCACGTACGAAATGAGCACTATGGAGCAGGGAAACAAATACAACTTACAATCTCTATCGCCTTTCTCTGGAACACCCTCCGTGATTCACCATACAAGCCCTGTATTACGTCGTGGACTGGGGTGGAAGGCTGGAGAGAATGTCAGAGAAACGTGAGATATGAACATCGAGGACGAACCCAGTTCCATCACGACAAATGGCGCCGGCGTCCTCAGCGAGGATGCTCCGAGGAACGGCAAATTTGGATGTCTGTCGGGTCCCATTAACGACCAAAATTGTTCGCATCCAAGTAACGTCGTACCTCAAGGGTGTCAAACGTTCGATGTCCGCCTGGAAATTCTGAACATGTAATGGGTATCCAAAGAAACAGTCCTCTTCGTCACTTACGGATGTAGTCGTATTATTATAGCGTCGTACGAGGACTCGCTTTTGATAGGGTACGAGTCTTGCTACTGCCCTGCTGTGACCCAGGCCCATTGGGTTCAAGACTTGTTGAAGTTCGAGATCGGCCAGAGTAAACACTGGATACTGTTGCTCCCACTTGAGAGTCTGAACCTTCGCCATTTCCATGCTGACCTAGACATATTTTGAGTTCGCGTACAGAACACCTCAGGCTACCTATATGACCAACCCCTAGGGATTAACTTTTCTCATGAGATAACTATCCCAAGGGGGTTGTAATTTAGGTGGGTGTCCCATATGGTATGGGATGTCCCATGTATGTGTATGGGATGTCCATGGGGTGTCCCACCACTATATATGGGACATCCCGCCCGCCGAAGGCGGGCCCGAAAAATTTGCCTGGGATGTCCCATATGCTGTGGGATGCCCCATACCTGTCACGTCACGCCTCCCCAGCCAGGGCAGCCAAAATGGGTTTTTGGGCCGGTATTTGGGCCTGTTCGAGCACCCTTTTCCTGTTCCATACAGCCTGTGCCCTGCATAGCAGCTGGCACTGATGCCGCGCATAGCGCGGCCAGAAAAAAAACGGACTTGGGCTCTCTGTTTACTACCTTACATCAGGGGCATGCGGCCTGCGTGGCGCAGATGTTGCAAGTGGTAGAGTAATTCAAGTCATTGACTTAAGCTCGACCACTGTATTTGCCTAGTCAATGGTCTGTGCTTTGCAGGTTTGGGCCTGTACCCTACATGGTAGCCTACATAGCAGCTAGCACTGATGCCGTGCGTAGCGTGGCCAGAAAAAAAATAACAGATTTGGGCTCTCCGTTTACTACCTTTTTTCTCAGGGGCATACAGCCTGCCTGGTGCAGATGTTGCAAATGATAGACTCATTCAAGTCATCGACATATGCTCGACCACTGTATTTGCCTAGTCAATGGTCTTTGCTTCTCAGGTTTGGGCCTTTGAGTCTGCTACTGATCGTAACACCTGAAAATAAAAAAAAACATTTTCATCCATTCATCAACTAGACTCATGAATCTTTGTCATTCACCCGACTTCAGCCTCGTTACTGGATGGCACCACAAGTGTGCCCTTGATGATCACAGAACAAGTTTTTGAAGTTCTGCCCATTCATCTCTGCTCTGCTCCAGGAGGTGTAGTTCTCGTTTGGGTGAGGGAATGTGGGTCTGTGAGTGGTCTGACATCACGGATGACACTCACAAGTTGCTAATAGACTCTGGAAATATGGAAGTCATTATAAGTCAATATAATCCATTCCTTATCAAATTGAGACATACCTATAATTTAAACACCACTACTCATCGGAGATCCCATAAATGTCCCAGGCATGCCATGGTATAATAGGGAGATCCCAGGCACATTGTGTTTGTGTGGGATCTCCCACATTCACCCACATTGAGGGATGTCCCAAATTCCCGTTTCTGACGGTGGGATGTCCCACAAAAGCGGTTTTCTTTGTGGGATATCCCATCCTCCTTATGCCCACTGTGGGATGTCCCATATCTTCAATGACAACCATGGGACATCCCATATCTTCACCGCCGATCATGGGACGTCCCACATCATCACCCAGGACATGGGACATCCCATATTTTCAGTGATGACCATGGGACGTCCCATATGTTCACCCACGACATGGGACTTCCCATATGTTCAGCCATGACATGGGACTTCCCATATGTTCAGCCACGACATGGGACTTCCCATATTTTCAGTGATGACCATGGGATATCCCATATTATCACCTATTTTATTTACACGAGCACCTTCGCTTTACGCCGAACAGAGCATTCATTAATATCCTTTCACCTATCCACATGACCACAGTGTCTGCATAAATTAATGGGAACATGTTCCCTACAATGGGCCCAAAGAGACAGCGATATTAACAAAATGATAGTAATTATGAACTTAGTTACTAAATTGGGACGATAGCGTTTGTTGTCTGTTGTTTGATCTACAAGAGCGCCGATCAGAAAGTGTTTGAGAGAAAGCAGAATAACTACGACACATATAACTACGACACATCAATAGTACAGAAGGACAGGAAGGGCTACAGAAAAGCATCGATTATATAAATAGGAGATCGTTAAAAGTCCTCCAATCCGTGAATCGAAATCTCCGACTCATACCGCTGGCGGTCCTGCTCCGATACGAAGACAGGGGTACTGTCCTTGGGAATGTGCACTAAAACATCCCCGCGGTCGGGGTGGCGAAACTCGTAGTACAGCAGCATGTCTGCCCGCGACCACTTTCCCACCCGACGGAATCCGGTGGCATAGAATACTTTCGGCACGCCCGAAGAAACCCTGAACCGGAGCTTGTAGACGTCCAGTTGGCCCGGGCGCAGTGCCTCATCGTCTTGCAAGCGCGAGCGTTTTGCGTCACGATCAGTTGGAAGGCTTCCCGCATCGTTGTGCTTGCGTTTCGGCGCCGGTGGTCGCTCAGCCAAATCTAACCGCGGATATGTTTGCGCCGTGCGATCGCCTTGTTGAGGACGATTGTCGCGCGAAGATCCGGCGTGGGGTGGGGGCGCTCGTTGATCCAGGGCCGCCGATCGAGAAGATTCGGGGCGTGGTAGGGCTACCGGCAGTGCGAGTCGTTGATCCAGGGCTGCCGACCGTGAAGATCCGGCGTGGGGTGCGGCGGGCGCTCCTTGATCCAGGGCTGCTGTCCGTGAAGATCTGTCGCGGGGTGCGGCGGGCGCAAGTGCGAGGCGTTCATCCAAGGCTGCCGACCGCGATGATCCGGGCTGGTCTTCGAGTTTTACTCGTCGATGTATAACTGCTCCCCCCTCACCACGCGCATAAGGGGCAGCGCGAAGCGGGGGCGGGTAGCGCGCCGCGTTACCGCGAGACTCAGGGGGATAGCGGGGGCCGGCGTTAGCCCGAGGTGGAGGCGAGGGCGAGTAGGCGCGAGGCGGGGGCGAGTAGGCGCGAGGCGAGTAGGTGCGAGGCGGAGGCGAGTGGCGGGCGGCGGCGTTAGCGCGAGGCGGAGGCGGGGGCGAGTAGGCGCGAGGCGGAGGCGAGTGGCGGGCAGCGGTGTTAGCGCGTGATGGAGCCGGTGGCAGGTAGCGCGTCCCGTCACCGCGAGGGGGAGGCGAGTTGCGGATGGTGGCGTTAGCGCGAGGGGGAGGCGAGTAGCGGCCAGCGTTGGCGCGAGGGGGAGCGGATGGTGTGTAGCGAGGCGATGGGTCGCGGGGGTACTGATCAATCCCCTCAGCCTCCCGCGAGTAGCGCGGATCGGGAGACAAGTAGTACCAATGGCGGCCGGCTTGGGACGTTTCGCCAGTGCGGTTATTAGGGGCGGGCAACTCGTCGCCGCGGTATCGGGAAGGACCTGCTACTGGACGCGAAGCAGGGGGAGGGGGGGGGCCGGCGCCCGACGTGCTTGCTCCTTGGGACGACGCAAGCCCTCGTCCTTGCGGGGTTTCTTTGCCGTCTTCACACCCTCCGCAACCACAGCTTTGTTGAACGCCGGGCTATGGCGAACGCGACGCAGACATCTACCATCTGTCGCGACAACGAGCCCAACATCTCCCTGTTCGTCAAGCGACAAAGTCTTGTCGTCTGACAGGACATGTGTCAATCACAGGTGAGAGGCGACTTGTAAAAGATACGTACCGTCCTCCCAAGGGACAATCCTCATTACCATGTCGTCGTCGTCATCCTCCTTCCCTTCTCCTGCGTTCAACGGCAATGAATTTGCCTTCTCGAGGTCAGGCAAGAAATCGTCGTAATGGGTCACCTTCACTTGCTTGAGGTCGAACTTCCCACCGATGATCTGCCCCGAGTTTTCTAGCACTTCGGGGTAGTTAATGATGCGTATCTTGCTTTCCCATGCGAGGTCTAAAAACTTGTCCGACCACTGCATCTTGAATTTTGAAGCTCGCTCGGTGGTCACATACTTACGCAACTGTGCGCCCATGATTGTAGAGAAGGCGCGTCGCTGGGCGTCCCGCTTCGCTTCGCCCTCCTGCTGTGGCAGCACTTTGGGAAGGATGTGGTGCGCCGGGTTTAGTCCGCGTTTCTTAATCTCTTGCATCCTGTGCCGCCGGGGTCAGTATTGTCTTCGCACGACATCTATAGGAGACGCACCCGAACATATGTTCCAGATCCTTGATGAAACTGCTCAGCGCGAACTTGTTCTCGGAGCGAACCGCCTTGAAATCGTCGGTACCGCCGAAGGCGAAACTGGCCTCGCCGTTGGGGTCAATCACGTAGCCCCACAGGTGGACTCCGAGCGACGAGTGGAAGAGACGGCTCTGCGAAGAATCAGCTATGCGCATGAGGTATTCAAAGACTCCCCTCACCTGGTGGATAATCGGCTTGATCGCTTTGCGCACCACCGATTTGAATTTACCGTTGTCGCGCCAATTGTTGATCGCGTTGGCCATGGTCTCTTCATGCCACTTCTTCAGCCAAGGAATGGTCTCGAAGACAAGCGCGCTGTCGGCTAGCTCGTTCTTGTTGAGATTCGGGAGAGCGTCGACGAACGCCTGGCGTGAGATTCGAGCGTATTCCGTCCTGTCCACTACGACATGTGTCAGCGCAGTGTCGATGTCGTTCCACACGCCGGCCGGCTTACCTTCTTTCGATTTCGGATGATGCTCCGAATACCACGATTGCCAAGTGTTCCACGCCGTTAAGTTGCGAGCCATCTTCGGCGTGGTCCCGAGCAACTGGTGCAACACTTGAGGGTCCTTGCCACATTTCTCAGCAAGGGCGGCGATCTTGTTGTGGAAGGCGTCCTGCGCAGCGAACAACTGGTCTCGTATCTCTTGTGGGACCGGGCCCGACTTGGACCCCGCTGCGTCCTCTCCTTCACCTTCTGCGTCGCTGTCCTCGCCCTCGTCGGTGGAGTCGACACCGTAGGCTTCTGCGGGGGCCGCCGCCTTCTTCTGTTTCGTGCGGCGCTTGCTCTTCTTCGCTGGCTGCGGGTCCGTGTGGTCCGAATCCAAATCCGACCCCTTCGCGTTTGCCTTCTCCTTGCCCTTCTTCTGACGCGAAGGTGGCTCGGATTCCTTCACGACTCCCGATTTATCCTTGCCCTTTCCTTTCTTCGCGGCCGGCCTCGCCCTAGTAACCGTCTTCGCGTTCGCTGCCGCCGTCCTTTTCTTCGGGGCGGGGAGCGCGATCGAAGCTTCGAACTCGCGCTCGTCCTCGAGGTCCTCCTCCTCGGTGTCGACAGTGGGAGGTGAAGGGAAACCGCGAGCTAGCCGCTTTGCTGCAAGCCGCCGCTTCTCCTCCTGCTGGCGTCCATAGTCGTCATCGCTATCGTCAGCGTCTGACTCCAAGGGGGGTGAAGTCCGAAAGGGTGACGAGGGTGGCAAGGGCGTCGCGGCCGGGGGACTCCGCACGCGCGAGTTCATCGGCGTTCTAGGTGATGCCAACGGGTGGGCGTGGGGCGAGGAGGGGCGTGAAGCGTTATGCCTGGCCGAATGCATCCGCGTTTGAACCCGGGGCCCGGGTGATAGGTTGTTGAGGTGGGGGTTGCCTGATAATCCCTCGTCCTCGTCGTCCTCGTCGACCGGGGCGCGCTGACGTCTGCGTGACGGATCCCAGCCATCTAAGTCCCCGGTCGTCTCGAACTCGAGGCGGCGCGCATCCCCTCCGTGCCAGGCGGGGCGAGGTCGACCCGGAGACGAACGGGTGACGCGTTCACCCCGCGCTGGGGACCGTGGCGGGGGCGGAACCCAGGCGGTTTCCACCTTGTTCTAGCATGATTAGGATTAGTTAGATATACATTTTACTGCCGCAACGGCGGGCGCGTACCTCTTGAAAAGGATCTCCACCTTCCGCTTCCGCTTCCTCAGCGTTGGGCATGAAGACGTCGCCCTCCTTCGAAAATAATCAGTGGCGTGAGACTCCCGCAAGGGCGTGCGCGTACCTCTCGGAAAACATCTTCACCCCCCTCTGCTTCGGCGTTGCGCATGAAGACGTCGTTGCCCTCCTTCAAGAAATTAATCAGTCGCAAGAAACTGCTTCAAGAGCCTGCGCGTACCTCTTGGAAAACATCTTCACCCCCCTCTTCTTCGGCGTTGGGCATGAAGACGTCCTCGCCCTCCTTCTGGTAGAAAAACAAATAATTAGTCGCAGGACAGTCCCGCAAGGGCAGGCGCGTACCTCTTCGAAAACATCTTCACCCCCCTCTTCTTTGGTGTTGGGTATCAAGACATCGTCGCCCTCCTGGTAGAAAAATAAATAATCAGTCGCAGGAAAGTCCCGCAAGGGCAGGCGCGTACCTCTTGGAGAACATCTTTACCCTCCTCTTCCTCGGCGTTGCGCAGGAAGGCGTTATCGCCCTCCTTCCGGGAGTGACCTTCACCCGCATCGTCCTCGGCCTACCAAACATTAAGTCGCATTAATTAGAACAACGCCGCCAAGTGACGCACCGACGGCAGCTCAGGTTTCGCTGACGCCTGTCCCTTCGATGCTTCATCTTCACTCTGCTCTTCCTCCGGCGCAGACTTCGCCTTCGTTGTAGATTTGGATTTGGATTTTTGGATTTGGATTTGGATTTGGTAGCGGCCGCGTTGGCCGGCGCCTGCCACACAGAAATCAGCATGACAGCGAACGATAGCGACGGGGGTGGACTTACACGACCGCGCCCAGGACCTTTATTTTTCGACTGCGGCAGCTCTAGTTCTTGCTCGAGAGGAGCAGGCTTAGACACCATGAACTTCAGTTTTCCCCTAGCAGCAATTTCAGCAGCAGACTTACCTGCGCGTTGTTTCGCGTTTTTCGCGTCGACAAGGCGGGCCCGTCGGGAGCTACAGGAGCAGCTGCTGCTGCGGCGGCGGCGGCGGTAGTTGAACGCGTCGTTCGTGCCATGCGTGCTGAGGACGAATTCTTAAGCGTATTTCAAGTATTTTGCAGGAGTTGTCTTGTCAGAGTAGCAGCGATAGTTCCGCCACTGCCTGGAAAGCGTTCAGGGTTGCGCCTATCCAGACTCTACCATCCCATACCATTGTCTTCGGTGGCCCCGCGCTTTGAGGTGTCCTCGTTTTTTCTCGATATAGGAATCCCTGCAATTCATGCCACCCTTTTCATCTCGAAATAGAAATGTGGGCTGGACAATGGACGCCGCGGTGAGCTTTAAAAGACGGGTGTCCGACGCTACACTCACCAGCCCCGCCCCGTTCCAGCCCCTCCTCGCCTCAACGCTGCCATGCTGTACGGTAATCTGTCTTCACTGTCTTCAGTCCCTGTCTCATTCATCCCAAGTATAGAATCACTTACTTGTCTGCCTCGAGGTGCATCCCCTCACGCCGAGGTGCGCCACGTCTGACCCTTCCTCCCCTCTTCGGCTGATTACCCATTTTTTCTTCCCCAGCCCGGTCCCGCCTCGAGACGCGCACTGATGCGATCCCCGCACGCAGAGGTACGCCGCCTCTTGTCTTTCCTCCTGCCGTCGGCTGATCACCCAATCTTTCTTCCCCAGCCGCATCCCCACCAGTGCCCGCCATCAGATTAGCTGCCCCGACGTACGTCCACCATGTTGCCCGCCCTCCCTTTTCCGCTTCGCTAACCCATTCCTGCCTTTCCAGATTCGCTATCTTCATTACATTGCACCTACATTATGTGCTCGTAACTACTTAACAATACACTACGTTGATATCCTCGCCCCGCCCCCGCCCCGCCCCCGCCGTCGGCCACCCGACCATCAAGCCGCACGAGCGACATGGTGGTCGGGAGCAAGGAGCGAAGGGTTTCAAACTCCGCCGACGGCACGGAGTTACCGATCACGTCTCGGATACCGGTGCGGTATCCGAGAGCCGCGCGGCAAGTCACCGATGTGACATGCACCGCCACCTTTCTGATTTTGCTCCCGCCCACCATGTCCCGCCGGTAAGTCGTGTCCCGCCCGCTACCGTAGTCAGTAGTACTAGTAGTAATGAAATGAAATGTTGTCAACGACGCTTAGACGTCGTTGGCACTCTGTTATGTGCGAAAAAGCGCGGCGTCGGCGCACAAAGCGCTAGATAAAAATACATACGACCTACGCTACCTACATGCCGCGATCCATGCGCGAGCACGACGCTGACGACGTCTCTTACAGCGTCGAGGATTTCATTGACGACCGCGCCGTCGAGACCGACAACGACGAAGACGATGCGCCCGACGATGATGAAGATTCGAGCGAGGCGCAGCTCCGCCGCCTCGACGAGCAGGACTTCGACATGCGCGCTATCGTCGATGGGCACGACGAGCGCCTGTGCGCGGACCCGGAGGAGCCGTATCGCATCCCCGAGCACTTGGTGCAACTCTCGGGTGCCGAAACGCCGGTGCGCGGGGAGGACGACTACCATTCCGACGTACAAATGCACTCGCGTCCCACAAGTCCCGCCCCTTTCTGGACGCCGCAGCCAATGTCGCGCGCTGCAACCCCGGTATACGTCCCCGCCAGCCCCCCCGCCCAGCAGCCTACGATCCTTCCCGATCCCGTCACCGCCCCGTCTCAGCTCCGCCAACGCACGCCGCTCTTTCTTCCCGCGTCCCGCAGCGCCACTCCTTTCACATATAACGGCCCACCTTTGTCGCGGGACTCCACACCCTACCCGCCATTCGCTTCGTCGCAGGTCTGTGATACATCTACATACCCGATAACCTGACTAACCTGCTCTTTAGCCTCTCTTTTTGCCCGACTCCCAGCGCCCGACACCCTTCACGTACAACGCCCCCCCGCTCTCGCGAGAATCGACCCCTTACCCGCCATCCTCCCCGTCGCAGCCTATCTCGGTACGTGCTTCGTTTTCATTCACCATAGATGTCTTCATTCACTAATGATCTACAGCCTCGCCGCCCTTCGCCCGCGCCTGAGTCGCCGCCTTCCAAACGCAGACGCGTTGATTCTCCACCCCGTTCCGGGAGCCCCGCCTCCGCCCGCTTCAGTGTTACCAAACGCGCAGTTCTGGACTTTTTCGACACTGCGGCGGGCGATTCGGACGAGGACGCGCCAGAAGAGGATGAAGACGACGACGAAGAGACAATGTCTGACGCCGGTGAGTTGCGCATACCTCGCCTAGATTCTTACTGAGGCATCAGTGTAATAGGCTTCATCGACGACGACGTGCCCGAGGACGGCCTGCCGAACGCTCGTCCCATTTTCGACGATGATAGCGATGACGACCTCCATGAGGCTAGCGACGAGACGATTCAGCAGCTCGTCGCCCGCTATGAACAGGAAGCGGGGAAGTATGCCCGCGACGCCAAGCGAGAGCGCGCCCACAGAAGCTCGGGCGAGAAGGTCGAGCCCGACGAGATAGTCGCACATATCGCCGGTGTCGTCAAAGCCGGAGAAAATGCGACGACTGTCCAGCCCGGCGACTGGATTCGGCTCACTGGAGCACCAAATCGCGGCGCGTTGGCGTACGTGGTCAGTCCTACACGTGTGCTCGTCGCCACGACGGCGGACCCCAACCACGACGAGGGCCAACGCGTTCTTCTCGCCATGGCGGCGGCGGACCTGGACGCCGACGTGGACAAACGCCTTTATGACGACCCGGACCTTGCCATGGAGAAACGTCTTCTCGTTGGCCTGGCGTCGGTGGACAAAGCCACCCCGCTGGTGAACCCGGACCACGACGCGGATAACCACGCTATTGTCGCCACGGCGCCGGTGGACCCGGACGATGCGGACGCCCCCAGCAAACCGCCTGCCGATGCCGACGTCTGCACCACGGACGATGCGGACGAAGTGACAATGCCTCCCCCCAGCAAACTGCCTCCCGACGTCTGCACCAAAATCTCATTTTCCCAACCCCTCATGCGCAAGCAACACCCCATGCTGCACCCGACGCGCGACGAAATCGCTCCTTTTCAGCGAACCCGCCTGCGCTACCTGCAGAGCGCGAGGTTCTGGGGCGATACTGGTTTCGGCCTCATGGAGGGTGACCGTGTCGTCTGTCCTGCGGGCAAGAGGCGAGGGCTGCAGGGGTGGATCGGGCGCATCGTCAAGAAAATCAGCGGCGACAGCTACTACTATCGCGTCAAAATTTGCGATTACTTCGGCACAATCCCCGACACCCAGAAGACTCCTGGCGATTGGTTTCGAGTCTCGACTCTAGCACGCCATATTTTGGACCCAGGCCCTACCGTACACCTCCTTGATCGGGTACAGGTCAAATACGGGCGGAACTGCCTCGACAAGATTGGGCGCGTCGTCGAAATCTCGGGCCCGACGCTCAGCGTAGAGCTGCCTGAGCATACTATCGGCACCTTGGATTTCGGGCTTCTCGAGCAAAACACGTTGACGGGCGGCTGGCGTTTCACCATCCCCACTCACCATACTATCCGCCTCTTTCTGCCCGGGGATTTGATTCGCGTGGTCTACGGGGATTCGTCTGGTCGCAGGGGTTTCATCGTTCACATCTACCCCGGCGGCATACTCGAGATATTCGACGATCGCGAACGCGCGGGCCAAGAACACGTTGATCCGCCGTGAAACGACGCGAACCGACTATAAGCAAGCTCAACAGCCAGTATAATAAGCTGTGTGGCGACCTCAAGAAACTAATCAGCGACCACAAGGCGCCGGCAGGGGCAGTAGCTCCTGAGCCCATACCCGCGAAAGGAATGTGGCAGCTTGATGTAGACGATGGGATCTGGCAGGACGTTGGATTAGATGATGACGACGATGAACGCAGTGGACAGCCGCCAGGCGAGCCCCCCTTGTGGCTGAGCGACGAGAAGGTTCGGTCGGGTATCAAGGCCATGCTGGAGCTGGATCGTTGCGACGAGGAGGACGTCAGTCTGAAGAAAGAGCGGTGTGCTCTACAAGTGTGGTTCGCCGAGGAATGGACAGTGTTGAATTTGGCGCTACAAGACGAGGGTGTGTCTTTCTTGGTCGAGAATCCTTTCCTTTAAAACTAACACCCATTTTTTTGGAAGAGTGCGAAGAAGACCGTTATCAACTAGAGTTACTACGTGATAACCTAGTTCGGTTGTGCGCTACCTGGCAGAAGGCGCTGCCTGATCTAGGGGTGGACGAAACGACCTTGCCACCGTGGGGGCCCACGGCAGCGCAATTGTCGACGTGTATAGTGCATGCGCATTTGCCTGCACGAGGAGAAAACAGGTATTACAGGTCGGCTGGAGATTTCTCAGATGACGACGGCGGGGAGGAAGACATCGAGGCTGGTGGGGAGGAAGAAGACTACAGCACACTAGAGGCGCTAGAGAGGGCAGATTTCTATCGGGAGGCGCAAAACGACGACTTGTAGTACTAGTAGTACATGTACACGAATAAGTAGCCCCTGTTGCTTCCTACCATCGTACCTCGTTGCGTGTATTAGTCGTAGTTACTAGATATGTAGCTACAGGAAACACAATGAAGTGGCAGAGTCCGGAACAGGAAAAAGAGAACAATGCCGGTTCCGTGGACGCTGCACGGCGGCCCTGCGTGAGGGAGTATAAAGGTGAGGAGCGTACAGTGCATACCCACACCTCTTTTGCTCACCAGCTCTCCAGCAATGCCAGCTATCCGTACGCAATCGACCAACAAACCCGCGACTCGCCCCAAGCGGCGTTTCTCGTCTCCCCTTCTGCCCTCCGCTATCCTCCTCATGGGAGATGGACTGTTGGAGCGCGCTCAAGAAGAAGGAGACCGTGCCACGCAGAATGCCGAGGTTACACAGCTACGGGACGTCGCGCGTGCTGCCCCGCTGGATAAAGAGAAGATGTGGGCATTCCTTCATGAGGGTAAGTCCAGGCTTCCTTTGGGCTCAACTGTTTCTGTGCTGACGATTTCTGCAGTGGAAGATTATGAGGAACTGTACGGCCGTTACGTTGCCGACGCTGAGAATGATGCCTTGATAGCTCGGAGGGATGAGCTACTCCGGGCTCTCTTGGAGCGCAGAGAAATTATATGTGAGTCTTGGATGCGTTGCGTTGTCGCGCAGATTTCTGAGTATTTTTGGCAGCGTTCACGCCTTTGTGGGATATCCAGACGTTGTCGGAATACAAGCACGATGGTATGTAGCTCACACACTTAGTATGCTTCATTGCTGATACCTCTGTCTACAGTCGATTGTTTCGAGGCGGAGTTCCGCATGTCCGCCGACCCCGACGACCTGTATTCCAAGAGTATCCATCTCCAGTGCGCAGCGGTGGAGTACTATGAAAGCCTCATGGATGCCGCGAAGGGTGACATGGAGGTCGCTTCGGAGATCGCAGGCAAGAGCTTCCGTTTCACCGTGGCGAATCCGTATGCGTCCAATGATCGGAGGCGTCGCACCTTCGACAATCAACGTGAGTAATCAAACGCGCTCGTAACCATGAGGATTTGACTGTTGGCCTGCAGTTCGGCACCTTCTGGCGTACTTCCGCTTGGCTGATGGCACCTTCGACCTCCAGCAGTTCCCGCCTACCCTTGGTAGACGTCACTGGGTATTCTCTCTCCCAAATCCTTACGGACCCTTGACTCAAGATCGCTTGGACTACTGGTGCTATCGTATGTTAATTGTACTATAGTTCCCTTGGAGACTGATTGACAAAACCTCACAGGTCAAGTTTATCGCGACGAGGTTTTGGAGGAGGTGGAGGCGGCTCGTGCTGATGCCAGCAAGCCGCCCAAACGGGGGTCTTCGATGGTGTCACCTTCTACTTTGTACGGCCGGATGTTTAACTAGTTATCATTATCTGTAACAAATCGAATACTCTGTCTTGTTTGTTTTTCTTCTTAATGTTAGTGAGAAAATGGCCCTTCTCCTTGACGTTGTGTACCTGCCGCCGATCGCTCCCATTATGGAAGGTCGGTGGCTCTGGGAGGCACATTGTTATTGTGCTTTGATATCTTGCCATATTCTAGGCAGTGGCTTGGGTTTGCAGGAGCGGTATAAAGGTGAGAGTTTTGACACAGGAATTCCCCAACTGAACACCCATCATGAAAGCCCGCCGATCGCTGAAAACCCTTCCCTGCCTGCCTCCATCGCCTTTTGATCGCAAGATCAGTCGCCGTCGTCGTCATCATACAAAGCCTCCAACGCCTACGGCTGCCAACGCCCCCATTCCCATGCCCATGCCACCGCCTACGGCGTCAGGAATCAGTCACATCATAAGACAATTGTTGCGCCGGGAGCAAGCTATTCGCGCACAGTGGGAGATGGACACCTTTGGTTACAGGTGATTTAATTTTCCTTTGTTCACAATGGAAGAGATGCTCAAGCAAGGTATTATACAGTTGTGACTCCCTGGGCTCACTTTCGTCGGCCGCATTTTAACTTACTTACTAAATCGGGATCGTAGCGGTTGTTTTACTTTATGTACACTGATGGGGAATTGAGCTTGGGTCTTTGCGTACTCGTTTGCTTATGAAAGGGTCAGGTTTTGGATTGTGAAGGTAATCAGAGTATGACCATATTTGACGTTCATGGCTGTCTGAATATTTGTTTGATTGACATTAGCTTGATTGTCATGTTTCTGGAAATGGTAACAACAAGGGAAAACAACCGATATCGTCCAAAATAGGAAATACATGAAAAAATTGTGCCTATTTCGATGTTGGGATAGAGTGTAGTGGGTGAAACTATCCAAAAGCCTTCCAGAACTGAATATATAAGATGTCTAAATCGAAATTTGGACTTGTGGTTTGAAAGCATCTACTTAATAATTAAATTAAACCAGTAAATGTTAGTTTTGTCCAATATGTTTGCTAACCATGGGGCAGCTGACAAGTGGGTGTAATTACTTGGGATGTCCCACTTGGATGAAGAAAGGGAATGGATATCTAACCACTTAATTAAAAGGGATGAAAGATGTACCAAATGTACAAACCAAGGAAAAGGATGGGACTTCCCACTTAACATAGAGAAGGGATGGGACGTCCCACTCAATGCGGAAAAGGGAGGGGATGTCCCATAAGGTATATAAAAGGGATGGGACATCCCACATAATACGAAACGGAATGGGATGTCCCATTCAATGCGGAAAAGGGAGGGATGTCCCATAAGGTATATAAAAGGGATGGGACATCCCACATAATACGAAACGGAATGGGATGTCCCATTCAATGCGGAAAAGGGAGGGATGTCCCATAAGGTATATAAAAGGGATGGGACATCCCACATAATACGAAACGGAATGGGATGTCCCACAAAATATAAAAAGGGATGGGATGTCCCATAAGGTATAAAAATGAGATGGGATGTCCCACACAACAGAGAAAAGGGATGGGACGTCCCACAAAATTTAAAAGGGATGGGATGTCCCATTTGTTGACTTTCTGAGAAAAATTCAAAGTGTTTTTATAACCTTATACTTAAAGGACATAAGTAGAAGGAACCAGGTTAACCACTACAGGTATTGTCCTGCCTGGGCAGAAGCAGAGGGATAGTGATAGTGGATGAAAATGATAACTCTATTCAACAGGGGCCATGTAGCACTACACGATATAAACTAGCTCTGGAGACAACGAGGAGTGATAACTGGATAATGGATCAATGGTAGTATGCTAGGCGGAGGCTTGTGGAAGGTGGGGGTTCAAGACTGCTGATATGTAAGAGATTTGTATTTAAGATGGGTACTAATGGGAGACAGAAATGAGAAAAGGCTGCCCTCGAGGGTGTAGCAAGACAAATGGCACGAAGCACAGAATCTGCTTGGGGCCTGCTATGGCGAGCTGGAAGAGACATGTGTTACCTAGGCTGACAACAAGGTCAAGCCCTAGTGTCTCAATGTATATCTGTACAAAATAATGTGCCTTGTGGTAAAGCCACAAACTACATGAAGTTTTGATAAGGGACTAACAAAAAAACATATCCTGAGTTACAGAACTCTTGCTTGCATGGCATATGGGCTGCAATCTACTGGCAAAGGTACCCAGTGGAAGCCCAAACTTTGTGGCTGTGCACAGGCCGCATGCCCCTGACAAAAGGTAGTAAACAGAGAGCCCAAGTCCGTTTTTTTTCTGGCCGCGCTATGCGCGGCATCAGTGCCAGCTGCTATGCAGGGCACAGGCTGTATGGAACAGGAAAAAGGGTGCTCGAACAGGCCCAAATACCGGCCCAAAAACCCATTTTGGCTGCCCTGGCTGGGGAGGCGTGATGTGACAGGTATGGGGCATCCCACAGCATATGGGACATCCCAGGCAAATTTTTCGGGCCCGCCTTCGGCGGGCGGGATGTCCCATATATAGTGGTGGGACACCCCATGGACATCCCATACACATACATGGGACATCCCATACCATATGGGACACCCACCTAAATTACAACCCCCTTGGGATAGTTATCTCATGAGAAAAGTTAATCCCTAGGGGTTGGTCATATAGGTAGCCTGAGGTGCAAAAGGCGTAAATTGAAGGGTGAATAGCCGTATATAAACTCATTGTGTGTGACACCTAGAGTCCTAAAACACTCATTCATACTTTGTAGCGTGCATACATTAAGGCATTGAGCGTAAACGAGGCCTTAGGGGCGAAGATTCCCGATTTGGATGTGGCTGTGCTCAGTGGCTGTGCTCGGCTAATAGGGTAGGATGGGTCCGAAGGGTCTTACTGCACTTTTCCGACCCTGTGTGCCAAATTTTAAGGATGACTGCCCCTTGGTCCAGAGGGTCGCACCGTGGAGCTAGCTTTTCCTCTGTCCGTCGACGATCTTCCTGCCGCTCGGAAGATATCTGGCACCACTGGACATGAAGGTCACATCTTCTGTACCGTTTGCAACCTGCGTGGGCGTCACAACCTGTATCGCACGGATTTTGAGAATTGGACAATGAGAGATAAGGATCAAATGCGTGCTGATGCGGAAGCTTGGCGGGACGCCCCAACTCTTACCCAACGCAATGCTATCTTCAAACGAGGAGGAACCCGCTATTCGGAGCTCTGGCGATTTATCTACTGGGATCCCCCGAAAATGTTGCCTACGGAGGCGATGCACGATATATTCGAGGGTTTAGGCAAATATTACACCCGGGAAGTCCTCACGATCACCTAATAACTCCGAATATCAACATTAGTTGATGAGGGAGATGCCCCCCACGTACCCTCATCAATTAATGGCGATGCGGTCAAACCCCCACATGCTGCAGAATATGCTGCAGATATGCTGCAGCATATGTGCAGCATATACGGGTAAACGGACTTGGGCGATTTTCCAAAGCATGTATTAAGTAATCCCCGCCCTCGGGGCGGCCCCCGCTGTCCAAAAAAGGAAATTCACCCAAAAGAATTCAATAGAAAATAAAATAAAATACAGAAAAAATAAAAATAAAATATACTACCCCATGCGTTACTCTCCCTTGCCATCAACTGCAAGCATTGAAGCCCTGTAGATTAATTCCGACACCCCAGCCTCCTTCTCCTCATCCCCCTCTTCATCTTCCCAATCCTCTCCTCCCTCGTCCTCGCCCCTGCGCCAGCCTGACACCCCGTGGTCCACGATCACCACCTCCTCCTCCTCCTCCTCCTCCTCCTCCTCCTCCTCCTCCGTGTCCATCTCGTCGGCCCGGGCCGCCTCTCGCCATGCCGCACGCGCCGCTCGCCGTGCTTCCAACACTTCCAGCGAGGTTCCAGGAACCAGGGATCCAGTGAACCCTGGTGTCTTGGCCAACGCGTAGAACCGCCGCATGTGGCCCTCGTCGAAGCGGCCCCTCCGCTGTCGGTACATGCGGATCTGGACCGCCATCCCCCGGTCTGCCTCCACCTCCTCCTCCGACTTCCCCTCCACTGCACGGAGCTCCGCCTCCTTCTTGCGTAACACACGATTCTCATCGCGGATCCACGTCACGACGCGGGGGATCTCGACGTTGAGACGCTTGATTTCCTCCCGTGCACGCAGGATCTTGAAGTAGCGATCCATGGAGAGGCGGTAGGCAGGGCGCGTCCATGGGCGTGACTGGATTTCGGCGCGCGTGTCACGCAGGATGTCGAAGTCCGCGAGGAATGCGTACTCGACGACCTGCTCCCAGGTCAAGTGGGGCATCGGGGGATCCAACGCCACGGCCGCGGTGTTGTATCGATCGATGGCATTCTTCACCGCCTTCGATCTTGCTTGCAGGGCCTTCGCGATGTGCTTGCGCATCTTATAGCCTACAAAATTAGTTAGCTACATTTAATATATTAGCACCAGTGGCGACGCACCTGTCTGAGATTGATTCATCTTCGTTAGCTCGAAGATGCGCTCCACGATGAGCAGCTCCAGCGCATCGAGCGCGAGCTGGTACTTCCGTTTCTTGATCTCCACCACCGTTGACACCCACTTTGGAGACGCCACCGTCCAGCGGTCCACAACCTCCAGCCGCACCTCGAGGTCCTGCACGGCCTCGAGATCCTTCTCGACCTTTTCCTTCCCGTGCCGTCTGGCCAACTCCGCCTTCGCGACGCCTGGCACATACGCCGCCCGGTCGTCCTTCGCCCTCCTTGCCTCCTGTGCCAGCACTTTGTACTTGGCCCTATAGACGACCCGACGTCAAACTCGGTTATTTTCGAAGAGCAAACGATGTACTTACTCGCTCGCACTGAGATTAACCAGTTTTTGCACGTATTCCATCTCGAGGGTCTCCACGTTTGTTTTGCTGGCACCCTTGAGGCTGACGAGGTACTCCTTCTCCTCCTTCAGCCACTGGTGGAACTCCTCGTAGCTCTCGACACCCTCTTGCCGCATCCACGCCTGCAGCGTGGGCTCGGTCTTCAGGATCGCGAGGGCTTGGCGATAATTGGAGCAGAGGAATTTACCTAGACGCGTAGTTAAATTAATGAAAGGCATATCAGCAGGGGCACGTACTGAGGTTGGCGTAAGTCTCGAAGCTATCGAACTGCTTCGCGTACGTCGTGATCTCTTGCTGGCGGTGGAACCTGCTCGCGTAGCGGCAGGATTTCGCAAGGCCGTTTGAGCGCGAGAAATACCTCTCGCAGCCCTCAAGGTCCTCGAGCCCCATTCCTTCGACGTACGTCGCGAGGAATCCCAGTTGGCAAAGGCGGTTGTGCGCGTGCCCGTGGAAGGACCCCACGAGGCACTTCAACTTGTTCTTCCTCGCAAGGTCCCCAAGCTCGCTGTTCTGGACGGTGGCCTCGAAATGGCACCCAACGTCGTAGCCGGCACCGAGCTTCATGCCGAACACATCGAGCATCTCCTCGACGACCGCGAGGGGGTACTTGGCCCTGTAGAACGGAAGTGTTAGCGTAACTGAGTAATAGGACGCGCGCGACTTACAACTCTCCGCTCCTGATCATATCAGCGATGACCAAAACAAATCCATGGCGGCACAAGGCCAAGAAAATCCCCGTTTCGTCGAAGATCCCCCACATCTTCGACGTAACGTCGTTGATCATATTCTTCCAGCGGTCGGCGCAGGGGTTGTCGTCAGCCTGGCAGATTTCCGTGGTCAATATCGGTTTATAAAACTGCCAAAACGCAAAGACTTACAGAATTCGCCTGCATCGGCAGCACCTCTGCGAGGCGCGTCTTTGCCCACCGGTCCACCCTCTCCCGCGAGAGGTAATAACCATCCCCAGCATCTCGATTATCGACGCGTTCCCTGGACTTGCCAAGGGTGGGGTCCCCGTCGCCCTCGTCGTCCAACCTGAGCCGTCGGAGGACTCGCTTCAGTGAGTCGTTGCCGTCCATCGTAGTCAGCATGTCGAAGATGAGCTGATCCTCTCCCTCCAGCTTGTACATACACGCCGGGCACGCATGCCTCAGGCGCCACTTGGAGTCGCGGCCCAGCGCATTCATCACGCGTTCGTCGGTTTGGCGACGGATCGCGAGGTAGAGGTCGTATGCGATTGAAAACTGCTGGCAGAGATACGGGCGATACGCAACCTGGAGCAGAGTAAGGCCCAGTGCAGGGTGATATAGAAAAAGAACCGCACCCCGTGAATGTCGCAAAGTGACTTCACATACGGCTGAATGGCGAGCTGCGGGCACCGGACGTGCGTTACGCGGTACGCCTCGAGCACGCGCACCGTGATTGCCACGTTGGGTGTCCACGGCGCAGAAGGCATTAGCCCCTCCATGATCAAGGCGGGGGCTATCCCGCCGCCGCGTGGGTCCAACTTCACGTCGACCTCGGACGTGTCTGCATAAAGAATCAATATCTATGTCAGCTTTTGCCATGAAATAAGAAAAAAAACGTACCGAACATATCCACAACCTGTACTTCATATATCTCCTCCACGGTAGTCGCCTCAGCTCGCGGCGCATCCTGAGCCCTCGTCGGCATTTCCTGCTCAGCGCAATACCGGATGTAAGCCGTCACCATCGCTGGCATCTGGCTCTGGAACGCTCTGTTCCTTAACTCGGTGCGATCACGCCGCGTTCTGTAGTCTTCAGCCCTCCTGTAAGGGAACTTTCCATCAGCACAGCGTCAAGAGAGCCCCGAAAAAAGGAACATAGTCCAAAAAAAAAACCTACTTGGCTTTCGCCGCGTTGTCACCCGTACCCTCCACAATGTCCTCCTCCAATGAGCTGAACTCCCCGCCCGCGTGGCTGATTTCAATGCGTTCTGAGCCGTCTAACACACCGTCCATGTTGACAAAGTTCGGGGCATTTGGCATGTGGCCAGGATCAAAATCGTCGTCCTCGGCCAAAGCTTGGAGTTGCTCGAACTCCTCGCGCTGACCTGCTTCCATATCTTAAAATTGTAAGCCAAATTCGTCCTCCCTTAAAAGTACGTTAAGACCCACTCTGCAGCCGACTCCGCAGCGCCTCCTTTCCAGCCCTCCGATATTCTGCGATCCCCGCCGGTCCGAGCGTTTGCTTCTCTATCGGCGCGTAACCCAGGTGAGTGCTTGGTTGGCGTTTAGTCCCCATCACACGAAGTTTTGCGGACGCAGCGCTACCGCGCCGGATAGTGTTTGTGCGTCGGTGCATGAGGAACGCGCGAGTTATAAACAAAAGTACAAGTCCGAAGCAGCGTGACTTCGCGCGTGACATTTCGCGCCCCACGTGATCGTCAACACTTCCTCTGCCACGTCCTTTTCTCCTCCTCGTCCCCTCTTCGTCCAAACCCCCGCCTCACTCAACGCCGTTCGAACACGACCGTGTTACGATGGATGGTGAGTACTTCTCCCCCCTTTTCATCGCTCCCTGTGTTTGGTGCAAAGCCGCGCGTTTGGTGCAGAGATCCGCCCCTGGAACTCGAATCCAAACAACGCGCCCTTTGTATCTTTTTTATTTCAAACCCTCCCGTAAACCGCCAGGCCCGGGATCCGCCCCTGGAACTCTAGACCCTGCGTTGGGCTTTTTTTTTGGCCTTATTTTTTTCTCCTTAACCCTCGCTGACGCGTCTACCCCGTAGGCCGCCGTACGCTTCGCAGCGGCAAGGAGTTCTCCCAATTCGACCTTGCTTGTGCGCGCGCCATCCCGGCGCCCGTGTTCTTCGACGTTGGCGCGTCCATTAAGCTCCGGCTCGAGCACGTCGCTGACGACGACGAGGACGACGAACGCGCCGAGGACGAAGCAGAGGTTCCCCCTTTTTGGCGTGCACCTTCACCTCCCGCACCTCCGCCTCCGCCTCCTGTAGCCCCGCCCTCCCCTGCCCTCCCTCTCTCTGCCGAAGCCCGCAATAAGCTCAAATCCCGCGCGCGCCGGGACAAGAAAAGGGAGGAGGCCCGTGCCGCCTCCAGCACCCCCCTCCTCAAGTCCGTGCACCGCAAGAGGGTAGCGCAGGCTAAGCCCACTGCCCTGGAGCTCGACGTCGACGCGGCGGAGCTTCCGCATTCCAAGCACGGCTGGCAGGGAAGCGGCGCCCCTGCCGACGACTTCGAGTTTACCGAGCCGCCGGTCCCGCACGACCTCGAAACCGGCCTCGGCGGGGTTTCCTACACGCAGGAAGAGGTGGATGCACTCACCGGCACCCAGGGCTTCATGTATGTCGCGTGGCTCGGCCGGTAAGCCCTCCTCCTCAACGCCCTCCCTTTTTTTTTCTGATGCGCCGCAGCCTCACCATCCCCCTGCTCGACTCCCACCGCCGCGTCATCGCGGTACTTGGCGGCACCCCTCGCGACGCCGCTGGGTGGAAGGTGGTGACCGACGGCGCGGCGGCCCTCCTCAAGGAACGCGAGTCGCGTATCCGGCTCTCCGAGGACCGCCTTCACCACCGGCGGGCACAGGACGCGTTTCCCGCGCTTCCTCGCGGCATCGCACACGGCGGAGGTCGAACGCAGCCCGGGGAGGTGCGCAACAATGTCGCGAACACGAAACTCACCGACGAGTTGCTCGCGCATGAGTATTTTCAGCGCCTAGCCGCGTTCGCAAACAGTGAGCATACCTTCCTCCTCTCCATCCCTCTCTCACCCTTCTCCAAGTTCTCTTCGCGATCTGGGCGCCCCTCCTATTCACCTTCTACCAAGCAAACATGGCTCTCCTCGCCGGGTGGAAGCGAACGATGCGCTGGAACTTCCCCAGCCGCATCTTCGCTTCGTGTGTCTTCAATTTCGGACCCCGTGCGATCACCGCCCCCCACGTCGACTACGCCAACCTTGCGTGGGGCTGGTGCTCTGTCACCGCCCTCGGCGACTTCGACCCCGACTTCGGGGGACACCTCATCCTTTGGGACCTCCGCATCGTCGTGCGTTTCCCCCCCGGCTCCACCGTCTTGATCCCCTCTGCACTCGTGCGGCACTCCAACGTCCCAATCCGCGCCCACGAAACTCGCGCGTCTTTCACGCAATACTCGGCGGGGGGGCTCTTCCGATGGGTCCGCAACGGGTTCAAGACTGACGAGGCGTATGAGCTTAAGGCGTCGGAGGAGGAGCAGGCGGCGAGAGCGGTGGAGGATGCAGGGCGCTGGGAGGCTGGGCTGAAAATGTTTAGTGTCATAGATGAGTTGTAGACTACGGGTAGACGATACTAGTAGTATAACAAAGTTCTCTGAATAATTATTTGTTTTCTCCTTTTTTTTTGGACGCGCACGAGCTTCACGAAATGAGGGACGTCTGCGGGAAAGGGCTACGGCCGATATGTCCGATATCGCTGACCCTCCCAAAGAATGTTTTATATATCTTTCCATGAGTAACTTCCGGACTCCAGATTTTAATCGGGGGGGCGGAACGTATGTTATCATTGAGCTGTATTTTAATTTTGCTGTGTTACTGCCTAGGTAAAATAAAAGAAATCAAAAGTAGTCACAGGATCACGAACACGTTGCCGACATGCGAAAAGAGTGAGCTCTAGATATTTTCTTGGGTAGCTACTGGACCCAGAATTTTTCTGGGGGGATCGGAGGATAGGTTAATATGGAGCTATCTTTTAATTCTGTTGTGTGAGTGGCCAGATAAAATAAAATAAATCATAAGTAGCCAAGGGATCACGAACACGTCATTAGGACCGCACATTGACCATTATTTACTACTATAAGCTTGTCTCTTCCTCTCTCATCTCATGGCGACTTCATCGCCATTCATGGAACCCTGGGATCCCGTCAAGTATGACAAGCGTATGAAGCACGCGCAAGCTCAGGCAAGGTACAGAGAGAGGTAAGTGCCTGCCCTGCCCTTGAAAAGCTTTGCGCCACGGACTAATCACCTTCTAGAAACCTTGAGTCCACGCGCGAGAAGGCCCGCCAGAGAATGGAAAAGTACGTTCCACCCACTCGTGCCCCACTATTCACTCACTGAATTCTGTTTCTACTTTATAGCCTACGCAACAAAATTCGGGCGTCGAGAAAGTCCAGGCAGCAGGCGGCAGAGCAGCGCCGCGCTCTGGACGCGGACAACCGCGAAGTGTGAGCCGAGTCCCGCGCGACTTGCAACATCTGCTGATGGTAAACCTGGAACCTCAGAGATCGCAAGAGGTGCGCGTGCCCATTTTTTTTTTTTGGTCTGGAACAACCCTCACCCAAAAACTTAGGAAATTTATCGCGAAGTTCGGCGAGGACGCGTTCCACGAGTACTACATGCCCCAGCACAAAATCCAGGGCAAAAACCACCTTCCCGGCCTTGCTTTGAAGTATGCGCGGGAACACGCGTGCGACACCGCGACGCCGCCGCCCACCATACGCGCTCGACACCGCGACACCGCCGCCCACCGTAGCGAAGCCGAGAAAAGCGTCAAAAAAAAAAGAAAGCAGATTCATTAGATCCAGTATATTCATTTGTGCTACGTACACTACATAAATACAAAGATACGCGTCTCATGAGTGGGAAACGACGCGCGACACACGGAGGAAATTCCGTGGACAAGTCACGTGTTCGCTGACAAACCTCACTATCCACCTTCCACTCCTTGCTCTCTCCCTTTGTCGCTGGCTGCTTCTTTTCCATCTCGTTCTCTTGCTGTCCCACTCCTTCCTGGCCCTCAATATGACCGTCTGTGACATTCCCTTCCACCCGAACCCCGCGAATTATATCAACAAGACCGAGCACGACAGCAACGATCGAAAACTCTGGTTTCTCATCTTGGACTGTGGATTATTCACGAGGAGGTGCGTATGAAGAATTTTGGAGGCTCTTTCTTGGACTTACAGTTTGAAATAGGTCGGATGCCAACTTGATGACCCACCCCGACAACGTCTTGTTTTTTCCCAAGCGGGAACAGGCGGAGGAGTGCTGGGCGCAGCACTGCAGCGCTTACCACGACCAAACCGACGCGGCGCACCAGGACGACCCACCCGAGCCCCCTGCCGCCGAACACTCATCTCTCGCGCCGGTGTCGCTGCGCATTGATGCGCCACGTCAGCGCAGGTCCCAGGACGACGGTGCCCAGTCCGCTGCGTCGACGCTGGCCCCCGCACCCGGCTCTGCTCGCGCGCGTTCGCGTACCAAGACGCCTGCGTCGCGCGAGGCCCAACGCAAGCGCACGTCGCCGCCCCTGCCGCTCTACAGGGACGACGACGAGCCGAGCCCGCCGCGCCGCCACTACACCCTCACCGCTGCCCCCGCGCCCTCCCCTGCCTGCCCTGCCGCTGCACCCGCGCCCTCCCCTTCCCGCCCTGCCGCTGCACCCGCGCCTTCCCCTGCCCGCCCTGCCGCCTACGCCGAATCCTCGCCTGTTTATATGGGGGATTCGGACTCGTCGGTGGGGGAGCCGGAGGATTTTGCTGTGGGGTGGGGCCCCGCGCCTGTCTCTCGCGTCGTGTCCCCACGCGCCGCCCCCGCCCGTTCCCCTGCCCCTGCCCCTGTCCTCGCGCGTGCCCCTGCCCCCCCGCGTTTCTCTCCGGCGCATGCCAAAACGCCGGCGGTTGAGGAGGCGCCACGTAAGCGCAAGTCAACCCCTCTCGCGCTGTTCCTGGACGACGACAACGCGCCCACCCCACCGCCGCAACGCTCGGACAACGCCGGCAAGAAACAACGCTCGCACGACGCCGGCATGAAAGGTGCGAAGCCGCAGAAGCGTGCACCCACCGTGCCAAAGGCGCGTGCGCACACCACCGCCCCCGCGTCGCCGCCGCCAACCGCCGCGTCCGCCCTCGCGTCTCCCAAGCGCGCCTTCTCCGCTGCGCCCCACCCTGCCCACCCCGCCTCTCCCCCGCCCGTTTACACGGTGGAGTCCGAGTCGGGCTCCGAGCCGTCTTCGCCCGCTCGCATGGCCCCTACCCCCGCCGCGCGCGACCCCGGAATCTCGCCATCCGTGAGTTCCGTCTCGTCGCTCTCGTCGACGGGGGCGTCGTGGAGCGCATCGTCGGTGTCGCGCGCCGGCTTGGCGTCCCCTCGCGTGGGCGCCGCGAGCGTGTCGTCTGCGTCCCGCACATACGCATCGTCTGCGTCTCATGCGGGCGCATCGTCTGCGTCCCGCGCGGGCGCCCCGGCCGTCCTCGGTCCCCCAGCCGGCAGTTCGGGAGGGGCGGGCCCCGTGGTTTTGTACAATACCAGCTCGCGGAAGCTGTACATAGACCCGTGCGTGGCGCCCCTTTACTTTACTGTGGATTTCTTAAGCTGATGGGGCTTCTCCTTTTTGCAGTGCGTTGGCTGTGCGCGAGATGACGGCGAAGGAGACGGTGGAGGTGGTGGATTACGAGGATGTGGGGGAGTTTTTGTCGGCACGCGCTGGGAGCAAGGTCGGGCCACGCACATGAGTTTTTTTTGTATGTCGTATATGTTATGTAGTTTCTCTTTGTATTTTGTTTCTTGATATACACGTCGGGTACGTGAATCATGTAGCGTACATTGTATGTATGCTCCCAAAAAAAAAAAATTGCGATGCTTGTTCTGTGTGCAACGAAAGAGGTAGATTAAAAATAAATTAGCTACTTCAAAGAACTACGCGTTCCCGGGCTCGAACCAAAAGTACCAGATGATACAGCGGCTATGTATTACCCGGTGCGCATCCCAGGGAATCCATGACCGCTGTACCATCTAGGTACTGATGGTACAGCGGGATGGTCTAGATTTAAGGTTACCGATCATTTTCTCATGGCACAGCGTTCACGTACTTTACGGTTGACAGAGTGTATGTTTAAACTATGTTTAAACTATTCTCGTAAACGTCCGTCCTATCACCGCTGCCACTCGCACGCCATGTATCTCTTCTTTGTTCTCTCACCACCACCTCTGTTTTCCTGCTGGTGCTCAGTGGTGCTCTCGAATGGCTTCAAGAATTGTTCGGGTTGTCTCTGCCAACCGACGGCACGTGCTGTGGCAAACTCGGCCAAACTCACCTCCTACGAACTCTCAACAAACGTCGCCTCCACATCGAAAAATGCCAGCTAGCACTTCTGACGACCAACGCTCGGAATCGGAACAGCCTGGAAAGGTACCCCGCCGCATCGTTGACTTCGAGCCCGACGATGGCGACGAGGACTGGGAGGATCTCCCTGGGCTGGGGACGTCGACGCACCGCAGCCGTAACCCCCACAAGCCCGTGATTCCAATCCGGAAGCGCAAGCGTCCCTCGGGAGGCACGAATGGGCGCGAAACTGCGGTCCAGCGGCGCACCGAGAAGTCTTCGCGGATGCGGGATCTGGCGGATGAGCTCGCTGCATTCAACGCTGAGCGCGGACAGCGGGCCCTGGAGCTCTCCGAGAAATATGGGGTGAAGCTGAAGGAGGTTCGGCGCCGCATGATGGCGTCTTCGGGGTTCACAACGAAACGCCGCGTCAGTCTCTACAACGCGAAGATTTCTGTGATCATGCGAGATCTGAATGAAGGTACGTGTTTTCCGTGTTTCTTTGACTGACAACTCACCTTTGGACGTGTTGCTTAGGCCGCGAAGTCGGGGAGCGCTTGAACGTGAGAGACGTCAAGGCCATGGTCAAACGCGACCCTTCGATGCTCGACGGATTCACCAAAAAGGAAGAAGAGGATATGGTCACCGACGCGATGAAGCGCCGTGCGCTCCAGCATCGCGGCGCGCGAGGGAGCAATCTGGCTGCGGGGGTGGACGCGAGGCGTACCATCGAGCGCCTAATGCAGGAGGTACGCATCGATTTTTTAGCTCTTCTGGTCAACGCTGACACAGTCTTAGATCACCGCCCTCGCGGAGCGTTCAGGGATGATCGGCTTCGCGATGTTCACCCGCGGCCACCTGCACGACCGCACTGTCCCTGTGACCATCGAGTCCTGGGGCGCGCTCGACTTCTTCCCCGAGATATTGAAGAAAGAATCGGCGGACGTGAGTACTTTGTTTGAGTTGTGGGCCGTGAGTCGTGAGCGAGGTACGTGTTTGTTTTCCTACCTTTGAACTCTACGTTGGTCGTTGCTAACCCGTTGCATGCAGGCAAGACGGGTGCCGACACGCTCGTGGAGATGCAGAAGGAGTGCACCGCGATGATCAAGTCGGGCCTTAGTAAGTCTGTTCTTTGAGAGGAGAACTTTTTACTCACTGGCGTGTTTTGTTTTCGAATGAAGTCGCGGCGGCTGGCAGGACGAAAATCGCAATGAACTACGAAAACTACATCAGCGCGATCGTGGAAGGGAAGAACATGGGGCTGCTTGGTTGGCCCGAGGGCGTTGACTTCAAACGAATGTCAAAGCAGTCGGCCATCGGGCCGCTGCGCATCCTTCGCGACGCCCTCAGATCGGGGACTTGTAGATGGAAGGTTTTGACACCAGGGGAGAAGTCGCGCCTCCTCGCGCAGTTCGAGGACATGGTGAAGAACGGGGAGGCGACGGAGAAGGTGCGGAAGAAGACGGAGGGACGCAAGGTGGGCGCGGGTGCCCCAGCGAGAAGATCGACGCGCGTCAAGTCGACGCGTGGGGCGACAAAGAAGAACGATGTGTTGAGTGGGGAGGAGTCGAGCGAGGAGGAGCAGAATGGGAGCGAGGACGAGGACGAGGACGAGGACGACGGGGAGGACGCGTGGAAGAGTGGAGGCCCGGCAGCGATGCGCCAGAGGCTGTTGGCGCTGGTCGAGGGGAAGAAGAAGGAGGCGCGCGCACACGAAAACACCCCCGCGACACGTAAACGCAACGCCACGAATGCGAACAACGACGCCGGTGCGAAACGCAGGGGCAAGGCCGCGAACACGGAGGATGGCGCCCACACGAAACGCAAGCGCAACGCCGCGAACGGGAAGGAAGACGCCCCCTCGAAACGCAAGCGCAACGCCGCGAACGCGGAGGGCGACGCCCCCGCGAAACGCAAGAGGGGAGCCGACGACGAGCGCGGCTCGAAACGGAAGGAGGGGGAGGGGAAAAGCGGAAAGAAGCGCAGGCGAGAAGCAGAGGATGAAGAGGAGGGGGGACAGGCGAAGAAGAGGAAGAAGAGCGCGCCCAAGGGCGGGGAGAAGACCTCGGTAGCTAGCGCGAGCGTGGTGCCTACGGTCCCCAGGCCCAAGCCACGCCCTGTGCTCAAGAAGGCGATCGCTGCGCCGCGCACCTCGACTCCTCCCGACTCGGCCCCCCTGCCCCTGCGAGCCTCAGTTGCTCCCGAACCGCCCGCCTCACCCCCGCGTGCTTCTACGCCAGTCGCCTCGCCCCAGCGCCCCTCGGCTCCTCCCGATCCGCCCGCCTCGCCCCCGCGCGCTTCCACGCCAGTCGCCTCCCCCCCGCGCGCCTCGGGTCCTCCTGACCCACTGGCACCGCCCCTGCGCACCTCCACTACGCGAACGAATGTAGTGAAAGGGAAGCGCGGAGGTCCTCCGGGGCGGCGCTAATGACCTCGCAGTGTACATTTTCCTAGCAGCGCGTTACGTAGTACCCATTTTTTAGTTAATATTTTGTTTCGCATTTTATTGAATTTTTTTGGGTGAATTTCCTTTTTTGGACAGCGGGGGCCGCCCCGAGGGCGGGGATTACTTAATACATGCTTTGGAAAATCGCACAAGTCCTTTTACCCGTATATGCTGCACATATGCTGCAGCATATCTGCAGCATATTCTGCAGCATGTGGGGGTTTGACCGCATCGCCATTAATTGATGAGGGTACGTGGGGGGCATCTCCCTCATCAACTAATGTTGATATTCGGAGTTATTAGGTGCTCACGATCGATTATGCGGAGGCCAAGAAGCGGGAGGACTTTATCCCAGCCTTCAGCTATGAATTCACCTCCTTTGACCCCGAAGACACAACGATTCCCGGAGAGTGTAGGCCCAAGAATGAAGCCGCAGAGAAGGACGTACCTGCCATTCACCGTCTTCTAGTCAGTCCGCTTCGTGAGGACCCGGAGACCCGCAGCACAGACAGTGCCTCGGATGAGGAAGATGACGGCGGCGACACCCCCGTGCAAATTGCAGAGGGTGAGAATGCAGAGGCGCTCGCAGTCAAACTCGCCAAGAAGCTGAAAACTGCGTTGGTCTTCGTTTGTTGGACCCTGAATCTCGCGAGGAGTCCAGATCTGCGAGATCCAAAGACCGGCAAGCAGATTAAATGGGAAGAATATCTTCATCGGATCTCCAGAAAGGAGTTAGCTGAGTTTCTTGTGGAATGGGTAAGTGTCATGCACCTAAGAGAACAAAATGCCTCTTAACGTTTATACATCTGCTTAGCGCATGTCCCGGCCTCTGAGGTCCGTCGACTCGCAGAATCGCCCAAAGACAATAACGTTGCATGATCTCCGGTTCATCCAACAAGTGATCGCTGAGACTGACACCCCGGCATGGGTCCACCATGTTCCCAAAAATTACGGCGAGGCTGCCGCCGGTTCAATGAAAGCGGACCAAATGCGCCTTCTCATGACAATATATCTACCCATCGCCCTCGTCATTCTGTGGGCGGAGCAAACAGGGCCCGACGCGGATCATTTCCGCGCACTCCTGAGACATGGCATGGCTTTATTCCAGGCTGTCACCATTCTCTGCCGTTATGCCATGACACCAGAGCGTGCCACCGCGTATCGCCAGTATCTGAAGCAGTGGGTTGATGACCTCTACACCTGTCACCCTCACACAAAGTATCATGCCAAGAGACCGAACGTTCACATTGCTTTCCACCTATACGACTTCGCCATCCTGTGGGGGCCATTGGTCTCATGGTGGGCCTTTCCGGTCGAACGACTTATCGGCGTGCTTCAAAAAATCAATTCGAATGGACGCGTTGGTGGTGAGTAGATCTATTTTAGCTGTTGATTCGGCTGCTGAATCTGACGTTCGCAGGCGAACACGAGGCCACAGTCCTTACCACTTGGATGCGCGCGGCAAATCTCCGACGGTGGCTTAAGCGTCCCAACTGCCCCAAAGTTCTACGGCAGTTTCACCATCTCTTTAGTCTTCATCACGGCAGTAGACTCGAGAATCTAGACGCTCACCCAGGGATCGAGACGGAGCCGCGCAAAAAGGGCTTGAAATCTGGTGAACAGGCATACTACGATTTTGCCGGGATGCACTTTTCGAAAGCTGAGACGCATGTGGGAAACAGCCTCGTCTCTTATCTGGATGCCGCCGGGAAGATATGGTTCGGAAGCATTGAGAAAATAAAGGTTACACCCCAAGGTTCAGTATCCTTCGCCATCCGACACCAAGAACGTCTCCCCGATGGCAAGAAAGATCCCTTCAAAGAGTTTGCGCACTTCCCCGCTCGTACCTACTCGTCAAAAATGGCAGAGACTTTGGTCGACGTTTCCCCGAGCCAGGTCCTTGGGCACTATGCACGCTTCAAATTCTCGGGCGGTCGGGCTGTTGTCCTGGATCTCAGGCGGGTATGTGGCTCCTTTTCTCGTTCTGACGTACTTCTGACTTGGCCAGGATTAATTGCGAGGGTGATGGACTATCGGGCTTATTTCAATTCAGTGTACAATAAATGGCTACTGGTTCTTAGACTATGTACTTCTTTTATATACGAATGCACGCATACATTTTCTGCTACCTAATTGCGCTCCTGTAAGAAGGTCTTATCCCTGTAAGAACTTTGCGAGGTCTTATCGGAAGGTCACAGGGTCGTCACAACGTGACTCGGCTTGTTCTTGACCACACCGCTGAAACGGTGCACTTGTTTATGGTCTCGAAAGTGCGACTGCTAATGAATGATGCTCTAACACCACACAAAACAACCAACACACACACACACACAATGCTACAATTGAGTTCGGGTCACCCTGAAGTATACAGGTAAGATTGAACCTCTCAAAGGATTGGATTTAAGGGAAAGTTGTGTACAAAGGCCTAGTAGGACTTCGCAATAGTTACAGTAGTCTTTGAACGACTAAGGAGGTACAAACTTCGATACGAAGTTGGCAAGGGAGGGGGGAAGATGACTCCTAGGACTCAATCGTTGAGCTTTCAGAGGGTTTGTCTAGGCCAATCGTTGGTCCTAGGACAGGATTTCTACACTCGGGCAGACTCAGGAACACTCGGGTTCTGATTTCACACAACTTAGACTGTCACCGAACACTCGGGAACGATGCTAACAGTTGACCTGTGGTAACAACCAACAGGAACCTTTCGTTCTCAGAGTATTGGTACGACTCGGCGTGAACTCAACACAAGCACTCCGTGAATGCCAACAAAACAACACTTCAATTTGAACTACACACAAAAGAGACGTCTAACAACGAATCTCCGCGAGAAGCCCAGACAACACCAACGCCTTTATGTAAGCTTGACCCAAACTGGCAGCAATACGGGGCAGGGGATGCAGTACTGGAATGCGGAATTTTACAGGCCTTTTATACTACACAGAGAAAACAAACAGTAATGATAAATGAGTAATGGAGCGGGGGTCTCGGGACAATAAATATAGAAATACAACGGCTGCCGTCTTGATTCGTGAGTCCTAGGACTGGATCGTCATCCTAATTTGTCCTCCTAGGACCCATATATGGGTATATTGCTGATTCCGAGGATGCCGGCTTTCAACGTAAGCCCTTCCCCAACTGTTCCTATTGGCGCAAGGAACCACCTTGCTGATCCTTGTATCCGATATCCCCAACTAGGATATCAACTGCTCCGAGCACCCAGCCGCCGTCTTACGATTAAACTCGGCTTGTGGGGCCACCACCCGAAACTCCGATAGGATGACGGGATTTGATGTGGTAAGCCGACGCGCGACGCGTCCGGCTTCTTCGCAGATTGTCTACATGTTTAAATGTCTAATTGACACTGCGGCGCTCTGATTCTGTACCCCTAGGACTCAACAGAGTCCCGGTTTTGAGTCCTAGGACTCAGTTTCGTAGTACAGAACCCTTGAATATGACTCCTAGGACTCAATCTTTGAGTCCTAGGACTGGATTATGCGTGCCAGAACCTTCTTAAGTGACCCCTAGGACTCAATATTGAGTCCTAGGACTGGATTTATAGACTTTATGAGTGACTTTGGCACCCCTAGGACTCGATATTTGAGTCCTAGGACTAGTGTGTTGTCCGTCCGGACTGTTATATGTTTATCCCTTGGTATGATATCTAGTAGGCCGATAGTCTTAATCTTTATAGATTGTTATACCGACTCCATGGTTATAGAAGAGCCAAGTGGTAACAGATCTTTAGACCGACTTCTCCGTACATCGATATTATAGTTAGCCGCTCGGGCTCACGCTAACTCTACTTGTATACCACCGACGAGAGGTACTAGTAATCGTACTAGAAAATGCAAAAATGCATGATTTCACGGCTGCGCAAATACGCGTCGTATCACCGCGACGAGCAAAGGTCAACGAGTGTAAATCGCTCGTTGGCCATTTAGCTTGTCAAGGTCAACTGCTCGACAGCAGAGACAACGTGCAGCTTCGACGCTGTCGCTTTCCACCGGCTCGCCCCGAAACTCTGACCTGGCGGGTGCTGACCTTCAAGTGGCTCAGCAAGCACCCTCTAGCCCATCCCAAGTGTATATCGCTTGGCAGGGGCTTCGACTGTTTCTGGAGCGCACCGTTTATCTCGCCAACCGAGCGCACGCACGGGTCTCAAACTCTTGACCCTGGACTTTGACCCGCCCCGAGTGTATATCGCTAGGCGTTGGGTCTTTCGTGGGTCAGCAGGGACGCGGAGAGGGCGTTGAGCATTCCATTCTAGAGCGTCATTTGAGGCTCGAAAAGCAGTTAAGACTGCTCTGAGTAAGTATTTTTTATGACCCGGTCTTGCGGCATTTTGACCCTTCTCGCATCCAGCTCCAGCAACTCTAATTGCAGCGATCCAAGGCCCTCAGCCGCAGCGTTTGATATCTTTCTTGAGCTTTTGCTAAGTTTTCGCAAGCTCCTGCCCGCCACAGACTGTCTGATGCCTGCATTCCAGCTTCTTGCAATTTCGGCGTTTCTTCACGAATTCCACGGCGCCAAGCCTTCAATGAGGCCCGAACATCATCAACGCCCTCCCCGCGTCGGCCCCGAACCGCTAGAGACCGCTTGCGGTTAGTTTTTTCCATGACCCGATCTTGCAGTACATTGACCTTCCGCTTATCTAGTCCACGCAAATATAATCTGAGCGACTCGATGCTCTCGGGCGCTGCTTTTAACAATCATCCGGAGCCTTCGGTAAGTCGCCACATACCCCTTCCCGCCACAGACGTGCTGATTCGTGGATTTCCACTTCAGCAATTTTTCGACCTTTCTATACCAAGTATACGGCGCGGGGCGGGGTGCCCACTCCCATCCACCGCCTCCCCCTGTGCCTCCTCATCCCATTCCCCACCCCCGTCGCCGATCCCGCACCATCGAAATCGGCCGCCCCATCCTCCCGCTCGCGCGGATCGTCCCCGCCGACGTCCCCGGCTCCGGATCCTCCTCATTGCCATTGTTGTCCTTGTCTTTGTGGCGGTGAGGTGCGCGTGTTGGTGCGCGCGGGGAACGTGAACGACCGGCTGAGCTCGTCGTCTGAGTACATCGCGGACGCGGACGGGGGCGGCGCATGTATATGTATATGCGCAGGCGCGTCGTCTTCGTCGTACTCCCGCCCACTACTCCCATATTCATCGTATTTGTACTCAAACTCGCTCCCTTGGTGCATGCGCGCGGGGAACGGGAACGACCGGCTCGGCTCATCGTCCGAGTACATCGTAGACGCCGACGCCGACGCGTGTGCGTGTATATGCGCAGTCCCATCATCCTCGTCCCCCCATCCTTGTTTCGCACCACGTTCAGTTATGCGCCCCCGGCGCTGGTTAGAGCGTGTGCAGTTCCAGGGAAATCGCGAAGAATTTCAGGCCTCCGGCGTCATGAGCCGTCTCATGCAGTCAACGACAGCCAACGAGGAGGATAAACATGAGGTCGCCATTGAGGCGATGCCGTGGACGCGCAGCCGGCCGAGGGCTCCGATGACTCGCAATCGACCGGCCGTCCCTCCCCCCCCCTGTCGCCACCAAGAAAGAGAAGAGCGCACCCCGGAAACTTATCAAGGAAGAAACGCGTGCCGTCGGACGTGTCGCAAGGGATGTGTGGGCCACATACATCAAGGCGTGCGGTGGAGCTCCGTACTGGACGCTCTTCATCTTCATTTTTGTCGTGGCCGCGCTCAGCCCGGTTCTCGAGAATGGCTGGATGAGCTACTGGTCGCGCGGTGATGAGCCAAAGAGTGCGGTCTACTACATTACCATCTACGCCATCGTACGTGTCCGGGCTACGCATCGAGCCGCAATCTTCTGACTCTGCGGTTTCCAGCTTAGCACTATCGGTCTGTCTATCTTCGAGGCACCGTGGGCTGTGTGACTGAACAGTCGTCTTGTAGGATTGATTCTTACGACTCTGCGCTGGCTCGTGCTCTGTAAGCTCCCTTTTCGACATCACCGATTGCAGAAATCCAAAGGCGTTCACAGATACGGGATCCATTCATGCGTCTAGGGTATTGTACAAAAGTACCTACTCTAGTTCTCTCCATCTGTCTCCGGCTTTAATCCTTTCCAGGACTACTGGAGGCCGTTTTGTTTGCAAATATTCGATTCCATGATACTGTTTCCAGTGGTCGTGTCCTCAACCATTTGGAAAAGACTTCGAAGGTGCCCATCCTTCGAAGGTGCCCATCTTTTCCTTCCAACCTCTCGTTATCTCCCTAACTTTTTTGTGTCCGTAGGTATCGACAGCAGCTTGTCGGACAACTTCGGTCGGAGCACGGTGTACCTGATCTCATCCATAGTTTGTGTTCCTACCCTGAATTCGTTCGCTGCTTTCTCATCCATCCACAGACCACGATTATCACTATCAGCTTCGTTGGGGGTATACCCTTCATTCTCGCCGCTGCCGCTGCTGGCGTTTTCTACTACCATGGTATGTCTGTTGGATGATGAAGAAACCGAGGTACTGACCCCTTTCTTCTCAGTGGCAAAGGTCTGTCCATGTTTGGACGCTTGCCTCCCAGTACTAATATCACCTCAGGTCTATGGTCAAACCTCGCGGGATGAGACGCCTAGGTACACCACATCGGTTTTATGTGTCTAGATTCCGCTGACGTAATATTTCAGATTCCGTGGTAAGATCGGACCTCCCATATGGATGTGTAGGCTCAATGGTTCCACAAGACACGCTCGCCGCTGTACTCTATGTACTCGGAAACAATCGCAGGCGTAGCTATCCTCCGCGCGTTCGGGGCGTCTTCGAAATTCCTTCGCGATATGCTGCGTTGCGTCGACACGGTCCGTCAAGCGCAAGTCCAATAACCCGATAGCTAACGGTCTACATAGAACTCCAACCCGTATTACTGGCTCTGGGGAGTGAACCGCTGGCTTTCGGTGCGTTGGTACATATCGACGCGGCTCGCGGCCAACAGATCCGCTTCAATGTTCTTTGGAGCGTCATCATGGGCGCAATCGCTCTCGTGGCCGTCCTCGATGGGAGCATTTCGGCTGCTTTGGCTGGTTTCGCGCTTGGCTTCGCAAACACGATAGCTGGCGATCTGCTGTTCCTCGTAAGAGACAATTACCATCACCCCGTTCTACACCTACAAATCATACTCAAACTCGCTCCCGCTGGCACTCGCACTTCCCCGCTCGCCGGGCAGCCACCCAAAGTCGAAGCCCCCGGGGGCGGAGGAGTTGGATTCGGGGGACGAGGTGGAGGCGGAGGCGGAGTCGTACGGCGTGGAGAGAGGCGGCGAGTCGCTAACCCGTTCCCGTTCCGGCGAGCGCATGATGGGCATCGCGTAGCGCGGGCCCTCCATCTCCCTCCCCAGATCAAGTTCAATATCCAGAGCCCCCAATCACGCGCATACGCCGAGGGGAACACGACGACCCCTTCGAGGGGCTCATGGCCGACGTCGTTCACGGTGGAGAGGCGGCTGAGCGCGGCGTCGAGCTCCGCGGGGGTGAGTGCGTCGGCGTCGGCGTCTTCTTCCGTTTCTTCTCCTCTTACGCGTACTTCTTCGTCTTCCGCGTCTCGGCCGCCAAAATCCATCTCCAAATTCAAAAACCCGCCCGCGGTTAAGTCGATATCCAACCCCAATCCCTCTGCCTCCCGCACCGGCCCCAGGCGCACCCGGGGGCGACGCGGGCGCAAACCGCAGCACGTCGCCCACGAGGGAGGACTTGCGGAAGCGGCGGCGGCACTGGGCGTCGCGCGTTTTTTGGCGAGGGTGCTGCCGATGCTGACCCGGACGCAGAGGAGAACGAGGCAGAGGAGGAGCCGCGCGAATGCGTGTACGAGAGCTCCAATTCTGGCTCTGCGTCGGTGCTGGACGAGTACGAGAGGTCCGGCGCGGAGGTCTGGCGCGTCGGCCGGGCGGCCCAACTCGACGCGGAGGCTGCGGGTGAGCACTGCTTGTCGTCCGTGTCCGTGAGGCCGGCAAGTGTGGCGAATGCGATGTATGCGAGGGCGTCGTCGTCGGGTGGTTGCCCCTCTGTAGCTGGCTACGGGACAGGCGACTTGCTCGGAACGGGCGGCGGAGGAAGCGGCAGAGGCTCGTCTTTGGTGGGCTATTGTACGACGTACAGATTAAATCAGATTTGAAGATAAAGAAAGAAAAGTCAACCCACCTCCTCATCGTCTTCATCGGAGAGATCGAGGAACGTAGATGGCACGGTATGCTCGATATCCCACGGCTCGGCGGGGAGACCTGCGCCGACGTGATCACGACGGACCTGGCGTCGATGAGCGATAGTCACTAAAATGAACAAGTTAAATGCCTTTGGGGGCACGACTATCATCTTGGCGAGTGTATCGAGAGACGGCAGCGACCAGCGGGCCCGGAACGCGGGCTTTTCCTCGGATTTGCCGGCGCGTTGACCTTGCCCGCCGAAGGGGTCGTCGTCGAGCAGGAACGACGAATCGGAGGAATTCGGAGTCGTTGTCGTCGCCGGGTCGTCGTACTGGGCGTACTCGTACGCTGCGAATGACCTGGGTAGTGTCTTGTAGTTGCGGTGACCTTGGGGTTAGCCATCAACTAACGCGCGTCTCGTGTTCTGTGGCCGCCATCCCCACTCCCTCCGCAGGTCAGCACTCGACGTCCCGCCCCTTGCGGCCTGCTCTCACCCTTTCCCCGGCGTCCCGCATCCCACGCCCTTCACCCCGCCCGCACCTTTGCCCACGCCCCGTACGAGTGGAAACGCCTTGCCTACCCGCCCGCCCCACTTCTCCGCACCCCGCGCGCCCGGTGCACCACACGGGTCGTTGGGGGTCGTGAGCCCTGCTCTGGAACGCCGCCGACGCCCCGCTTGCGGTCAGGCGACGTCCGGAGCGGCCTATAAAAGGCGGACTTTGGGCGCCTACCGCCCTTTCGCTCTTTACCTCCAACCACCACCATGGCGTATCTTCCTGCCAAACTCGACAGCTATCATCATGCCGCCCTCCGCTTCTGACCGACCCGGCGGGTTCTACACGTACTTCGACCCGACGTTCTCGATAGCGAAGATGGGGCGCTCCAACGATCCAGCACGGCGCAAACTGGAATGGGCGCGGCAGTGTCGGGGAGAGGCGCAGATCTGGTTGCCCTTTTACTGGGAAGTGCCGTTCGCGGCCAAATTTGGTGAGCGTTTCATTCAATTCTGTGTTCCACTGACCATTTTTCAGAACGTCTAATTCACCACCACTACCAACGCGCGGGGGCTTGGCTAGGCCCGGTCAGATGCACATTCTGCGGCGTCAATCATCGAGAGAAATACTGGTTCCACGGATATTCTGAACTTATACGGTTTATCATGACGGTCGAGCACTACTTGGGTGTCTTGGGTTGGCCCATCATCATGTAAGGATCAAACTTTACTCTCCTTATCCAAATGGCTAACAGATTTGTCAGGAGGAGCTTGTAGCTACAGTATTGTACTAGAATTGGTCTGCCAACGAAGTGAACGGGACGATGGGTTGGCTGCGAACTCATCGAAGTGCGTGGGCATGAAATCACTCTGTCAAATGTATGCTCATGTTGCTAGCTAAAAGTGCGGACACGCCGCCGACCCCGTCGGGCGGCAGGGGACGGTGCGCCCCTCAGAGCGGGAGAAGAGGCGGGCTGAGACGCTGCCGGCGGCGGATGTGGTACGCCGCTGGATTCCAGGTATATCTTTTCTTTATTTTATCTCGGCATATCACTTATTTCTTCTGACCGGAAGACTTCACCCGCTGGTATTCGATTCGGCGTTCAACTACTGTGAGTACTTCATTATCCCCTCGGGTCTGACGGTTCAATCAGCTCGTTCGTATATCACTTTACCTGACTTGGCGTCGGAGGCGACGCTCGGTTTGTAGATTTAGACAGGAGTAAGAACCCCCATGTATGTTTCTGGCTGAGGGAGGGAGAGGGAGCGGGAGCGGGAGGGCCCGGCGGCGTACCCGCGAGTCTGACCCCGCCGCCGTTGTCTGTGAATAGTGGGAGAGGGAGCGAGGGTATGTTTCATTACTCCTTTTTTCGTGCTTTTCTACTGAGGGAGGAAGTAGAATATTATAATAAATCACTTCTGAGGAGTAATTATGTGATTTTGAGTGACGAGGCCGTACCGGAGGTCGGCAAAGGTTCACCTGGAGGTACACCTTTGGCTGCACCCGCGGGTACACCTTGAGGTGCACCCCAGGGTGCCATGGAAAGTTGGTCTTTCCGCGCCCCTTTCCGATTATGGGTATTGTTTTCCTTTCATCCCGCCTGAAAGTGGCGTGAAAAGTTGTACTATAATACGGCCTTTCTGCCGCTTTTATTTTTTTCCTTTCCTTTGAGATGAAAGGAAGGCGGAATGGGGTTCATTAAGCTCCCCTTTCCCCCGGTTGTATTTTTGTTCTTTCAACTATGGTGAAAGGAAGGTTGAAAGTTGATCTTTCACCCGGCCATTCTCTTTATGTTGATTGTCTTTCAATCTGAGGAAAATGAAAGGGGTGCTGAAAATAGTTCTTTCATTACCCCATTCAGCTCAATTGATTGTTTAACAATCCGCCGACCTTTCTCTTTCAGCGGAATTTATTTCTTTCCACTTACGTTGAAAGGTTCGAATATATAACTACTTTCCAACACTCAGAATGTCAAAAAGATTCAAGTAATTTCCGACAATCTGAAAGGAATGTAGGTAGTATAACAATCCATATCGCATTTAACAGGGCTGAGAGATTCCCTTTTTAGGTGTGCATCTGCTGTACTGGTCTAGCCCCGATGCTCCCCCAAGAACTGGTGGACACCATCGTAGGCCTTCTAGATGCGACAGATACACATTCCCTCAAAGCATGTGCACTGGTGTCTCCCAGCTTGTGTTGCGCGTGCCAGGCAGTTCTCTTTCGTTCTATAACGCTCAAGGGCCGAAAAGGCGACATGTACCCGTCAAATTACAATGCGGCTGGTACTCTTTTCACCAAGTCATCGCACATTGGTGCCTACGTCAGAGAGCTGAAAATAGAGCTCCCACTGGGTTTAGCCACGCGGGAAGAGGCAATGGCTATTTCACAGGTTCTTACGAATCTGACCGAAGTGCGGCGATGCGTTTTCGAAGGCGGCGCTAGTACTACCTGGGATAAACTCGGATTCGGCGCGGCGATCCTTGACTTCTTGTTTCGACAGCCGTTGAAATATTTCTGTATCCGTGCTGTTACGGGCATCCCTCTGGTTGCGTTCATGCACCTTTTCGCTTCGGCCCCCGCCCTATCCTTCTCGGATGTTGATGTGTGCGGGATCACCGATGTATCTGAGGCGTTGACCGACCCTCCATCGGTCACCGAGCTCGTTCTTGACCGAGGAACTCAATGGATATCCGACCTACTATCCACTCCTGAATATGCATTACACACTCGGGAGCTGCGCCGCGTATCGGTGCGGTACGGACTCGGCCTACCCCTTTTGATCGCGACAGCGCCCACCCTTTATCACATCCGCGTCGGAAGTCCCGCCATGACGACAGACGACTGCTCGCAGTCCCTCCCTCCCCTCCCCTCCCTACGCTCATTCGAGATCGAGTCGGCTTTCAAGGCGCGCACCGCTCCCTGGGTTAGCGACACCATCAATGCCATCCTGGCTTCGAGATCCATATCGGGAACCGATGAGGACGCCCCGCGCCTTGAGCAGTTGACGATCACGTATCGCCCCGCTTGGGACTGGACAATTCCGGGTGGTCCTTATGCGTTGTTTTTGGAGGCGCTGGACCGCCAAGTGACAAACCACGGCCCGTCTCTCCGCCTGCGATGGAGGCTCCGCTTCGTGGGTGTTGGCCGCGAGGACCGCTTCGAAATGCTCCGCGCCTTCATTGAGCTGCACATGCCCCAACTGAATACGATGGATCGCCTCTCCTTTGAGACGTACGAGCCAAATTGGAGGGACGAGTTTCTGTAGCTGAACGGTAAGTCGCTAACCACATCAACAGCGTCGCCCGCTGATGTACCTGCGTATCAGTACCAAAATCCCGGCGCAAGCTTGTTACCGAATAAAATCAGGGATTCTCATCGCATTCTCAAGGTTTGTCACCTCCACGTCCATTTTTCTCGCTGAATTCCCCAAATTGAAAACGTGAGTCGACAGGACTTCGTTCTATGTATGTTGACTTGATCTCACTCACTTTGGATCTCCCAGTCCTTCGATTCTTTCGTACTTTTGAATATATGGTGCCGATTCCAAAATGAATACATCCTTCGTGCTATTGTTATTCACCGCTCAAGGGCGGTCGCTACGGCGTGAATCCGTGCTCCTCCCGATACGTGCGACACAAGTTACACAACTCCTCGTCCTCCTGACTACGGCCCCACGGGTGCGACATTGGCTTCTTGAAATTGGTACATATTGGTTTGCGGTATTCGTCTCTAGAGTCTGACAACCCTGGAGGATGGATACCATCCCTGTTTTTGAGCGTCTTCACCCTAGTGATCGCCGTCACGGATTGAGTAAAGGACGGGAAGCCTCGGTCACTCCACGATGTACGATGCTTTACCGGGCTGTCGGCAAGGTCAGGGAGGTAGAACGGCAGGCTCGGTTACGGTGTTTGTGGGTGGCCAAAAGAATTACAAAAAATACGCCCAAAAAGGAAAGAAGAAGAAACGAGAAGTTCAGGGAGATTTCAGCCCTGATGCTTGCATAGTCTCTGAGACTTTTCCATGCTCATGTAGAACAATTGGAGTGCTTTGATTCAGAAAAAAGTTGGCCGCTGTGCGGCCCGGTGTAAATAAAAGAAATGTGTCAAGAACGAGAGATGGAAACTCACTGCAGTGATTCAGCCCTCCAACTCCCGGGGTTTCATATCTACTTACAATCCAACACAGGACAGTCCATTGAGAAAGAGCATTAATTGCAGGGAAGAATTCTTCAGAGAGTGGTATGACTTGATGAGAAATGTTGTTTCCGATTTGAACTTGCTCAGAATGTGTTCAGAGTCATCCAGAACCTATGAAATGGCATCAAAAAGATTATTTGGATCTCAACGACAACGACTGGCCGCAGAATGGGTAAAACCCCTTATTACATGATTATTGCGAGATTTAGGAACAATAAAAATCACTTGGGCAGTCTATAAGTACCACAGGGTCACACCATTTTTATCAAGGTTCCTGCCGCCTCGTGCCCTTACGTATTCTGCACCCACACTGATCTTGTTATCGATCCACCATGTCGAACCCTACGCCAGAGAGCGCCTCCACCAGTCCTGGCGTATTCATCCCCACATTCCCCTTTGTTTCAGCCAACGCCGATGTTATCCTGCGGTCCTCCGAGGGCGCAGACTTTTATGTCCAGCGCGGAATCTTAGCACTCGTGTCGCCCGTCTTCTGCGACATGTTCACACTTCCTCAGCCCGAAGCGAGCCCGGGAATCCCAGTTATTCCGGTACAAGAGGATGCCCCTCTCCTCGACCGGGCACTCCGATTCTTCTATCCCGGAGCGCAGCCCGTTGTTGCCACGCTAGACGAGTTGCGAGGCATCATCGAAGTTCTCGTGGAAAAATATGACGTCCAATGCGTCGTTCCAGCGGCCAAACAGCGTCTCGAGACCTATATGGCGACTCAACCTTTAGCCGTATTCGCTGTGGCTGTCACTTACGAGTGGAAGGATGTTGCATCGAAGGCAGCCAGGGAATCGCTGAAACTTCGCCTCAGAGTCCCTGATGCAGAAGCTTCCCCAGAATTGAAGGATATCTCGGCCGCAACATATCACAATCTACTCCATTATCACTATTCCTGTGGCTTGACGGTGAAGGATGTGACGGAGGGATTACAATGGGTGACAGATCCCAACGAGTACGTCTGGTTTAGCTGCTTTGCCTGTGCAGGCGCACCACTGGACTGATACCTATCCGATAATGCTCTTCATCCTGTTCGTATTTGGTTCAACCAATCTCGAACGTTTGGGTGACCTCGTCGCTGAAACTCCGGGTATCACTATCCAACATCTCCATTCAGTCTACAACGCGCTGGCAAGTGCATTCAAGTGCGCGAATTGCCGTGAAAAGGCATTCAATCAACTGCCCGACTTCGTCTCAACTCATTTGGCAACGAGGATCAACCAGGCAATAGGCGGGGTGAGTAACGGTTGAAATCTTTTGGTACCAATAGTCTGATGTGGGGTGACGTTTGAATTTTCCAGGTTCAATTGAAGATTTAGCGATTCGGAATGTACTTCTTTGTATTTCAGAATGAAATCGACTCTGTAAATACATGACACGAGCGCCAAGTAGCAATACCACCACTGTCAAAGGAGAGAGTGTCCGCCGTGCTGGATTAGCGTGATGTAGTGACTTTGGGTTTGCTCCACTTGCTATATATTGAATTCCTCTCAGCTAGAGAAAATTGGGCGTCGAATTATCCAGAAGAAGGCGGAGTGGTTGGACCAAGAGCGAAGGAGCACTGAGAGTGCGGAATGTCGCATTGAGGCGACGAATTCAAATGGCAGCAAGTGCGGATGAATCCAGCGCGACGTTGTGGAATCGTAAGTGAGACGGGAAGTCTCGAAGGTAGGGAGCATATGATGTATGTTACCCCGATATAACCGGGTCGAATAGTATTACGGGTGTCTCCGTTAAGTGCGCATGTCCATGGTAAGTATGTTCCACTCGACGAGGATTTTTTGTTCACGTCATTGTCTCCACCAGGGGGCATATTTCCTCCTCCCATCAAAAGAAGCTTACTGGAAGAGTAAATCGAAAATTGTTGAACCGGGATGGGGTCGGTTCGTGATCCGTCGATGCTCCCGAGTCCGGATCACTTTCCGAACCACGTGGCTCTTCGCACTGGTTCTCTTCATTGAGTCTTCAAGACTCTTGCGACGTTTGCAACCTCCCTTGCTTGGCTGCTGCCCGTCTCTTCCCACTTCATGACCACCAATTGTTTCGCTGCCACGCTGACGGAACATCCCGGGAGAGAGTCGAGATCCTTCGCCCACCAGCCCTGCCTTCCCTGGGGAAATTCTCATTTCTATTTGATTTCAAGTCTCTGGGCGTATGCTCAAGCTCGCTTCGTTGTATTTCTGCACATATTCTGCACGGCGACATCTTCTCCCAACGCGGAAATTTGCCTGTTCCGACCCAGGACCTTCTAGCATCACTTGACGCTAAGTCCTTCTGTGATTTCGATTGTGTATCTGAAGTATCTGAAGTGGGATGGTCTTTCTCCGAAAGCCAGCGAATGTACGCGGTGCCTATTACTATCGGCCCGAAGAGTTTTGGCCACAGCACCATCGCTGGATGAATCCCAACATTCTCGCTGATCAGAATAACGGTTTCTTTTGTCTCGTTGTGTACCTTCTCCAAGTCCGAGTCGGCCGATCGTCGACGGCGAGTACAGCATGGTTTTGTTGCGGATTTGGCTCCCACTAGATATATCCAGAGAAGGGCAGATTTAGACCTGGGCATTTCGTTGACCTCGATCGAGAAATTGTCCTTCACAAAGGGCCGGATTCCGATGAGCTACCGGCGCGATCATACACGTCCGCGGAACTGATGTCCACCTAGACCCAGATTTCCCTGAGTTGAACGCATGCTTCAGCCGTCTTTGGTCCACTATTCTCATTCGACTCTATCCTCCAGAAGACAGCTTCTCCAGTGCTAGTGTTCTCAGCCCCTTCTAATGGAGACCGACGCGCGCAGTGGCCACAGTGTGGGTACTGCAGGCGTAACCTTCGATCCAGTACTTTCAAAAGGGGAAGAAATGACGGAGTCCGCGAGATCTACATTCTCCGCCCCGATTGGGTCTGAAAAATCGTGGTTTCCGTCCCTACACCCCGAGACTTCGGTTCGCAGTTTCGAGAGGCATCACGATAATTGTCCGGTTTGTCCATTTCTCCATATCCCATCGCGACCATTATCTTCGATTTGAATCCATATCGATAGCTGTGTAACTCGGATCTTTAGCCAGTGCCTACGGTATCCTATCTGCCTCCGGAATCTCTTGTTCTATTGATTCTAACTCACTGGAACTGGATTCTCTTTTTTTTAGACGGTTGGTTTTGTGTAACGACCTCAAATCAGCACAAACGCTTTATTCAGATTACCCGACCTCCTGATTGGACACAGCAATGAATGATAGCACTACTGGTGTTGTACAAGGCCAGATAAAATCCCTATATTTTTCTCTTCTAAACGACATCGATCCTTCAGATCCAGATGAATCGGGAAATTGAACTTCAACGAAAATCGGGTGCATCTTAAGATGCCGACGTGATCAACCATCACGCTAATCTGCGCAGGAGCCGATCTCGATTTCAACCTCAGCTTCAACCGTCTTTCTCCCACTCACTCGCGTTCGACGCTTCTCTCGATGAGTTGACTCCTCAGTATTATCAACCTCCCCTACTCGTAGACCGGCACGCGCGTGTTGGCCACAATGTGGTACGGGCCTCCCTATTATACATCCGATTTGGTGTGTTCGAAAGGGGAAACAAGGAGGGAATCCGCTAGATCTGCCTTCTTCCGATATCTAGTTTGTATCTCTGTCGCCCAAGAATCTGGCTCACGTTTGGAGATCAGATCATACAACCGCCGGCTCCTGTGGTCTCGTAGAATTACGTTGGGCCCATGGCTTCACGCTCCGGGATTCCTGCGGTATATCTATCTCGGGCCGAGCCAAGGAAATGGAGACCACAGCACTGTCCAGTTCAGCACTTCCAGAAATGCATTGTCTTCTTGTCTTACTGCACACCCTCACCGTTACCAATTTCGTCTCTAACCTCACTGTAATCTCCGCACCTTGGCCACACCAACTTCACCAAATATATTATCGACACGTTTTCCTGTTCTTGTTCTTCTAGAAATCTAATCTAACATTGTAGATCAAGTCAGATCTCGGAGTTATTGGCTCATCGTTCATAGGTAAACGGGATGGCCATCCTCCTGAGAAATAAGCTTGTCTCCTGGTTGCATTAGACGTTTCCAATACCAACCACTGCGTTCCAGCCAGGCCATGAACAGCGAGGTGTCTAGCACATGGTAGCCGGGTCGGACCATCTTGGTCTTACCCATCACGATATAGAGGCAGAGTCTACAGTGCTCCGACCAAATCTATCGACGACAATAAAGCGACAATATTACACGAGCTATCGGTTTTTCATTCCGATCTTACGCTAGATCTCGACTAGGCTGTTATGAACAAGGTCACTTAAACCCCCTTGTCGTCTTGGAACACATATAAAAGGTTGCTACATCAGCCCTACTCAGTATAAACAGTCCCTCAGGATACTCACTAGAAGACTACACTCTTTAACATGAACGTTCCTGACAACACGTCATTCTACACATAGGAACCTGACCCGTCGACTATCGTCACCCCAACTTACTGCAGCCTGTTCGCAAAGGATATGTATGGACAGAATGTATTAGGCCCCGGAGTTCGGATGGCCTTCACGAGGATAGATGCACCGGTCGCATTTCAACCCCTCGGAACCACTACGACGTGGGACGCCATCGCCGGGGGGTATTCACCGGGTACCCTGCATTTTAAATCCAAAAGGATGCCTGTCGAAAATCCTGGACATCCCGACAGATTTTACAGGTATGTCCATGTTCCAAAGCAATTAACAAAGGTTATAGGACTTTTCCCAGCTGGGAGTTTCGTAGAGACGGAGAGGACCGCACGTATACGTTGTACTATTGGCCGAACCCGCTGCCCGGTAGGGTGGGGGAACTAGAGGTATGTGATTTCCCCCAATTGGATACCTGGCCCAACTTCCGTTCCCGTTCAAAGCTCGACCTCACACGGGGATCTGGCCGGGCTGCACAGGGGGCCACGGTTGGTTCATGCTCTATCCGTAATATCATCAACATAGAAATCAAGACGGCGCGAGCTTTAACAAACATCGAGTGGGAGGATATAACTGTGATTTGGGGTGCAACGATGCAGGTTTATGGTTCATTTTCAAACAATCATTAGCCCATAAATTCCGTTGTACTTGAACTTGTATCGTCATTTTGGCTATTCTTCGAGGCTTGTTCAGTTGTTCTGCGCCTAAATTCCGGATGTATCCCTCATTCAACGCTTTAAGCGTCAAGGATTGATAAGGAAGGGTAAGTAGTGGACACTAATTGCCGAATGAAAATCAATTGTTTCAACATCGCTTAAGCATCGCCAACTCAAGCGTCGCCGGCCCGCCTACGCCGACCCGTACTAGCCGCCTGTGTTCTTTCCCGCTGCCACGATTTTCTCTAACGGACACCACTGGCAAGGAGTCTGGCAACACCGGGGATCCGTCAATTTTGAACTTTGAGTAGGGAACGCCGGAACTGGTTGCCTGCCAATTGTTGTTGCATTCATTACTGTTCTCTTTGGTTTCTCGTCTAATAATTTCACGTTCCAGTGTCCACCGAATCCCATTTGTGACCTCGGATTCTGCTCTTGCTGCACAATCCTAAAGGATCTCGAGGTTATTTTATCCGCTGGTTCACGATGGGTTCACAGTTATGTATATTGAACGAACGATCGTTTGAACATAAAGCGCGCATAGTGTCCCCTTCATCCCCCAACGTGGAGGATGCACATTGCAGATTGCAAAGGCGCTATAATGACTCAAGGATCCAAAAGAGTGACGTAGTAGGGGCCTGCACACTGCGATTAGAACGCTGTCAGTGTACAGAATCAAAATGGACTTACTTGCGCCGATCACTGCAAAGCATTATCAGATACGAAGGCTATGCATAATTTCAGAGAAAGGCTTACGACCGGAGTCGACCACGGTCCCGTTATATGTATTTGGGACTCTTCTGACTACCCTATACGCAGGCGTATTGGAGTATCCATCGATGGAATTGGCCGACGCTGAAATACGGTTGTTCGTTTAGGATAAGCGCTCGAAACGAGGTGTAGACCACTGACGGTACGCGGTTTCTCGACCATCGGTCCACAGAATCTCGTTCAAAGTCACGTTGGGGATGGATCCCGGGAAGACGCTCCAATCTGCTCACGTTGTGATGGGTATCTTCCGCTTCATAAGGAAAGGGATACTGAACCTACCGCCATTTGTGATGCTCTGAACCCGCTTCGTATATGCGGCCCAGGGATCAGGATTGATGATTATGTCTGGCGGAGGGAGCCCAGTATTAGGATCAATAATTATGTCTGGGGGTGGGAGGTCATCGTCGCTTGTGCCATCGCTGCCACTATCGTCCGTATCTTCCTCGTTGTTGCTTCCATCTTTGTTACTTCCATTATCATCGCCAGTCTGCGGACTGTCGCCATTGTCAGCATTGCCATCGTCTCCAACGTCGCTGGTCCCGTTGCCGTTTTCTCCAACATCGCCGTTTCCGTTGCCGCCGTCGGTATTGTCTGCACCTTGATCCGTATTGTTGTCGCCGGAATTGTCTCCCGTGCCTCCTGTGTTGTCTCCATTTCCGACCCCTCCATCTGTGGAGTCACCGTTTGTATTTTCAGTGATCTTAGTCGCCCTGGCGTAATACAGCATTCAGTACTTGACGGAAAAATCAACTTGAACACCATACGAAATGAGCATAACTGACAAAATGGTGTCTTTGAAGTCGTTGTCGTCCCCATCCTCCACTTTGAACTAGCCATATCTCTCAGTACTGACCCAAATAGAGAAGCCAGTCACTTACAGTATAGTAGGTTGCGAACCCCGGGATAATTTTCTAAAAGGGATCAGCACTCAAGCAGGCACGTCAATTTCAGCCAAACCTTGGTGGTTCTGTAATCGGGCGCATGTTGGGACTCGCTGAAGCCGCCGCTATCGCTCGACGCCTCGAAGGTAATGATCAATCTGGTCTTCTTGTTGACGGGGTCGAAGCTGAGATACAAATCCTGTCCACTCGAGAGAGGGTTCTGGTCCTTGCCGGAGAGGACCAAATCCTTTTGTCCCTCCGGGGAGATAGTTACACGTTGCGTGCGTGCTCCAAGAGCAGTCTGAAAAACCATGCATCAACAAGAATGGTGGAAGCGACGATATTCGGGTACACCGCAACTCACGCCGACGATGACAACAAAGGCGTTCGGTTCGACAGTGAGTCGAATCACTGCACTTGCATTGCCCAGTCCGGTCGTCGGTGCCATGGTGGTTGAATGAGGATGCGATGGCAGAGAATGAGAGGTGTTATATACTCTCGAAGATCTAGTTCGTGGACGTCGCCTCCGACAGGAAGGATGTAGCAATGAGTCTTCTTCTGGACACGCAATTGAACTAGAATATGAGGAGTTAACTTATTACTTCCTGAGCGAAATTTGGCGCTCCTCAGCTCATTGTAACAGATGGAATGAACCAAGGTACCAGCGCTAGAACGTGTGCATCTCAATGTCCTGTCTGTTTGAGAGCGCCCGTCTGCGGCGCATAGTCTCAGCCCATTTGGCACGCATCCTCGAGCTCATCAGTGCCGTCCAGAAGCGGAAGTCTTTCGAATCCCCAAGTACATGAGGAATGACGGGTGACAATGTACCTGGATGATGTGTCAATCTGCCTTGGAGAGTGGTGTAGGAACTGCACGAGGCTGGGACGCGCAGGTCATTCGCCGGGTTCAACGGGCGCTTCAACAAACCTTGCCAAAGTCGGTGGACCACTGCGGATCTTTACGAACCAATGCGATGATAGCCGCTAGGTCATCCTATCGTGAAGCGTCGGACGCGAATGAACAAATCCTTCTGCGAATTGTTACAGCACTCGTTTTCCGAAGATTCAACAGTCATTTTTGTGGGATTCAACCAAGTAGCCGCTTGGTCATCCTATCGTGGTACGCGGGACGCCGATGACAGATGACAGCAAGTTGGCTCGGAACATGGTTAGACAGCAGCGGTTCTTCAAAAGAAATTAAAAGAGATAGACGCCGGAGTCCAGTCTTTTCCGTGGAGTTCAACCATGACTAGAGGTTGGGTCATTCTATTTTGGAGCGTCGGACCCGAATGACAGACGAAAGCCATCCTGCTGCCAATTTCTCAGGAACATAACTCCACGCACGCCGATCCTTACCGGAATAACATTCAATAGACACCGGGATCGATAACGAGCGCTTGCCGTTAAATTGATTTCTGTATTTAGCGAAGTGACAGCTTGAATGTTCGCTGTCTCGAACCTTGGATGAATGCATTGCACGGTGCCTTCGCTATTGTGGAGCGCGACAAGTCAGCAAGTGTAGATTGGCGCTGTAATTTACTTCGATGCCACAAAACCTGACTGAACAGATGGAATGAACGAGGAGACTCGTTGGACGTCGGCAGGAAACCGGATCCAACCGAAAAATTGAGTAGGGAGATCACATAAAGAGCGAGGTCGATGTTCACCGTGCAACAGACTCGATAACATGGGAGATACAGGCCTCGGAATCGCAGGAGAAGTCCTCCGCATCATCATCGAGCCCAACACGTTTGTAGCCATCGCAGGGGTAAGACGTATCACCGCAGCCCCCCTCCTCCCTCGAGCTGACATAGAAGTGGATGTAGACTTCGCTAGGAGGGTCGATGAAGCAGCGGGTCACCATCACGAAGGACAACACGGATTACCTGCTCGGTGGGGATGGCAAAGTCCTCATGTTGAATGACAGCGCGAGCGACTGCCTGACCTTTCTACCCACAACGCAACGAACTTCGCTCTTTATCGTCTTCGAAGCGGCCAAGCGGAAAGGAGGCGATTACATCGCGTCCGCCGTTCACCCGGACTACAAGCAGACCAAGGTTAGTGCCGAAAAATGGGAAGCCTAGGCGGTGGGACTCACCGAATTGAATTCACAGCATATAATTGATGGATTTGCAACATACTACACGGTGGGTATTGAGGACTTCTGTGTCGCGGTAAGATCTGAACGAAAACTTCCAGTTCCACTCGGAAGATGGCGGTGACAACGACTACAATGATTGCACACTGGCCGTGGCGTTGATTGCGTGAGTCGACTGTCTGAGACTGCACACAAATTAGATTGAATCATATGCGCAGAGCCACAAAAGCGTAACTCGAGATTGAGAGAAACGAAAGTACGGATTCCTATTTCCATGTCCTTCGGTCAATTCGAGACGAGACGAGGTCTGAACAACGTAGTGGCTGGTGGGGCAGTTGACTATTTTAATCTACCCGTAAATGAGCTCTGTGAATATTTATAAATTCATGGGCGGAAAGCTTAACTCCCAAGTCCGTATTGCATGGCCTCCTAAAATGACAGCTCACCGAGCGAGATCCATTGAGACTCGGCTGGCCTGCCGCCGGGAAAGAGCGTGCCATATTCAATTGTACACTGCGCAATTTTTGATGGCCGGCTGAAGCCTGTTAGCGGATGGACTTTTTGACGATTGGATTCAGCGGATCGAAGGAGGATGGGATCAGGTACAAGGGGGACTGCAAATTTTGCCCGCTGCTGCACATTGGATAAAATCCCGCCGGGCGCCTCGAGCTCTTTACCATTGAAACATCGAGGTAGTTTTGAGGTAGTTCACGTGCAGCAGAAAACCGCATCAGGTGCACAGGGACACCAGGGAATCGAGAGAAGTGCAAACGAAATTCGTCTCAGCAGGTGCGGGCCTTCGGATGTCCAAACGTTCAAGTCTGGCGGAAAAAAAGCAGAAATCCGAATGAGACGTGGCGATGGCAGCCGCCACGACGCACGTGCGTCATTGGCGGTCCGGCCCGACTCCGGCCCGACTCTGCGACCGCCGCCGACCATCCGGCAGTTCCAACCGATTTCAGTGACTGGGTGTCCCGAAGTGCCCTATCCGGTTCTGGGCGGTTACCTTTCTTCTTTGGTAGCACTCGAACGCTAGGGCGATCTGTGTCCTTCATGAGACGCGCCGCTTCTTATCTTCGGACCCCAGCAACGAGATGTTTGTGTCGCACCGTGTGTACGTCGATCTTCTTTGAAGACGCCCTCAAGGCCCTAAGGATTGGGGACTTCAATATTGTTCCTGAATCACGAACCAAAATCGGCTTTCCTCAAGCTAGATCATAGATGCCTTCCTTCTGCATGAAACGACGGACGGTGGCACGGGTGGTCGAATCCGAGGAGGTTTTTAGGAGATTTCGAAGAGGAGCTTACGAACGAGGAACGCTGAGCTCGAAACCGAAGGCTGTTTAAATACCTCCAACGTCGACACTGCTCCGCCATTCAGAAGAATAAAACCCCGAGTCGACCCGTTGCCCGGCGCACGGGGCCACCTTGTTCAACGCTGCGGTGTCCGCGCGCGCAGTTTCGGACTGGTGCTGCGTCCCAGCTGTGGCCACACTCCTGCTCCGCCTTGACACGTCGTGTATGTGTGGAGACCGGGTTCCGCCCCGCCCGCCAGCGGGAGAGCAACTTGAACCTCCCGTGTATTCCACTTAACCTAAGGCTGTTGCACTGTGGGTACGTACTGCTTGCGGTTCCCGCATATCCGTGGCCATATCCGCAGATGTACGAAAGCATAATTACATTGGATAATGTGCCGAGGTAATTCGAATTTCGGAGGACTCGGATATGACAGCGTCTCCAGAAGCGGGTCTGACGCCGACCTGTTGCGGTGCTGCGACACCTGGTTGCGTCGGCATGCCTTGTTGCTGAATCGTCGGCGAGCCGGAGCGACGGACGGTAAGTGGTTCTCCGCCCTACAAACACACCGTAATCCCGACGCAGAATATTACTCCATCCATGAAAATGGAAGAGGCTCAAATATATGCTTTGCCCTTGTAACCGAACTTGAAATTACGCCAAGCCGCGTCGGATTCCAGAGCCATGCAGGCGGTGCGTTGGAGACGGCCAGACTGGCTCGCCTCAGAGAGTGGACATGGCGGTAGCGGACAGAAGTGGATGGATGACTAAGCTACTACATGGGGATGCATACTGTTCCTGGTACCGACTTAGGTACCAGGTCTCAGATCATCAAATCGAAACGGCCGCACGTGACTTAAAACCTAGCCCTAGAGCTCAGGTTAGGGTCCCAACGTGAGGTTAGGTCTTATAACCTGGGGTTAGGGCTCCCTGCTCGTGACTCGCATCAAGCAAGCTACTGCTCTCGCGCTACCACAGTGGCACACACTGTCTAGTTGCCCACCATTGTAGAAGTAGAGAAGCCTTGGAGAAGCCCCATCTCCACTAATGTGGCAATGCTGGCATCCCTCCAGTAGACACAGAACTGCCTGGGTTGGATGCTATCCGCATTACGAATGTACACTAAGTTGCTGAGACCGGGAGCATCATGTACGGTACCCGACGGCTTTCTTTGGCAATCAAGGACTGGCTGGTGACTGGCTGACCGAGTAATATAGAGGCCACAGCTGTCCCAAAAACAAGCCGACGTGCCCGCATCAATCAACCGAGAGCTTACATTGCACTCTCATCAGGCGCATATGTTGGGGTCGTCCCCGAGCCGACGACAAGCGCTAGAAATGTGCATGACTTAAAACTTTATAACGGGCAAATTCCTTATGAACGGCGGAAACTTCACGTATCTCCTGTCCCAAGAATGAGGGTGCGGGGAGTAGTGAGAATCCTTTCACTGCGACTGTACTCACTACAGCACGAACTACTTACCTCAGAATTCAAGTTGTTTGGATTCTTATCCATGACTATGAGCTCGGGGTATTTACAATGGATCACCCACCAGGCTCAATGTGAGCTGGTTGTGCACTGACTCCTGAGCGAACCTTGAGACATATAATGATACTACTTATAAATCTGCTGCACTGAAATTCAACCTCTGGGAAAATTATGGTTGGAGGTACCAGGTATGCCCGGAGGGCCTTTTGGAATATTACTGGCTAACCCAAACCTACCACTACAGCGTGACTTGTTTCAACGCCTACTTACGTTCCACTCTATCAGGTGAACCGTGGAGAATTGTAAATAAATATGCTCAATCTCTTCTGTCCCGGTTTCATTTTAATCGAGGCCGGCGCCCTTTGCACTTACGGCCATAGGTATACTTTGGTGTGCTATGTTGCCAAAGCCAACAAGCTGAAGCTTGATATTAGGGAGCTGAGCACATGTTCCATTTCTGGCACTTAAATAAGCTACTGGAATTTGACGTGGTATGAACGAAAATTGCAGGGTTGAAGTTTGAAACAGGGCCGCATCGGTCCCGGGCCGCAGCGGGTCGCCAAGAGACGGATCAAGCTCGATTACCTAAATGCCGCTTCTTCCCCACAAACAAATGCACCGCCACACCTTCTTCCACGTTCTGTTCGTCATGTCCTCCTCTTCGTCGTGTCCGACGCTTCCAACGGAGATAGAAAAACGAATATTCGAGACCGTGGCAATAAGGTATCCTCAACACGTCCCGACTCTCCTGCTTGTCGCGCGGAGGGTGAAAATATGGTAAGCGCCAAATCGCTATTCGCACTGTATTGGCGAAGATCTCTATGAACCCACATGCAGGATCGAACAAATTCTCTACAACGTCCTTTCAATTTATCGCGACCGCCCAAGAGTGGCCGCAGATCCACCCTTTCGACGTGCGGTCCGTTCGGTCTACCGAGCATTCAACTCAAAACCTATGAACTTCTTCCATGACCACGTTCGCCATGTTGCCTTCGTGGACCCGGATACTTCGCAGGTCCTGAAGATCATGTCGACATGCAACGCCACAATTAATCTAATGATCCTGTTTGGCACCGTGAGCCCCGCACTCTTGCCAGTCCTCGGTGCCCTGCCGCTCGAGCGCCTTTTTATCGATCTGCACAAATTATTCCCATCCGCCACCCCGGACTTCTCCCACCCTATCTTCAACCAGCTAACCCATTTTGACCTGTGTTCCAGCTGCCACGATGCCGATTGGAACACATTAAACGGGCTGGCGCAGCTGCCGCGACTCACCCATCTTGCATTTCATGGCACACCCATCCCCAACTCCGTCTACGAAAACGCCTTGGTGCACTGTAAATCCCTCCGGGTACTCGCCGACACATCCCCAGATCTGTATTCTCTCGACAAAGTGTCCCGTCTCCGAGCACCCCTCGCCGCTGATCCTCGGTTCGTGATCCTTGTCATGGCAGACACGCGCCTGGATTGGGAACTGGGCGCGACTGGCCGTGAAGACCGCTGGGCTACTACAGATGCCCTGGTTCTGAATCGACGAGCGGGAAAGACTAGCGGTGAGTTGTTCTCCGTCATAGTGCCGACGCGCGCTCTGATTCGTGACCCAGAATATTGCCACATTCTCCAGCCTGACGTAGCGGAGGAGGGTCAAATATTTGCCTGACAATCAAACAGTGGTGCGTGAACAGGGATAAGCGGAGCGTATCCTTCGACCACTCCACAGACTTACGCTCCGGAATCCACTAGAGGCTCTCCTCCATCCTCTTCTCGTCCTCTACGAGCTTCTCAAACACCCCTCCCCTCCCCTCCCTTTACCAAATGACCGGCGGACCGGCACACATCCCGCAAACTCAAGGTATCCTCTTTCATCCGCTCATGGGTGGCCCCGAGATCCGCTCCGGCACGTTGGAACACGGTCAGATATTAAGCGCTACCGCTCCATGCCTCGCAGACCTTGAAGCTGCACATTTCATTTAGCTGTTCCGCTTCCCGACCCGAGCCTCTTCCCGTGTCGGCGGTTGGGGTGAATGTCATGTTGTCGCCCATCATGGTTTTTGGCGCGTAAAGTACGATACGCCAGTTACTACATAGTATATAAAGATACCTTCATCGGCTCGTGGGCAAATCCATCCTTTACCTTCCCTTCCACTATTATCGCATCTTTCGTGCGATGCGGTGTCTCCTGATCAGAGCGGTTTGTTGTATCGATAAAAGGCGGTACAACATCCTCTTGTTACATGTCTCCCGCAAGAATACAGAAAGATCCATGCATATTTCAGTGATAATATATGTACAAGGGTCCAAAGTCATCCGTCTCATTCTTCCAATTTCCACATACGTTCATAAATCCCGGTATTTCGACTTCCGAAGAACCTCTCGACGGTGACCGACATCCGTGTCTTCAACAAATCACACAATTTTTCCACATCGGGGATCGGAAAGTGATGTTTAGTCCTCAAATTGAATGAGGTGAAGTGGTGATTGGAGGCCCGCCGGCTGGCGAGAAAGTCGAGGAGAACCGTCTCGTAGCTATCCGTAGGGGGCGAATGCGAGGGCGACTCTACGATCAAAAGTCGCTGTAGTTTCGGGAGAAGAAGCGGATCATCGCGCAGGACGCGCAAGATGGAAGGGGTTGGAAATCCGATCTCGAAGTACAGTTCCAGTTCTTCCAGGGATGTAGCCGAGGGGTGGTTGAAACATTGAAGGATAAATCCTTCATCAAGGTCGGTTGTAAGCCGAAGGAACCGCAGCTGCGCGTTGCTACGAGTCAAGAATGACATAAAATTGGGGCTGTCGTCGGCTCGAACGGAGACTCCGAGCATGCGCAATGCCGGCAAAGTGAGTGCCGCCAATAATATTCCATCTTGCCATCCCTCCATGAGGGAAAGCACATGCAAGTGTTCGAGTGCTGGGATAGCTTCGAGTTGGTGCGTAGCGTTGAGGTGGCGGGGGCGGAAGAGGGTGCATCTTGTGATATTGAAAGCGCGCTGCATGCACTGCAAGCACATATCTATAGGAAGGTCGGACAGGCTGATTCCCTTCAAATATACCCAGGGGAGCGGTATGCCCATACATCCATCCCCGTCCAAGGAAACTGTGTCCAGCAATGGTGCCTCATTGAAAACAGTGATATCATCCAGCAGTCGATCACTGCCATCACTGCCCCCGAGTCCTAGATTGATCATGGTCAAGGATTTGAGCGATGGAAGTCGATGTTGGATGAAAGGGAAGTGAGTAAATTCACGGAAGCAGCCAGCGAGTGTAAGGCTTTGCAATTGATGAGAAAATGGCTCCATGGCACTCCACACCGCGGCTGAAAGCACCCCGCGAAGGCCAGGTTTCCGCCATCTGATGGAAATCGAAAGAGGACAACGACGAGCACGGGAGAGCCAGGTATTGAGGAGGAGGCATATACCCTGAGAGCGAGGGTCTAGCAGCGATATTTCACTCCACAAGCCTGGGGTTGACAATGCGATATCCCGCCACTGGGAAGAAATCTGACACAGTAGTAGCGGTGCTTCACTGGGCAGTGGCGTATCCACCCCGAAAGGTAGACAGTGCAAGAAAATCTCGGAGATTATTTCCGGGGGAACTCTGGACATTGGGAAAGGTCGACCATGAGATTCGGGGTCATCTGGCTCGACCCATTCCTCGAGGAGGCGATCGAGAGCAATCTCCGCCTGAATCCGCTGCCAGTGCTGCAGATCGAGAGACATACCACCTAGAGAAACATTGGGAGCAATTTGCTGTTACATCGGGTTCACTTACAATCTGGCGCGGAGCAGGTATGTCCGTGTACGTGGGTCCATGTGTGTGTTTGCGCCTGCAACACAGGGACGGAGCTCCTTGATCCGAATATAATATCTTAACGAAAGTGCCGAGTCCCAATTCCATATCCTGCGGTAAGTTCGAGACGAGACGGGGGGTCTGGACAGCGTGGGGCAGCTGACTATTCTAATCTATCCGTGAATGAGCTCGGTGAATATTTTTAAATCAGTCATGGACGGAAAGCTAGCTAATAAGTCCCTATTGCATGGCCAGTCTCCAAAAATGACAGCTCACCGAGCGAGATCTATTGAGACTCGGCTGGCCTGCGGCCGGGAAAGAGCGTACCAGCCTGCCATACTCAATTGTACACTCCGCAATTTTTATTCGCTGTCTGCTAAGGGATGGACTTTTTGACGACTGGATTTAGCGGATCGAAGGAGGATGGGATCAGGTAACAAGGGGGACTGCAAATTTTGCTCGCTGCTGCACATTGGACAAAATCCCGCCGGGCGCCTCGAGCTCTTTGCTGAAACATCGAGGGAGTTTTGAGGTAGTTCACGTGCAGCAGAGAACCGCATCAGGTGTACAGGGACACCGGGGGATCGATATAAATGCACACGCAATTCGTTTCAGCGGCGGTGTAGTGGAGGGAATTGCCCGACGTGAGGTTCGTGGAAAGGGTCGGTGATCCGGAGCTTTTAGAGTAGATTTTTGAGGCAAGGTACTGAAGTCGGTCCCGAGCCGTAGAGTGCGAAAATGGGAAGACGAGAGAGTACGAAAGTACGAAAATGCGAGGAAAAGAAGGTGAGGTTGTGAGGCGTAATTTTGGGGTTCTGGTGGCTAAACAGCCCACTGGCGACTTTCTGAGAGGAGGGGTCGAGGTGCTCCGATGCTACCTCTGGGCACTTGCCCTGCACTGGTCGCAGATATGGTGGTACGAGCGTAAGAATTGATTGTTGGTCCGTATTTATGAAACAAATAATGATGTAAGCTAAATAGGGGTTAATGGAAAGAGTGCGAAGAAAATCTAAATAAAATGGAATTTCCACATGCCGGCCACAGCGGGCCTTCGGATGTTCACGTCTGGCGGAAAAAAGTTGGAAAAAAGCAGGAATCCGAATCGGCCCGGCTGCCACGTGCGTCATTGGCGATCCGGCTGCGGCTTCCCGCCGTTGACAGCCGCTGATCGGCCGCTGACCGCAAGCTTGATGACTCACAATTTTTCGCACCAACATTGCTACTTCTGCTCGAACGATATCCATGACTGGGTGTCCCGAAACGCAGACTCTACCTATTCCGGGCGCCTTGCTGGACGGTTACCTTTCAGAAATTTCTTCTTAGGTAAGCACTCGAATTCTCGATCGCTAGAGGATCCGTCGTGCAAAGTCTGTCGCTTCTTATCTTCGGACCCCAGCAGCGAGATGTTTGTGTCACCCCTTGTAAGTGCGTCGATCTTCCTTGAAGACGTTCTCGCGGCCCTAGCCCCTGAGCGTCAAACAAGCACATGCGTCCTGGAAGAGCGATTACCACGGATTGGGGACCTCAAGACTGTTCCAGAATCACGAACCAACATCGGATTTCCGCGGGCTAGATATGCCTCCCTTCTGCATGAAATGGAGGATGGCGGCATGGGCACAGAAGCATGGTCGAATCCGGAGAGGTTTGTAGGAGATTTCGATCGAAACCGAAGGCTGCTTAAATACCTCCAGCGTCGACGCCGCTCCGCGAGAATCAACGCCGAGTTGACCCCATTGCCCGCACGGGGCCGCCTTGTCCGACAGCTGCGGATTCCGCGCCGTTTCTAGTTGGTCGCGGCGCGCGGTGGTGGCTACACTCCTTCTCCGTTTCATCATATGGGTCGTGTAGTTACGAAGATTTATGGGAGGTTCGGTCTTTCCCCCGGCCCCCGCACAAGTCCGCAGGCCGTCCCGGACTCCGGCTACCTCCTGGTGACTGGAGCGACCTCCCTTGTTTTTTTTTAAACGTTGCCAAGTAATGTTCCGCGGTTGTGGCCACACGGTACTTCAAGCGCCTCCACACATTGGGTGAAGGCCAATGTTTCAACCACCTGGTTCTGGCCCTTGATCGACAAACACTGGTCGAAATTTCCCAAGGAGGACCGCCCGGCAACACGAATCCGAACGAGATACTGTTCACCCTTTTACACTCTTCCCTTCTTTGTCGCGATCTAAATGTGATTCATCCATAGCATAAACACTGATTCTGTGTCTGCAGAGCGTATAAAATGCCTCTTCAAGGCGAGGCAAAGAAAATCAGGCTAATTGTGTCCTTGTTAAACAGCGTTATGGTAATAATGCTGCTCCGTGTCCTCTCATCACCAGCAAGCATTCGGAAGGGTTAGCGCGCGGGACGAATTAGAAGAGGTTGATCTCCCGTTGCAAAAGCCGAAGCCCGAAATGAACTTTCAAGAAAGCTTCGGGAGCAGAAAGCCCCAGTCGATGAGGGGAGTCAAGATGAAGAAGCGGGGTGAGATAGACGTGCCCGATCCGATGGACATTGGAGTGGGGAGGACTGCTCGAATCCGTCGAAGTTCCTGATCCAGATGCGACGGTGCACCCTCATGAAATTGTTTTCGTGTCTCAGCCAGCTCTCATGGAATCCAACCCAGACTTCCTGCTCAATCCCAGCCTCGATCGCCGCTCTTAGGGTATGCTGTGGAGTTTTTTCTCGATGGTGATTCAACGACTATGTATTTAGTTAAACCATGATGGGTTAATCGAACCATATACAGACACAGACGTCATCTGAAATATACATGGTAAGGGCGAGTTGGACTTTCAAATCCCGAGCAGAAAATAATGAAGAAAGAAGAAGACATATTAGGTGCCGGACACATTTATTGGGAAATCAATGGCAACACAAACATCCAGTCAAAAGATATGTATTGAGATAACGAAGACGCGGAACTCAGAGTCGCAGACGAGAATCCCAGCAGGTTATGGCTTCGATAGATCATTACATCTGGGTGAAGTATTAGACTGAGCAAGCGAAAATACAATGGTACACGAACTGTGGGCAACGACGAGGGTGGTTTAATATCCTGCTCCCATCCAAGTGTTCCCATTGCCGCCGCGCCTGATTGCTTTACTGAAGTCTTGCTGAGGAATCCAGGCTGGAGTGGACGAGATATTCTGGCTATTGGCTGATCCAATGGCCTGCCATCGGGGATCCTTTTTACAAGCATCACAATCCGTTTCCCGCCGCCCCTTGGTGTTGTGGACAGACTTCTGGCAAGGCGGAGAGCACCGGGACTCGTTGGGGTCAAGGGCAGGCCACTCGTGCCAACATTTTGTGACTCCGACTGTGTAACCCTGGCAGAAGTAAGAGATGTACACACACATGCTGTGGTGTGGGACAGTAGGAAAGATGAAGGGACTGAGTAAGGGTGCTGAACTTCAAATTGGGGGTTCTGGATTTTTTGGGACATTGGACGGTTTTTATACCATTCAGTCAGCTGAAGGAGCCTCTGTGGCGCTGCTATTGAACTGTTTTAGTTCGGAGAGGGCCGGGCTTTGGGGCCGCCCCGGTATGCAGAGAGTACAAGGACCTCAACCGAAAATCAAAGAATCAAACAAGCGGGATTGATGGCAAGGCTAGATGAAGGAACGGGAAGTCCGAGTTCGACAAGCATAAAACAGAGGGATTCTGGGCTAGGGCAGGCAAGTTGGCCACAGCGGCGGGACGTGGCCATGACCGCTCGTTTCCGACCGACTTACCCCCCATTCCGGTCTGGACCTCGACGGAACCCGAACTTGCGCGAGTGTAAGAATGATGAATCAGTGTGGCCAAACTGGGACCCGCAAATGGAGTACTCCGTCTATCACGTGGTTGCGCTTGCGCGTCGTCACCTTGAACGCGGACAACGATCGTCTGCAGATGGAAAAACAACGGCTTAAACAGGAACATGACCTCCTCACAGTGGGCCTCGTCATCAAACGTACCTCGGCGGAAGCAGAAACAGTAGCCGCGCTTCAGGTTACGGCTGAGGGTCAAATCTTGCAAGCCCATTTCGGGGCCCTGCAGGGAGATGAGCGGGCGATCCGTGTGGATCGAGGCAGGCTTACGGTGTGCGGGCAGATTCTGCGTTCATACTACACGCGTCACAATTGCGATCGACGACATTATTGACGAACAACGGCGCCTGTCTGGTGCAGGCAACAGGACCGTACTATATACACCAACTTCTCCGGCGAATATCCGCATTCTGACTCCTTCCTGAGTTGTCTTATAGTCCACGCATGTATTGCGGAACGCTTGATGAACCCGACGGGTGGCGTGTTCCATTTATCATTGTTTTCGCCGCCCTCTTCAGTTCTCTTGTTCGTCCGCCACGCATATTCCTACGCATGTTTTTTTTTGGTGCGTAAAGTACAATGCGCTAGTTACTACATGATATATAAATACTTCATCAGCTCGTGGGCAAACACATCCTTTACATTCCCATCCACCATTATCGCATCTTCAAGCGATGTGGTGTCTCCAGAATGCTCCAGAATGATGATTTAGAGCATTTTTAAAAATAACATTATAGCATCTCTTGTTATATGTCCCCCGAAAGAATACGGAAGGATTCCGGCATCTTACAGTGATAATAAATGTACAAGGGGTCAAAGTCATCCGTCCCATTCTGCCAATTTCCACATACGTTCATAAATCCCGATATCTTCGGTTCCGACGAACCTCTCGATAGTGATCGACATCCGTGCCTTCAACAAATCACCCAATCGTTCGACATCGGGGATCGGAAGGTGGTGTTCGGTCCTCAAACTGAACGAGGTAAAGTGGTGATTGGAGGCCCGGCGGCTGGTGAGAAAGTCGAGGAGAACCGTCTCATAACTTGCCGTAGGGGAACCATACAAAGGGGACTCTGCAATCAACAGTCGCTGTAGTCTCGGGAGAAGTTCTGGACCGTCGTGCAGGACGCGCAACATCCAAGCAGTTGGAAATGCGCACTCGAAATAGAGTTCTAGTTCCTCCAAGGAGCTAGCCGACGGGTGGTTGAGGCATTGGAGAATAAATCCCTCTTCGAGGTTGGTCGTAAGTCGAAGGAATCGCAGCTGGGCGTTACTGCGAGTCAGAAACGACATAAAATTGGGCACGTCGTCGGCTCGAACGCAGACGCAAAGCAGGATCAATGCAGGCAATGTGAGAACCGACAGCAGTTTGCCATCGTGCTCTCCTCCTTCAATCATACAAAGCGAATGTAGCGACTTGAGCTCTGGGGTAGCTGCGAGATGAGGGCCAGCGACGAAGTAAGAAGGACCAAGCAAAAGGCATTGGGTAATATTGCGTGCTCGTCGCAGGCACTGCAACCGTGTGTCCATGGTAAGGGACATTAGGTTGAGCTCCTTCAATTGTGTCCACGGGAGTGGTATGCACACAGCGGCTGCATGTCCTTCTAAGGAAACCACTTCCAGCATTGGCGCCTCGCGGAAGACGGTGATATCCTCTAGGAGTTCGTCACCGGGAATGAGCTCGAGCCTGTCGCGATCAACCAGAAACAATCTCTTTAGCGAAGGAAGACGGTGGCGGACGAATGGGAAGTGGATGAAGTGTTCGAAGGAGCCTTTGAGGATAAGATATTCCAGTTGATGAGAAAATGGCTCGATGACATTCCACACCGCGGTTGAGAGCACCCCGGACAGGCCAGGGTCCGTCCATTCGAGGGAAATACAAAGCGGACACCGACGAGCACGGGGGAGCCATGCATCGAGGAGGAGGCATGTTCCCTGCGAACGAGGGTCAACGAGCACTATCGCACTCCACAAGCGTGGGGTTGACAATGCGATCTCCCGCCACTGTGCACATATCTGGCAGAGTAGTAGTGGACCTTCGCTAGGCAGTGGTTTAGGTTTCTGCACAGCCAAAAAATTGCAGAATATCTCAGAGACGATTTCTGCAGGCAACCTGGACATTGCACAAGGTCGATCATGGTGTTCGCGTTCATCTGGCTGGACCCATTCCTCGAGGAGACGATCGAGAGCAATCTCCGCCTGAATTCGCCGCTGCAGATCTAGATACATAACACCTAGAGAGGCATTAGAAGCGCGATCGAGAGCGATCTCCGCCTGAATCCGCTGCTGCAGATCTAGAGACATGCCACCTGGAGAGTGATTAGAAGAAAATTTATGTTACCTCGGCTCACTTACAATCAGGCGCGGAGCAGGTATGTCCGTGTATGTGGGTCCATGTGTGTGTTTGCGTCTGCAGCACAGGGACGGACTTTCGGAGCTCGGACCTTGATCCGAATATAATATCCTTTCAACCATTTACGATGGAGAGTGGAAACGAATCTACCGTTTGACGTACGCGGCGGGCTGGCGCCGTGGGTGCGAGCTGCGTTATTTGGGAGCTATAAGCTGCGGGGAGATGAACCCATACATAGAGCGAATCCCCCCTTCGCAGAGACTTCGACTTGGAACGACAACGGTTCTGCCTTGAATCGCTCAAAATACAGCTCCGCTAGATTTCTTATGCTGACCGTATAGGCGTACATGCGAACACCGCCCACAGAGACGGACAACTACTGGGTAAGATGCGCAGCGGACCCAGTTCCGATGAACTTAACATTTTACCGTCGCTATATACAACAGCTCAGTGGGAATCCGGCGGAGATAGGCCAAAAACTGAAAGAAGCTGAGGGTGGGTATTCCCGCTACCGTAAGATATGGGTGTTACAGCTGATTTCGAATCTAATGAGATCGATCGAATTTTTTCTCCCGTTCCCAAAAGGGAAATTTTTTCTACCCAGCGGCCTCTGGACATTCCCTGATACCGTAAGACATGCGTAGGGGTTTTCGACCCTTGGGAAACAGGAAAGTTAGCGATACGAAAGCGGGAGAGGTGTGGAGTGATCCAATCACTGATGGTAACAGGTAATCCTATCAGCTTCCCTGTGTCGCGTTTTCTTCTCGTGAAACAGCGTGCTTTTGGCAGCAGAGGTAGTACCAAGCTGCCTGGACATCATTACATGTCCAAACTATCTTGAAGTTGATGGTAGAGTTGCGGTAGAGTACTGGTGTTTCAAAATTCTTTTTTTGGGAATAACAACAAAAAAAAATCGATCGATCTCATTAGATTCGAAATCAGCGGTAACATCTGGACATCGAGCTCTACGCGTCCAGGCACGTGTCCGTGCCAAGACTAATTATTTTCGTATCACGTTTTTCCTCTCACTGGTTCTTACGACGAACTTCAGTGAGAGGTATGTTTGTTCATAACTAATTCTACTATATACACATACTTATTATTTACTTAGTCTGTACTGACTGTGTCGTACAGGTAAGTATAATATTACTGGTTCTTACGACGAACTTCAGTGAGAGTCTGTACTGACTGTGTTGTACAGTTCTCCACGGTTCACAAGGGGTGTTAGAGAGCCCCTTTGACAGCTTGTGGCTGTAAACTCTCGTTTTTGCCAGCAGTTTTTGGCTGAACCTTTAGGTTTAGCTGCCCTGGAGAAGATCGATTTTGTTCCATTTTCTGCTACAAGTACAAACAACATTTTGTCAGCAACAATTGGTCATCACAAAATAAATCCCTAGAAAATGGGTGAAGACCGAGGAAAAATCAAAATGCAAGGATATATTTCAACAACCTTGAACAGCTTGAATTCTCCTGTACAATCTCATTCAACCCCCTGGAACCAAAGATATTCTCCGTGTTCAATTTTAGTGGACCAGTCATTTCTGCTTTGTGTTCGGGACAGTATCCGGTGGTTAGTCATTCAAGCTTACCGCTCATAACATCGTGTAATTGGCATTCGTTGGTATAGCGAGGCACGAGCGGTGCCGCAGAATAGGGTTTATGTCGAAATGGGGCGATCGCTAAGAAATCTCTTCTTGGCGCTTGCCCTCATGGCCGCTCCTGCACACAGGCATCTCTGGCCTAGCGGCCTTCGTTTCTTTTGCACTTGGCTTGCTGTGCAGCCTCTGGAGCACCCCATACAACCCTCAATCTCCTTCCATCCCTGGACATCTTGTACCATGGTCATCTTCGATCGCGGTCATATTTCAGCCTTGCGTCGTCTGATTTCCGCCTGCACCTCAATCTCTTGTCCGGATATAGGCCTGCAGGTCTTTGTGTAATTGCACTCTGGTTCCTCCTTTGCCCACACTAGTACTGTGGTGGCGGTCATTCGTGCCCAAGTCGATTTTTCCGCCACGTAACTATAGCTACCGCCATCTTTGATTGTATCACTGGCTCTTGTCCGCCCCACCACGCCGCAACAGTACTCATTTCTTGCACATTCGTGTCTGCGCCTCATATGTGCTCCTCATTATATCACTGTCATCACTATTATCCGCTCAAATTTCATTATCATCATTATCATCCGTCTGCACCAATTTGAAAGGCACTCCGTCCTCGAAAGCTCCACAAACGCAACGCACATCTCTGCTCCTCATATGACTCGTGTTCTTCATTATCATCCTCATTATCCGTGCCTATGAGCCTCCTCAAAGCTATCATTGTCATCATCAGGGCCTATTGGTGCGCGCCGCCCACTGCACCTCGTATGTGCTGCATCATTCAGTCGGCCGTGCCTCATATGCACCCATTGCACCTCATACGTGCCGTATCATTGTCTGTACATATTCGGCCGTGCTTCATATGCACCCATCGCACCTCATATGTGCCATATCATCATTTGTACCCTATATGTGCTGCATCATCCATTCCACCATGCCTCATATGCACATATCATCTGTTCCGCTTTCATCCATCCCAAAGTTCTACCCTGGTCAACTGATCATGGGCTCTAACTGCGCCTCTTTCATCTTCGTTTTCGATCAAGTCTTCCCCTTCAAGTCTGCAGATATTTTCATCACCTGTGTCCCATTCTCAAAACCTGTCACAATTCCGACTCCGTACCGGCTCAGATCTTTTGAGTACAACTTTGATCTCTCGCTGCTGGGCCCTGGTGTTAGCTGCAGTCATTCTGGTCTCTCGAAAATTTAATATTGGTGAGTTTGAGTTACTTCCGTGTTCCAATTTCCCCAGATTGTCTCTTTACGTCTCTCGTGCTCGCTATCGGTTCTGACTTGGCTATTGAAACTCAATAACGCTCATCATTGTACTCGCAATAATTTTCTCGTCCTGTGTCAACATCACCGCCGTACCTCGAAAATTTTGCGATGTTTCTCGTGGATTTCATGCTTCTTTCATCCGCCTCACAAGTTTATCCATGCATTTTCACTCTGCCTCTCGCACTTGCATTTGCCGTTGTCTCGTATTCTTCCCGATGCCGCCTTTGACTTCAAGTCTCTTGCGGAAACCTGATTACCTGAAAATCCATGCCAAGATAACCGCAACATCCACGACCCTCTTCGACTCAACGCCGTACTTCATTATACCGCAAAAATTTGCTCGAGTGCTACTGGGTCTCTTCGTTGGCCATGTGGGGTTCTACGAGATCTTCCCTCCCTCCCTCAAGGTGGCAGATGTTAGCACCCTGCTTCATCCCTTCATTCACCATCCCACCCTTGTATGGATATTACATCGTTTAGCTCATTCTGCTCCATCCCTTCTGTCTGCCACACTTCATATATGGTTGCTTTTCCCTGATTCCCTCGTCATTTGAAACTGCTCATCAAAATCTCAATACTTGTACCTATCCGCACACTGTTATATCCGTGCAGCCTCCCTCTGACGTCGGCCAACTCCTGGCCCTCATCCGCCCCCCCTCCAGTACCTCCAGAGCTCCGGTCATTGACCGGGGCCTCTGGACGTCCGTGTATCATCGGGTTTTTACGCAATGAAGGATTACTGAGCGTTTCCCGTTTATCCGTCTTCTCATCTTCCTCCTTATTGTCTTAGGACTTCTCATCACTTCCTCCAACACGCTCTATTGTTTAGAACCACCCTCCTTCCTATTATGGAATACAATTGGCTACTTAGTATATATATCACATTAATATGTCTTGTACTTCAGATTGATAATTAACGTTGCTTGGCTCTAACTCCTTGCACTGAGTCGCCTCTGCACTTCTCGTCCTCCTCCGGTACCTCCGGTCGTCATCCTCTATACCGGACTACCTGCCGGTCAAGGTAGTCGCTCATCCTTTACCCCCTGTGGTGTTGTGATCACTCGTATACAGCCTGGACCCTCTGTCGGACCTCCGGTACCTCCGGCACTTCCGGTCCTTCGTCCCCGGCTCGGTATATAACAGTATTATCAATCTCACTACTCTGACTGGCAATGTCTCGCTCTCCCCATCCAAACCTCCCCAACACGGAACAAATTGGCCATGCCGAACCTCGTCGGTCTGATCGGGAACCTCATCGACAGTCCCGTATGTTCAGCCAGATCGTCCCGATGACTACTCCGGTCCAGTTCCTCGGACCAACGATGTGTCCATCAGTCCCCATTTCCCCTACGCTTCGCTACGCTCAGCAATACTCCCGGGCTTCAGCTGCGCCACCTTTACCCTTTCCGGAAAATGTTCCGGGGTTGGTTCTCAATCCCCGGACCCCCGAAAACCCGGTGAGGTATCCTGTTTCCCCTCATCCACACCGCGCTGCAGCACATTCTCGCAGTGCATCCTCCATCGAGGGAGCTCGTATTGTCAAGGTCCCTGAGGACATCGAAGAAGAAGAGGCTCCGGAGATTTCCGGTCAAGCCGGCCGTCATCCGGCCGGAAGCCTTCATTTATCTCACGATGATCCTCCCGTCGATCGTGAATCATCTCCCTCTCGTCATGAGGCGGAAGGTGTGGGGGTCTCAGGTAAGCATATTTTGGGACATTTCTGGGCAGGACAGCTGGGGCATCAGTAGTTCACCCCCGATTGCCCTAAATATTTGATATGGTGGACTTCTATGTATTATCTAGTTCCTGGAATACCGCGATAGTGAATATGATGCCAGGTTCCAATATACAACAGCAGGCTGACTGAGAGGGTAAATCAGCCCAATAGATCCTGATCCCTAGATTGAAACTAGAGGGTACATTCACTATCGCGGTATTCCAGGAACTAGATAATACATAGAAGTCTACCATATCAAAAGTTTAGGGCAATCGGGGGTGAACTACTGATGCCCCAGCTGTCCTGCCCAGAAATGTCCCAAAATATGCTTACCTGAGACCCCCACACCGAGTAAAAAATGTGAGGACACAGAAAACTGCGTATTTCAATTGCAAATCGATTGGGCCTACTCCGAAGGTAAACGGACAAGAACCGAGGGCGCTAGGAGTGTTCTCGTCAAAATACTCAAAAACAGAAAAAAATCGTCCGCGCCCTAAGTTCCGCAAAGAGCTGTAATCTATTTTAACAATAGCGACTTTGCGATGCAGCCACCAGATGGCTGATGGCTCCAAAAATCACAACTTATTCATGGGTTCTCCCTACCATCGCCTGACTTGAAGTACATCAAATGAGTACTCTTCGGGCCCTCTATTGGCCATAAAAAGATTTCGGATTGGCTTGGCTGTTGGAGCGAGAACAAAAGCCATCCAGTGGCCCGGATGGCAACTCTCTAATTTGGCAAGACGGAAGCTTTGCAGAGAGTTTTCACAGTTCAAATCGGTGAAAGTAAAGTTCAGTCGGGTTCGTTAGGTCGGGTTCAGGCTTTAGTGAATATAAAATTCAAGTTCAATTTCGGGGGCGTAGATACTCTATTGACTTTTTACAGGTGGTTTATATACCCTATTCTAAGGCTGTACGGTTCAGCTGTGTACTGTGCTTTCCTATGTTAATTAAACTGTGTTCATTAAACTGTGCTTTCCTGTGTTTGACTGCGGGCGCAACTGCGCAACTGCGCATTTGGTCACGTGATCATACGGTCCGGAATTTCCGTCTAAGAAAGTGGAATTCACCTAATAATCCCATATAAACCCACCACTTAGTGAGGGTAATATGCCCCGTGTACCCTCACCAGTTAATGAGGTTCTAGCCCAAATCCCCCATGCTGCAGAATATGCTGCATGTTATGCTACAAATATGCTGCCGATACATCAGGTTTTTGACACTTTGCTTGTGCGTGCTTGTACAGTCTTGTACGAACCTGTACGCGCCGTAACACTGCCAGACCATAGGCTATGCCTGAAATTAAACCACAACTCGAAAAATATACCTGCGGGCATTAGGAAAATGACTGAAGTCTAGGGGTATTGTGACCTTTGTGTGAAAAAATAAAAAATAAAAAATTCCAGAAATGATCCCCAAAATGCATTGGGATATGTCAGAGTAACCATGTTTTGAGGTCTGGTAGAGTTTCCGACAAGGATTAGTAGTCTGGAGTCTTGTTTGAGCCTGTACAGGTTCATACAGGACTGTACAAGCATGCACAAGCAAAGTGTCAAAAACCCGATGTATACTGCAGCATGCGGGCAAATGGACTTGGGCGATTTTTTTAATATTGCCTTATGTAACACTGCTCTCCGCGCCTGTCCCAAAAAGGAAATTCACCAAAAAAACTGTGATAAAATACAAATAAAATACAGAGAAAATAAAAATAAAAAAACTACTCCTCATCCCCGCTCTCTGACCCACCCTTACGATCAACCGCCAGCATTGATGCCCTGTAAATGAGCTCTGACACTCCAGCCTCCTTCTCCTCATCCCCCTCCGCATCCTCCCACTCATCCAAATATCATCAAAGCGTGATGAGCTGTATGGAATGCCAGTCGCCATGCGTCCAGACTCACAGACCTGTTTCTCTATACTTCCGGCCAAGGTTAATATAATGCTTTCTGCACGGTTCCTTCACTAACAGCACCCCATCAGAACATCAAGTTCAACGTCAATGTTCAGCACGATTGCCATACTGCAAAATGCGAAGCCACCGGTGTGCGCATGCAGATGCAAGAACGAGTTGAATCCGAAAAAACCGAGAATTATATTGTCCACAACACCCTCGACCGATATATCATCAATTCGCACGCATTCCACAATGCCCATCTCCTCCGTGCGACACTTCCTCGAGATCTCCTCGCTCCGGTTCCCCTGTTTGAAGACCGGCGTCAAAAACACGATGAATTTGCGACGGCACTGCGTGGAACACTGGAAACAAAGCCAGCCAAAAAAAAGCAGCAGCGACGTTAAAAAGGAAAGCCGACTTCGAAGAAGACACTGAGATTCGGCCCGGGAAGAAGAGAAAATCGAAACCGGGGAGGCGTCGCACCAGTGCTCTTGAAACCGATACCATGGTGGCGAATAGAAGCAAGCGACAGATTACCCGAAGCGCGAAGGCAGCAGCGATGTCGCATGAAAGTGACGATGATTTGGACACGGGAGGTTCAGAATTGGATGAAGAAGACCTATACCATGATCCAGGAGAAGATTACTCTGAGTAGAGTGTATTATAATATAAGTTGCCGCTGGGATCCAGGAAATTAATTCACGTAGCCGCCAGATGACTGAAAGGTAGATTCCAGCTGGAAAATAATCTGGGTGGTTCAGCTGGCTACCAGCTGGCCGTAAGCTAGAATCCACCCTTTTGTACATGTGTCTACTGCGTGACCGTCCCAGCTGGGGTCAGCATGCCAGCACTTTGGCGGTGTACCAAGCAACAACCTGAACGCCGGTGCGAACTGGCCATCCAGCCGGACCATAGAGCGGATGCGATCATATAGAATCTTCAACCACTCGATAATGGGACCTGAGATACCCATGGTAGCGAGTTTGACCCACAACGTCGACGTATCGGTTCCGGGAAACACATTTTTGAGGTCCAAGTATGCCACATAAAGGGGCTTATTCAGGGACTGTGCCTCGTCGATGAGACAGAGGAGCACGAACACATTGTCATTTGTGCGAAGGCTGTCTTGAAAGCCGTTCTAGCTTGTGAGAATTGCGCCCTCACGAATTCTTCGATCAATGATTAAAGTCAGCATCTTTAGCATACAACATTCCAGTGCTATGAGGCGACAGCTTGAAGGATCTGCTACCTTTTTGTCTTGTTTGAGAATGTCAATAAGTAGCGACATCAACCAGAAGCGGGGCATATCCTGATTCTTCAAGCAATACAAGAAGAATGCCAGCAGGTTTTCATTGGGAATTGCCACGCAGTCTTCATATGAGAAAGCATCGACACCCATAGCTGTGTCAATCCCATGAGTCTAGATGTGCCGTTTCATTTCTTCAATCTCCGCTATAGTTATGTCGCGTGTATACGATTGGCGCGGAGATAAATCCGGGGGCGGGTCTAGATCCCGCGCCATTCGTGCGTTGAAGGCAAGCTGTTCCGCGTTGAAAGACGCTGGAACCACCGTGGGGTGGTTCAACCTAGCCTCGAGGTTTTCAGACAGCTCGGTAACATTAACTTTTGCTTTCTTCGGCTGCCGGTCAGTTCGTTTTCGAACAAAGTCCCAGAATTCATTTGGACTGTTGCACGCCAATAGCTCCTGATTTTCCATGTAAATCGTACGAGGCATAAGAGGCAACATAAACCAGTAACCAGGCTGTTTCGCCAAGTTGAAGTAATACAACAAGTGTGAGGGATTTTTGATCTGGTAGCGGGCCATGCTGCTTGTCGGCTTTACCAGCTGTATGTGGAAATTTGCAAAATTTATTTGGATGAGTTTTCAACCCTGTAGAGTTATGTTCACTGAGATCACTTCCATGAACTCCTTGCTTCCCCAGAAGGCTCTCAGAACAAAGTCGCAGACAGGGTTTCAGAAGGACACCCCGATGAGCTTCTGGGCTCAGGGAGGACAATGGCAAGTATTTGTCCAATCACAAATTATGTATTTGAATGAACAAGACACGCTGGTCAAGAAATGCGAGAGTCGAGCCGGGTAGGATATGGTTCCGATGCTTCTAAAATCTGGGTGAACTATTAAAGTGAAAAAGCGGGAGGCACACATGTACGCACAAGGAGAATGTTTCAGCTAGTGACGATTTATGTCCCCTGCCCTCCGCTCCACATAACGTTCCTATTGGCATTTGTTCTAAATGCATTACTGTAGTCTGGAGGAGATTTCTTCGCGGGTTTTTTGGAAACGACTTGGCTGTTGGGTGCACTCGCTCGACAAGCGTAGCACAGCTTCATTACGTTTGAAGTCAGGGTGTTTGCACCCGTGGGAGGGCACTGGGGGTCGTGGGGGGGCTCACTGACGTTGGAATGTTCACCGCCTCTACAATAGGGCGGGTACGGCGAGTTGGGGCAGATTTCATATAAATACTGGCACATGTTCGAGGCTGGAAGAAAGGCGCGAGGACTGAGTAAGGGTTTTGAAGTTCAAGTAGGTCGGGTTATGGTGTTTGAGTGAGGATGGCACGGTTTTTATACCACCCAGCTACAGCGGTGTTCAAGAAGCCGCCGTTCAACTTGTTGTTCGTTCGGAAAGAGATACGGGCTTCAAGGCCTACCTGGCATCCGGCAGCAGTGATGGATAAATTAAAGAACAAGTAACTCAACCGAAAATAGAGGATTGAGCAAGCAGCTCCGTGAATTGAGGCCGCGGCCGGATGAATGAGCGGGAAATCCGGGTATGATGGTCGTAGTTGGACAAGAACAAGGTCCGTGAACCTATAAGCCAAGTTGGCCACAACGGAGGAATGCAGTCATGACCGCTTGTTTCTGACCCATGAACCAATGTGGCCAAATGTCGCGAAATTGGCGACTCCGTCACGTTCAATCACGCCCATGACCACAGGTCTGGCGCATCCAGGAAAACTTTAAAGGTCTTGAAAGTCCCAAAAAACTTCTCCGAAGTTGTGGAACTTCACGCAATTTTAAATAATTACATGTAAGTGAAATCATGTTGAGGAGACATAATCCATCCTACGTAAATTTGGGCTGAATCAGCTCGGGAGGGTTATTGATTCAGCCCAAATTTACGTAGGATGGATTATGTCTCCTCAACATGATTTCACTTACATGTAATTATTTAAAATTGCGTGAAGTTCCACAACTTCGGAGAAGTTTTTTGGGACTTTCAAGACCTTTAAAGTTTTCCTGGATGCGCCAGACCTGTGGTCATGGGCGTGATTGAACGTGACGGAGTCGCCAATTTCGCGACATTTGGCCACATTGGTTCATGGGTCAGAAACAAGCGGTCATGACTGCATTCCTCCGTTGTGGCCAACTTGGCTTATAGGTTCACGGACCTTGTTCTTGTCCAACTACGACCATCATACCCGGATTTCCCGCTCATTCATCCGGCCGCGGCCTCAATTCACGGAGCTGCTTGCTCAATCCTCTATTTTCGGTTGAGTTACTTGTTCTTTAATTTATCCATCACTGCTGCCGGATGCCAGGTAGGCCTTGAAGCCCGTATCTCTTTCCGAACGAACAACAAGTTGAACGGCGGCTTCTTGAACACCGCTGTAGCTGGGTGGTATAAAAACCGTGCCATCCTCACTCAAACACCATAACCCGACCTACTTGAACTTCAAAACCCTTACTCAGTCCTCGCGCCTTTCTTCCAGCCTCGAACATGTGCCAGTATTTATATGAAATCTGCCCCAACTCGCCGTACCCGCCCTATTGTAGAGGCGGTGAACATTCCAACGTCAGTGAGCCCCCCCACGACCCCCAGTGCCCTCCCACGGGTGCAAACACCCTGACTTCAAACGTAATGAAGCTGTGCTACGCTTGTCGAGCGAGTGCACCCAACAGCCAAGTCGTTTCCAAAAAACCCGCGAAGAAATCTCCTCCAGACTACAGTAATGCATTTAGAACAAATGCCAATAGGAACGTTATGTGGAGCGGAGGGCAGGGGACATAAATCGTCACTAGCTGAAACATTCTCCTTGTGCGTACATGTGTGCCTCCCGCTTTTTCACTTTAATAGTTCACCCAGATTTTAGAAGCATCGGAACCATATCCTACCCGGCTCGACTCTCGCATTTCTTGACCAGCGTGTCTTGTTCATTCAAATACATAATTTGTGATTGGACAAATACTTGCCATTGTCCTCCCTGAGCCCAGAAGCTCATCGGGGTGTCCTTCTGAAACCCTGTCTGCGACTTTGTTCTGAGAGCCTTCTGGGGAAGCAAGGAGTTCATGGAAGTGATCTCAGTGAACATAACTCTACAGGGTTGAAAACTCATCCAAATAAATTTTGCAAATTTCCACATACAGCTGGTAAAGCCGACAAGCAGCATGGCCCGCTACCAGATCACAAGGAGTTCATGGAAGTGATCTCAGTGAGCATAAGTCTACAGGGTTGAAAACTCATCCAAATAAATTTTGCAAATTTCCTTCTTGGTCAACGAAAAATAGTTGCGGCGCAACGTGTCCTGTATGGCACATATACTGTATAATAATTAAAGAACTTGACACCTTTAAAAAACCCGTTAGAAATGACACTACTTTGACCAAAAGTTGGACAAAACACACAGGTCGAGACTGTGTGTTTCAAAAAAAATGGCACAGCTAGTATTTGAGTGCTGAAAAATACACAGCTGGAACTTAGGCACTTTAAACACACCACTGATCCACCATACATCCATTGTCATCCACACACCATTGCCCTCTCTACCAAATCTGTGGCGACTTGGCAATCCCCGGATATGTTGATCTGAAGGTGTGATCTTTGCGGCCGATTGATGCAGCTGTACAACTACCTAGTAGGCACAGTTTCTGGAGTTTAGAGCTCGACGAGGCAACCACAATTCGAGCTCTCGTTAGTCTTTATACAGTCGCATCGTCCCATAGGTCATGGGGCATATCTGGACCCTTTTCATCAAGTGATACCTGCCCCCAAATTCCATCATGGCTCAGTCCGATTCGGGCCCGAGTCAACCCAAAAAAATAATGTTCCATGCAAAAATAACAAGCCCAAGTTGTGTGTTTTGGAAGACATTGAGGGTAGGGAACAAGTCACGTCACTTTGCCAAGTCGAGACAGGTCGTGTATGAATTCCCTCGCCCACCAAAGTGACGCCTATTTTTTTCTCGTTGTCCCAAGACGCGTGTTTTTAACCACAATTTTAGCATAATTATTATACACTATATGGCCCATACAATTCTAGGACACATTCCTGACCAGTCCATACCAGATAAGCCCAGAATCATCAAGAAAATGGACCAAAACTACGTGACGTCTACGTCAAAAGTATTGGATTTTACCCTAAAAAATGTATGGGTTATGGAGTATCACAGATTTGTGGGTTTTTCAACGCTTTTTGAGTGGGAACCATCTCGGTGGACACGAAAATGTATGGGGTTTCACAGATTATGGGTTATATCAGCTATGGGTTAAGACAGCTTTGACTGTAGTGTCATTTCTAACGGTTTTTCCAAGGTGTCGAGTTTTTTAATTATTATACAGTACAGTCGCAAACTAGGAAGTGCAACGCAACGTAGAAGCGCAACACTAGGAATTACGTACCTTTGAGGCTTCTGACAAGGTCCGAAATTTATACGAGTATAGTAGGGTATCATATCATCCTGTTCACAAAAGGATTTGTGCAAAAAGCTCCTGTGAAGCTCTTGAAATTGCAATGTTTGTGTCTGCATTTCACAGCCTTTGATCCTCACAACCAGATCTTTCCCTCTTTCTGTGTTCACAGTGCTGACATATGACAATTTTGTTGCATTGGGGGTTTTCAGCATCCCTGATTACAGATACGTAAGTTAAACCACCAAAAAGCATACCCCAGAGCTACAATTGATCACGTCGAAGTGTTGCGCTTCTACGTTATTTGGGCATATTTGGGGTCCCGGAAAGATCTGCTGCGTTCTCAGGAACTACTCAATGTTGCTCCCAAACGTAAATTGTACCATGGACTAGATATCGATCCGATCCAGAATACAATTTGGATGGAGTGATTTGGGTGAGATTTGGCTTAAATATCTATCAAATAGTCTGATTGTTGCGCTTCCTAGTTTGCGACTGTATATGTACCATACGAATTGAATGAGCCTACTTTCAAGGAAAACGGTTGAGATTTGAGCTCACAATCAGGGCTCTTGTGAAAACTTACGAAAAAAAAAGAAGAAAAAGGGCCGCACCCTATGTTCCGCAAAAAGCTGTAACACTGGACGAACAATTCAAGAAAAACATCTTTCATTTTTCATAGATTTTTCACTGAGAAAAAGCACTTTGTAAGCTTATTTCAAATCTTTCACGCTGTGATAGAAAAGTGCTGAAAAAGTAACAAATTTTTCACCACATTTTTAAGTGAAAAAAGTGTGAAAAATGAAGGACATTTTTCAGCAATATTCTCACTGAAAAACTTAAACTGTTCAACCAGTGATAAGGTGCAATACAGGTTTACAAGAACTCAGAATCTACTGGGGTTTCCAAACCCGCCCCAACAAGCTACAGAAACTAGGTACAGACCGAGCACAGTGAGTATCCTACTAGTGGGGGGTAGAGGCCCCAAGGCTTGTGCTTGAAGGTGTTAGAGATCAGCACATCAATACATAGAGTAAGAACATGCTATCGAGAACCTTGGTGTAAACCCTGGTTACACAACTTATATGCTAATGCAATTTCTGAGTGACCTCTGTAAGAGTTCACTGAAATCCTCGGTAGGAGGCCTTAGTTCAGCTCACTGTAAATGACTATTGAACCCACATGGGCCATATAGTGTATAACAATTATGCTGAAAACGTGGTTAAAAGTATGCACCTTGGGTCAGCGAGAAAAAATAGGTGTCACTTTGGTGGGCGAGGTAATTCATACACGACCAGTCTCGATTTGGCAAACTGACGCGACTTGTTTTCAGCCCTCAACGTCTTCCAAAACATGCAACTTGGACTTGTGATCTTCACGCGGAACATTATTTTTTGGGTTGACTCATCTCTCAACTCAACACATTCTCACCCACTCATTTTCGGGTGATGGCCGCTTGCAGAGTGATGAATCGGGCGGCTAAATTCGCTGTAATAGGTGAAGCTGCTGGACGTGATCCAGCCGGTGAATCCGCTAAATTTGTATTATGTGTCAGGTAGGTAGGTAAAAGAATGTATTATGTAGCTAGCTATACATGGTATATAGGGGCTTAATCTGCTTGATCTGCTTAATCCCGGTCTTAAGCAATTTCACGTCGCAACGTGTTTTGCTTAAGCAATCCTAAACATGTGACAGCGAGATACACCCAACATCTCGGACACAGCGTGACCGCTCGCTTGTCTGTACTGTATCGGGATGTCTGCACAACCTCGCCGACGAAGTCCACACGGCATGGCAATGGGCGCACAAAGGTTTCTCGTCGTGGGGTCCGTTGCGGCAGGCTATCTTGGATATAGGTACCACAACACCACTGTGCGGCACCGGACTAGTGATTTGCCCGAGCCCGGCCCAAGCCCGGGGCTTTCAGGCCCGACCCGACCCAAGCCCGACCCTGTTTTCAACCGGGCCTAAGGTCGGGCCTGAGATTTGCTCAGGCCCGAAGCCCGGGGCCTAGGCCCGGGCTTTTCCTAGTCTCCCGTAGTCAGACCCTACACGAAAAATTTTAATGATAGTTGATAAAACTATCTGTAGAGTGATTCCATTGGTACACAGAAAACCGCAGGTTGGATTTCCGTGATAGTTGGCTGACCAAAAGTGACTTTCTCACGTTCCCAAATAGGCTTCCAGGGTTGTTCCTCTCACTTCAAGGCCAAATTCCAACAGATAACATTGCATCCAATATTCATCCTTCTGCTACTTGGTAGTCCCGTGAGCAAATTCCTGCCAACATCTGCTATTTAATATATTTATATAATTATTTATTGCTAAGCCCCGGGCCTAGGCCCAAGCCCGACCCGACCCGGCTTCAAACCCGATGGTTGGGTCGGGCCTGAGATTTTTCCCGACCCAAGCCCGGCCCAAGCCCCGGGCTTTCAGGCCCGGCCCGACCCGGAAAACACTACACCGGACGCGCAAGTCCGTCGGTCCCGTTGCCCCGCCCCGTTCCTGCTCGGACATGAACAAGCGTCCGCCCATATGGCCGCGGCCGAACACCGGCAGAGCGAGGAGTCAAACCAGCGGATGGCCACAGCGGCGGACTGCGGTCAGCTGCGGATGGTTTCGTTTCACGAGACTTGCGCGGGCGTGCAATCTGCACCGGGCGCTTCGGCGATGCGGAAATACGGACTTTCGGCGGGGCCCGGGGCACAGTGCGGAGCGGCGGGCGCTGTGGCCACAAGGGATCGCGGGTCCCGCGTTTCTGCTTCTGTCCCGAGGTGCCCCATACGGGTTTTGCGGGGCGGGGGATACAGTCGCTGGATGGATGCGGTAACGGTGGCCCGGCAGCGGGAGGGGAGGCGGAGGCGGAGGCGGAGGCGGAGGGATTGTCGGAGCGAGAATTGGGTACATAATATGCGGGGTAGCTCGGAGAGGAAGGAGTGCTGAGGGGGAGGCCGCTGAATGACTGTCCCCAGTCTCGAGCAATAGTCTCGAACAGTTGGCGCGGTGGTGAGGATGGAAGAGGAGTAGTCTGCGGGCGTTTTCGCCAGGAGGATGCATCGACCTTTCGCAAAGCAGGTAGCGGACTTCCATCCGATTCTGGTTCTGTCTCGCTCGATCTGGAGTCTGCCCCATCTGCGTCGCTATTACTGGAACTTGAACAAGAACCTGCGCAATAGGTCAGCGTTCATTGCCTACCAACACATCCGATCTCACCATAAACACCTTTGATGATCTGTAGTTCGCTACTGACTGTCTCACTATGGCTGGAACTTCTGGAACTAAAATCTGTACGATAGGTGAGCAGCCTCAGATGCTAGAAATCATAAAGTCTTACCGGAAACGCTTTTGGCTTCGTAAACGGCCTGTGTTTCGCTATTAATGGCGTCGCGCGCCGCGTCGTAAGCAGGCATTTCTAATCTGGAGTAAATAGGGCGGGAAAAATTCGTCGAGGGGGGGTAAACCCATAATTGTGGAATCTGTTCAGTTAAAGCCATCGGCGAGTGGGGGGCATAGGGTATCCCGGACCCCGGACGATTGTGGCATTGTATGTATGACGGGTGACGGTGTGGCATGAAAACGGCCATATGCTATTCCGTCGTGTTTCTTGGACTCCAAGCCTAGATCTGCTGAAGATTCGGAGAATACGTTGAAGTTGATCCATGAGAGGAGAATCAACTCGTACGGCCTGCGATTGAATCAGGACGACAAATGAGACCCGCTGCGACCGGAAACTGAACGCACTTAGTCGTGGCGCCAGAGGTGGCCACAATTCTAAAATCCCGAGATGAACGACGTCCCCAGTGGCCCCATTTGATCCGATCGTCGTCCGCGCCCAGACATGGAGGAAAGTGCAACGGTATTGCAATAGAGTGCACGCCATCTAAGGTCGAATGCTCATTCCATCGTACCAAATCGTATGGTGCAGTCTTGAAATGAGTCTCGCTTGTGGCAACAGGCCGACATCAGCGACGATTGCGAATTTACTACCTCGGCGCCCGGAGTACGGCGTCGTGGCCATATCCCCGTCGTCAGATGCCTCGGGCTGTACCGCAAATTTTGCAGGTTATACGTGGCCCGAGAGAGGAGAGGATGCCGAAATACGTACGTATGGACTGGGTACGAATCGGTCCAACGGGAATGCGAACTGAATGGGGAAGGCGGTAGTCGTCTGTATATTGATTGCAGTTCCAGCGACACTCGAGCTCAGACGCCAACGGATTGCCCAGTATCAGAAGCGTGCTGTCTTTCCCCCCGCCCATTCTCAGTCTGAAGATTGAGGGACGACCGTCGAGGCGAGAAGGGTGAGTCATAAATGATGCGACGGGTTTGATCCGAGCGGAATCTAAAGTTCCCGGCGACTGCCGCATATTTTATTTACAGCATAGAAAAGCCTAGGCCGAAGGAACAAGTACTTCGTCAGGATAAGTCCCATCCACTTGAAATGGTTAATCAACCAAGGCTGCTCTCCTCTGGCATTTCACGAAAATAAAAGCCTATCATGCACGGTAGGTACAAAGACAACAAAGATCCAGAACAATCGAGGTTGGAGGAGAGATTCTGCGTTATTGACACGGGACCACGAAATTACCATAGTCTTCAACGCAACCGCTTACGTTCAAGCCTCGCAATGTATTGATCGGAAAGCCCACATATGCGACATGGTTATCCCCCGCTAAGACTCGTAGGTACGACGCATGGCTGCGATGTGTCCCGGATGCGTTACACGTTTGCTTGGTCCGTATTCGACTCTAAATAGATCTTCCACAAGTCTATCCCGCTCCCTCCAGGCCTCTGCTGGTCCACGATTTCGATCATCCCAACGAAACACGTACAACCCCGTAGCAAATCGCATTGCCTGAGATTTTCATCGTCCGTCGGGAACCTCGCTTTTCGTTTTCTCGCGGATTCCCATGCGTCTTTTTGTACAGCGTCGGGAAGACGTTCAAAGTGGTTCACAGGAGCTCGGCACCAGTCGGATATTGCCTGGAGGACATCGTAGACTGTAATGAAGGCACGTGCATTACGCCGGTTGGCTAGTGAAAATTTCTGCAGGTTGAGGCCCACGCCATCTGGACTTTTCGGGCAAAGCATGATGTCAATTTCTACCCTCACAGAAGTGCATGCGTCCTTCTTCATGTCTGGAAGTTGCTTCAATAGTTCCATGGTCGGGTAAATAAGACCAAGTTCTGGAAAATATGTGCTTGCCACCGCCTGGTTGAATGCTCCATTACTCCGCGGGAGGGAGAGGTCAATTTCGACCTCACGGCGGAGTATATCGGCGGGTAAGAGTTTGTCGGAGTGCACCATGTGGTAGTGGAATGATAGTGGCTTTCTGTCCTCCAAAGGCCCCTCATTTTATACCAATGCATGACATAAGCGTGCGCCACCTACTGCAATCGTCCCCATCCCACGTTTTGATGGAGATATTCAGGGTGAGTTCGGAGGTTTTACGAAGCTACTGACGATTGTACACACAAAACGGAGCACGACGTTTACACATTCAGGAAAAGAGTAACGTAAGGAAAGATTTGACTCCTCAATTGACTCAGGTTTCTATCACGGGCATGCAACTTCACCCAAATGGCGTCATCGTAGTCTACAACTAAAACCAGCGTCCACCGGGAAAAATGACTGCGAAATGGATTTGATTTGCCCCTCTCTCGCTTACGGCTTACGGCTTACGGTGGCCACACGAACCGCGATGTAGGTCGCCACATTGATGCCCTTCTTGTTCTAACAAGGCGGAGACCATCAGGGTTTCCGTCACCCGAGACAGCGGCTTAGAATCATGTTGAGCATCGACGTTCTTGGACTCGGTGAGGACGGGGTCATCGTTTGTTGTCGAAGTCCTCATCAATTGAGCAAGACAAATGATTAAACCTGGCGACATGAGACAGCCTGGTTCAAGGCTAGATTGGACCTATGATGCGCCTACCCCTAGAGTATGGAGTCCGTACTGCGCGTCTTTAGGATGAGTCGATGTCTCGTGCAAGCAGGCACAGGATCAGAGACCCTGAAAACAATCAATCCACGAAGACACCGACTCCGCCTTTTCTGATGCCTCGGCTCGGAGGACAAGGAGAACTTCCTCTGAATAAAGAGAAGCCAACGCTCTCTCCATCACCTCTCTGTCTACTGTTTTGCGATAGAAAGTGAAACCTCGGAAATGCGTTCTCACGGTTGGCCACAACGCGTGCCGCGCGGCCGGGAACCCGTGCCGACCCGGCCGCGATCGGAAACCGCCGTCCTTGAGTCACAGCGCGACTGTTTGACCACTTGTGTGGCCACGATCCAGGGTTTGAGTCTGTGGCCCCGAACTTGCGCACGGATCCCGCCCGATACGACGTCGCCGCAGCCCTGTACACCCGCCTTCTCGGCAACGCCGGCGCGATTCCAGCTTCAATCCAGTGCCACCCGACGTCCACAGCGCATGCTCGTCCGGGACCTCGACGACTCTGGCTTGAACTACCTGCAAGTTCAGCATTATGTTTCACACATCCAAGGATCCAATCGGGTCAACAGACCGTCTCATTGTCCGGGGTGAGCATTTTCCTTTGGGTTTAGGTTCCATTCCTCGATTGGCTTACCGAGACATCTCAAAGCTACGAAACCAAAGGAGTATAACTGGAGCCTGCAGTAAGTCTCACCGGTACAATTCAGTGAGTCCCTCTCTCATGCAACTCAGTTTTTGTTTTGGCCACTCGTCCAATTCCGCTTGAGCTTTGACGCTCGCGTAAACGCTGCCCTATCTGCTGTCCAAGGAGAGATCCGTCCTTTTTAATTCTTGCGGCTGTTCACTATCACGAATGTTGATAAGCTAGCTCGTGGACACTTCGATCTCGGGTTGCACACCAGTGTACGTCCGGTAAACCCGTTCATTCCACAAGCTAAAGAAGTCCAGTTTATCTCCCGGGGACAAATTCAATCAACACGATGCGCGCAGCTGAGCTCACTCTTTCACAACACTAGCCGCTGATACACACATTCCTTGCTCTTGGTATGAGATGCTTCCGCGGCCGCGATTCTCGGATATACATAGGTGGCTCGCTACCCAGGTGGTAACTCTGAATGACGGGGCGGCAATCTCAATTTCGATGTACGAGTCAATAATCCGCTCGGTAACTCGCAATGCCCATTGCTAATGGATTCTCACACAGCTGGTGGACGGATTTCGGGGTCTTTTCAGGGCACATCGCATCGATCCCGGCCCGGTATGTCAGCGGACGCCCACAGTATAAAAGCCGTGTCCGAAAAACATTAGTCCATCAATCGACCGCCCACAAACAACCTAACGAGGTGGATGGGCCCTTTTGATCAATGGCTGATGTCAGATGAACTCAATCCTGAACAGAACAGAATGCAAAGCACAGATAAAATCGCAGACTCGTCGGCCACAACTGAACAGGTATGCGAAGTTCCCTCGAGCCAATCTCCCTCTTTCTGAACAAGTCCTAGTTCCCATCCAGTTGGCTCGAAGCGCCCGACGACGCACCCGAAGTCATTGATAAAGCTTTCTGGAACTCGGTGGAACCGCCCGATACGGAGTTGAAGCGATTCACTACCGACTGGAGATGGAACGGTTTAAAGTTCTTCGAGCCCAGAGGCAAGCCAAAGCGGACCCGCTACGGAGTACTTCTTAACGAGTATTTCGACCTCCCGGGCTGCATTATCCCGGTTGCGCGCGACTTCTGGGAACCGAGCTGCACCATGGTGGTGTTCACTCTGGCTGGCCCTACTGTCAACGGACAGAAACCATTCTACCTCGGAGTATATGGTGAATTTCTCGATGATGCGCATCTTGAGTTCATAGGAAACTTCCCCAGTGTTGGTGCCTTGTGGGGTGCGGAAGGGGAGTGGAGACTGGACCAGATCAAACCCAGAGCGGATGGCATTGAGCGTATGCAGAAGTGCCCGAAGGAGCACGGTCACCTCTGATCTAATAGACCTTTGATCAATCTTATGCCGTATGGCAACCATCCCCAAAGATAATACTATTCAGCAAACACCGTTCCATGTCATAAAGAACCCGCCTGGGACTCCTTCTCAACGAATGTCTCAAGGGCGGGAAGCCATTCTACTGAGGCGGAGTAAGTTAATGTAATTTCGGATGAATTCGCTTGTCTACATCATGAAATACTTCCCCCCTGTCGACGCCTCGTGAAATTATCCGGTCTGAGCCTGTTTTGCTCGGCGACTTTCAAAAGGCAATGTGATATCTGGATTTGAAAGATAGATGCATCGGATCTGCGTCGCTAGCACACCGAAGTCTGATAGCGAGCTGGCTCAGATCGAGTTTTCCGGGTCAAGGGACACAAAGCACCAATCCGTATGCCCGCTCTGAGGTCTACTTGATTTACGTATGAAATTATTGGCAATGCCGGATGGTATCTAGGCACTTGTAGTACTAGTACTGCTCACAACGGGGGTACTGGTAGTCGCCTTCGGGATGATACTACTGCTTTTTCAGTGGTGATATTGGTGGCAACCGCCATTTTGGCGACACTGTGCCTGCAGGTGAAGGAGCTGAATTGATCATTGTACTTGGTCTCGTTGGCTATACCCGGAGACAAAGCCGATTCTGATGAATTCCCTGAGCAATCCGGATTACTGAGGTGCGGTCGTTCAATCAGCAATCCGGACCTCCGCATGCAGATGATGTAACGCACACATGAAGAGTACAGATGATCGATTTGGGGTTGTCAGGGGTATAGCTCGAAATAGTGTCGTTGAATGGGGCTGGGAAGTTGTAGCAGTAGCTGACATTGAACTCGAAGTCTGCGTTGCTTCCATCGTAGTATGTGGTGTTCCAATTTGTGTTGGTTCCGACGAAGAGTAAACCATCAAAACTAGTGCCTCGCTGAGAGGGAGTGTTGGTCAGAGATCGCGGAAGCCGACGCGGTGTCTCACCGGAATGCTTCTGGCTGGAGAGGAAGCCCTTGGAGCAGCAGATACAACCGCAGCAAAGAGGGGAAGGAAGGAGAGGGCGGTAAGCATTGATACTGAAATGTCTGAGCACGTAAAGAGCGTGGTAGGTGGTGCCATTCTTCCCACCACTTGCGTACCTTTATACTGCCGGCCTTGCTTGTTGCCTTCCGGGTTTCCGTGTCTCGTCCAGTCCGTCCGTGTGGCCACCAATTCATCACCGACTTCCCCGCGGTTTGGGGGTCTGGCGGTCTGGCTGACTGACTTCCGCGGGTTCGGTGTCTCCGGGTTTCTACATAAGCGGATCTCAAATCGTGGCCAAATCAAGATGAGGGCCTGACGAACTTGACCAGTATCGCACTAGAGTCTTGGGCGACTGACCTAGGTCGTGTGCCTTGATGGAAAAACCGTTCGAACCCTGGTAAGAATGAGAGCTCAGTGGACGATATCGGAACGGAGGCGAGACTCGCCTTTTCAAAATATATCCAATCGCGTCGCTTTCCGCAGTCTCGTGGAAACCGCAGAGATTACATGGGCGACACTGTACATGAGAACGCTTAGCACACTCGATCACGGTCTCGAGAAAAACGATAGAGATTAACTGGAGCTATCGGCAGATTGCTTGGCTTGATTACCCTAATCCTTTCGCATAGGTGTGAGTGCTGTAGACGGTGGCTTCCAATAAATGTACCTTACCGCGAATCTGAGAAGAAAGCCGAGTGTACTTTTTTGCAGCATTGGCACCAAGTCGGAGGGGAGTCTGAATCTCTGCGACTGGGACGTATAGCAATTTGTATTCATACGCTCGGAATAACTCCACGTCCGTCGGATTGGATTCCTGCATCGTTCTAATCGTTATATGAGAAAATCGTAGTACTCTCATAACGCGTGCTCACTGAATGGGGATTCCAACGTGAGACTGTCAGTATCGGACCAGGAAAAGTCATGGCGATAACTTAGCATCCCGGAGACCGCAAGAATCACGGCGCGAAGAGTGGGATTGCAGACGACATGGCGGCAGTCATGGCGGTGAACAGGAAAGGCCAGGCCATATCGCGCATCAACAAACAATTCGGCCCGATTGATCCCGCCTTTGGACCCACAACAACTTGCACCTCACCACCATTCCAACGCAATGTCTGATAGGGTTTGTCCGTCAAGAAATTGCGATGCGCTTCTCTCTGACGACCCTGCCTAGTCAATTTCCTTTCCTTCCAGCTGGTGTATTACCAGCTCTCTTCCGTGCATCGCCGAGAAAGACTGGAACATTGTGAACACCGGGATCCCTCAGGTGTATAACACATCATGGGAGACCTGGAATGACAAAAAACATCTCGTTCCCCGGAGGTCGAATCGGCCCTCCAACGTCCACCTCTTCGTCACGCACTATTATGGTGTGCATGGGTGCATCGTCCCCATCGCTTGCAGCGACCATGACCCCTACATCGTGCGGCTAGCCTTCACCATCGCAGGCCCCCCCATCGAAGGCAAGAAACCATTCTACCTCCTAATTATGGCAGACCATTTGTCTGGTTCTTCACTCTGGTCGCTTGGTGACTTGTCATCCATCGCGGAATTTCGTTTCCCCCCGGTCCACGAACACAGGGAGATTCTGCCTGTGGAAGGCGGATACGACGCGATGGAAGCCGCCTATCACTCCTTTAATTCGAGGCCGTTATTGCCCCGGGAGACTCACTGAAGGAGGTCTTTTAGAGTCATGGCCGGCGATTTGCGGCGGAAGTGCAGCACTTTGTAAAGAATATCACGATTCGTTGGCTACAGATGTACAAATGACTTTCCGGCGGTGTATCCGGAGGGATGAGGTAGAACACCAGTCCAGGAATTCCAGGAAAATTTAAGAAAGAGTCATAGATGCTCATGGAACTAGGCAATGCGGTCAACAAACACCGGGGGCAGAGACCTGCGCATGTCGAAATGACATGCGTGGTTCGCATGCCATCCGCATGAGGTAAGGCATATTTGGTCAGACAAAGGGGGGCTTTGTCCTGGCGGGGCTCGACAAAGCCCCCCTTTGTCTGAGCAAAGGCCCTTTGCCAGGCATTGTACTACATGTGGACGACATGCGAACCACGCATGTCACTTCGACATTAGGATTATAAACCTGTTTTTAATTCTCGTTTATAAACAGGCTGTTTATAAACGTGTTTATAAACGGCCCACCAAACTTGCTCCAAAGTGGTCGGGGAGTTGGTTCAGGGCAGGTTTTTCGCTCCCAACGGACATGGCGGCCCCAGTGAGGGTGCCTGTTTTCCCCCTGCGCTGTAAATGACGGATAATGAGAAGAGAGGAAATATTGTGAAAAATTATGGGACTTCCGGGTACAAAACCCGTTAGTATTTGAATATTCGGGCATCTACAGCCGTTTTCGAAACAATAGAGGGGTTTCGTAAAAAATTGATACTCGATTTGTGCTTACCTTTGTTTACAGATTGATCCTCGGCTGTCGATGCCGACGCTCTGAATACATCTGGACTTGATCCAAATCTTCGATTTATTTGGGGCTCTATATGAGGCAATGGTATACAGTGCGTAATATGGTCCAGAAGGAAAACCAGGCGGCTTCAAGACCTGCACGTCTGCGGTGGTGAAGCGATGACGTCGTTGTGGGGCGCCCATCAGTCAACAGTGGTAAGCACAAATCGAGTATCAATTTTTTACGAAACCCCTCTATTGTTTCGAAAACGGCTGTAACTTCCATTGAATTATTAAACAGTCATTTCAACACGTCACTGCGAGGTTTTCAAGGTTGAAAAAAAATGAAATTGGAGTCCAATTCCGCCTCAGAGCACCCACATGAATCTTTAAAAACAGGGTATTTCTGCTCCAGGATTAAAAACCTGTTTATAAACCGCTGTTTATAAACGTGTTTACAAACTGGCATAATAAACAAGACCCTATTCGACATGCGCGGGTCTTCACCAGAGGTTGGCGGTGTTATGTATAAAAGCCTGTAATTAGAGGTTGACCAATGTTTAGAAAAACGCTCTAATTAGAGGTCGGTCATTCATTGTTACTTTAGAAGCACTCACGTGCCTCCCTCGCCATGACGGCAGCGTATCAGACGGCGAGGAAGACCTCGAGCTCGTCGTCGGCGAGTATGGTCATATTTGCCATTATTATCCGCATTTGGAACACAATGAGCAAAGCACTTTCGACGTCGGCGGCCACGATGACGAGCAAAACACGCACAAAAATCACGAAAAAAATCTGGATAATGGGGAGAGCGACGAAGGTAGCATACGCATGATAGCTGTGTCCGAATACAGGGTTGGGGCCACACAATACTGAATTATTTACCTCGTGATGTAGATCTCGACACGACGGCAATTCTTCAATTATCCCCCGCCACCCTCCCGCCGCCCTCCCCGCCGCCCTTACTTCCATCGCTACCCTCAGCCGCGTACAGCCGCCCACTTGGCTCAGACATCCCGGCTGCGGGCCGCTTTGCGCCACGCTGCGTACGTCGACCCCCAGGCGCACAACGGCCTGCACCCCCAACCTTCATCGCGGCGGCCACGCGAGCACATTAATTCCCAGCCGAGCCACATGCTATATGCAGGTCCAGATCCACGCGCCAGGCTGCCACGGATCCACCCGGGCGCGACGCCGCAACCATCACCCCAAATCCTCCCCGGGACGCGCGAGCGCATGTACGCACTTACTGCCTTTGCTACCACCTGCTACACGTATCCCACATTCCTCCGTTGCGCGCCCAGCGCGAGCGCGTGCGCACGCCGCTCCATGCCATCTTCGTCGCCACCGTCTACCCCGACTTCGGTCATGCTCGCGAGCGTGGATGGCCGGGGGCTTGGCGAGTGCGTGGCGTGCAGCACGAATGCGGCGTCACCGCACTGCGCCGCCCATCTGGGGTTGCACGTGCTAGGTTCCGGGCAATGTTTGGTGGTGCCGCGAGGTCGCGCGCACCGCGAGCGGTACGTGGAGGTGGGTCTGCTGCTTGTGAATGTGCGGGGACATGATTGCTCATGTAGGGCTGCCGGCACCCGTGTCCAATCGTTGGTATCAATTTCGAGGGCGTAGCGCTAACCAGAATCGACCTAGCCGCATAGACGCGCTGGCGAGTAGTAGGGGCGGTCGCGAACGGGAGATTAATGGGTATGTGTTGGCAAGAAACGTCAAGCCGGCAAGAAAACATGTCAGCCTCGCGATACAAAATGCGATATGGGACGGGTACATACCTGTATCCCTTTCCCCGAACGTCGAGCTTGTCGGAATACTCCTCTGTCACGCCAGAAAGTCCTTGAAGCTCTTGGATTGACTTTGACGCGGGATGCGAAATGTCCATCCTTTCCATCCAGTTGGTGTCGTATGCACATCACTGGGGTCGACTGGAAAGCCTGTCTATAATCGTGCGTTGTAGACGCGGACGTCATATGCCTAGAGTACACATTAGCTCGGTGACGTGGGCACTAGGCAGAGATAAGAGAGAGGTGGCCCGGAGGCGTGAATCTTAATCCAGCCAGAACCGCACAAAATACCACCGTAGGGCCCATGGTAAGACCCTGCGTACAGCTCTGCGCCCCGCTGGCACGCCAGGAGCTAGTGGGTTCTAGCGGCACTGGCACCCGCACCAGCGAAAAGATGACCCCAGGAAATGGAAGGGAGAACGTAAGTCCCCGCATTGCAGCATGCAAAGACAAAGCATATGAGATGATATATACAGACTTACTGATCATTCAACCCGGGATCCCTTGGACCGAGAGCTACCCAGAGAACGTTGGAGCTGCCGACGCATGACTCCTGTAAGTAGGTCTGAAAAGTCGGAAAACGGAGACAACCGATGGATAAAAGTCTGTGAAAACATGTAGAATAGCGATCAAAACCAGTTCCTAGGGTGTGATAAGTGTGGAGAGACGAGTTTTGGGTCTTTTCGTGAAGAGTCGTGTGGTGGGAAGAGAGAAATCTGTCAAACACCGCCACTGATCGGGTCACGGAAGTTGTATAGCCGAAAGTATCTCGGACACCAAACATTTCTACTCGTTGGACGTTGTGGGACATTTAGTGAATAGTCTCACTGTATAGAATGTCTCAGAAAGTTTATGTAACCAAGTCTACTGATACCCACAAAGCGAGGAAATCTTCACCTTCAAAATCACAGGATGTCTTGGATTCAAAACAAATGTGCGCGTCAAGCACCACAGTTGTTGCATTGTAGTCTCTTGGTAGGGGAATAAAACTTTTTAATCCTAATGGTTTGTAAATTGTGGGAATAGATAGGCACTTATCTTGAAGGAGACGGGACAAGCCAAACTTGACAAAAGAGTGAATTTTGTCTCGTAAACACAGAAAAAAACTATATGAAGTGTCCAAGTCTGAGGTTGGATGTTGCGGGTCAGAAGGTCAGAGAGCAGGCGAGAGAAACAAATGACCGCATGATTTCATCACAAAGACGGCCTGCCGAGATTGAAGAACCACCCTTCCCGATGTTGAAGAATCGACATGTAAAGCGCTAGGGAGACATCAGAAAGGGTGGTGGTTAAATTTGCCACAACGGTCCTCTTTCGAGAATCGGCATGGTATTTCAGCAAGGATCTAGATTTTTCCTCAGTTAGGTTTGCATATTTCCACCCAAGTTTCCACCCACGGTGTCTTCACCGATGTTGTGGTAGATGCGGAATGAAAATTTGTATTCAAAAGCGAACAGTCAGTCTCTCATATTATTGTTGTCAATGTGAGCGGGACATTTCGGAATTGATAGACAGAAATGAAGGTCACGTGGAAATGAGGAACAGGCGAAACAGTTAATACCTCAGTATGGGAAGACCTGATGCCCACGATTTCAGTGAGAGACTTCCTGAGATCAATTGTGCCAAGCCGTCTGACATATCCGCTTTCTATTTGTTTGAGCGGTTGAGGCTCTAGGACTATATTATGCAAAATGAAAATAATAAGATCCTGAGTTGAATACACAGTGGACATGACCAGCAGAATGCATTTGACACTCATCCACGAGCTAGGACAGGTGTAAGTAGGAGGAAAGAAAGGGACTTTTCGGAATTGATGGCCCGAAATAAAGGTCACGTGGGTATGAGGAACGGGCGAAACAATGAATACCTCAATATGCAAAGACCTGCTGCCCACATTTTTGGTGAGAGACATCTTAAAATCAATTGTGCCAAGCCGTCTGACACATTCAGTTTCCATTTTTTTCAGTGGTTGAGGCTTTAGGGCCATATTATGCCAAAGTTGAATACACAGTGAAAATGACCAACAGAGTGCATTGGACGCTTATGCGTGAGCTAGGACACATGTAGTAGTCTTGAGCTATCCTGGAAGAAGTACAAATTTCATTATATTCCAGATTTCAAAATTTTTGATTTTGAGATTTTGTCGTTGGAATCCGATACAGACTACATAATACATTCTTCCAGTGGTCATGAACAGAATTTGAGGAACCAAACTAGAGTTGGGCATGATTCAACAGCAATTTACCAATGTGTGAGAAGAAAAAAATCAACTTGAGAAATGCAGACAGCTCACCTAGGCGCCAGGGTGGACTGTATGAATCGATGATAGAGTGAGCCCAAGAACGTGAGATATGAGGAACACCCTATTATTGCAGAACCAAGTCACCCTTTGGAAACTCACTATTACAGATTGGGTTTTACACTTACTACATGCTATGCGTAGGTCTGAACACGTAAAAAACATACAATATGATACTGCACGCAGTGGGAGCACTGAGGGAGGTTTTGGCAGGAATTATGAGGAACAGAGAGCAACCGCTAATGTGAGCTACACCCGGGCTCTTTGAAGTTATGGGTGATTTAATACACTTACTACATGCTATGCGTAGGTCTAAACACGCGAAAAACACACGATACAATACTGCACATAGTGGGAGCACTGAGGGAGGTTTTGGCGGGAGATCATGAGGAACGGTGAGCAACCGCTAATGCGAGCTACTCCCGGGCTGTTTGAAGTTGCGGATGCTTTGATACACTTACTATATGCTATGCGTAGGTCTAAACGCGTGAAAAACACGTGATACGATACCGCACGCGGTGAGAGCACTGAGGGAGGTTTTGGCGGGAGATTATGAGGAACGGCGAGTAATCGCTAATGCAAGGTATTCCCGGGCTGTTCGAAGTTACGAACACTTTAATACACTTACTATATGCTATGCGCAGGTCTAGACGCGTTAAAATCGCGTGATGCAATACTGCACCGAGGGGGAGCACTGAGGGGGGGGAATTATGAGGAACTGGGAGCAACCACTAATGCAAGCTCCTCCCAGGCTCTTTGAAGTTGCGGATGGTTTGATACACTCACTATATGCTATGCGCAGGTCTAGACACGTGAAAATCACGCGATACGATACTGCACGGATGGGGGGCACTGAGGGGGGGGGATTATGAGGAACTGGGAGCAACCAATAATGCGAGCTCCTCTCAGGCTCCCCAAAGTTGTGGATGTTTTAATACACTTCATATATGCTATGCGCAGGTCTGGACACATCAAAATGACGCGATACAATATTGCACAGAGGGGGAGCACTGAGGGGGGAAATTATGAGGAACTGGGGACAACCACTAATGCGAGCTCCTCCCGGGCTCTTTAAAGTTGCAGATGTTTTAATACACTTACTATATGTTATGTGCAGGTCTAGACGCGTCAAAATCACGCGATTCAAAACTGCATGGAGGGGGAAAACTGAGGGCAGTTTTGGCGGGAAATTATGAAGAACAGAGAGCAACCGCTAATACGAGCTGCTCCTGGGTTCTGTGAAGTTGTGGATTGAACATTGGACCCACTATATGCAATGTGTAGGTATAGATGCGTGAGAAACACGCAATGCGATGGTTCACTCGTTAGGAGTACTGAGCAGTGTTTTGAGGGGGTAATTCTGAGGAACAGTGGGCAACCGTGAATGCAAGCTGTTTTCTGGCAGTTTGAAGTTCCAGATGGTTTTATATGTGTACTGCATGCTATACTCAGGTATATATAGGTAGCAAACGCGTGATACGATGGTGCCTGCATTATGGGCGCCGAGTGAGGGTTTGGTGGAAATTTATGAGGAACGGCAAGTAAATGCTTAGACCGGCTTTTCCCTCTAGCTTCGAGGTTGAGAACTGTTTGATACACATATTATATGTCATGCGTAGGTGTAAACGCGTGAAAATACACGATAGGATGGTTAATGCAGTGGTAGCCCCAAGTGGGGTTTTGGTGGGGAATTAGAAAGCAACCACTAATACCAGCCTATTCTCCGAGTTTCGCCTCAAAAATGGTTCAATACACTTGTTGTATATTATGAATGGGTCCAGACATGTTAAATCGCGCGGAATGTGGCATGGAAGGGGAGGGGGGAATCAGGGGAGAACCCAACAAATATCTCAACTAACATCAAGTTTTAGTGATTGAGGACCAGAAAAGGTGGAAGGAAGACTATCTCAATTACTGCTCATGTGTCTATCCCGGAAATGGACCCAATATTGCGGCAAATGTGGTGAACAACGTGGGAGGGGGAAATTCAAGAAATACCAAAGAAAGCATCAGAAAGGCCTGGTATCGAGCCAGAAAATCTTTCAAAATGTATTGTGAGCCCTCTGTACCCTGTTAGCAGGCTCAGACGCGTGAATAACGCGTGATTTCGCGCTGAACGCGGGTAGGGAAAGAATTATGAGGCATGCTAAGAATAGACTAAATTAACTTCATCCCTTTACTTCAGAAGCTGGGAATGGGATAGATAATTTTGCAGAGATAATGCGCTGGCTAAGATCCGAGAAAGACGCGTGATGTCGCGCCTAACGCGGTGAGGAGAATTGATTTATATGGCCCGATTGAGCGAGACCTGATCCGCGGGAACAGATCGGGCCGACCAATGACAATCTGTTCCGTGCGCGGTTAAATCCGGCCGCCAAGCAATGATGCACGATCTGCTCCGTGCGCGGTTAAATCCGGAGATCAGAAGCAGCCCGCTAATAAGCGCATACAATGGCGGCCAGCCAAATCTACGACGATGACGAGACGCCGTGCAGACTAGGGAGACCATTCCTGACCTGGAGCTTGTGCAGGTATGTCTTTCAGATCTATATCCTAATTATCCCTCCCTTCACTGGTCTATTGAAGCGGTATAGGAATCGGGGAGCAACCGGTAATTTTGGCTGGAGGCGGGTGGCACTGCCACGCGCCCCGCCGTGCACGGACCAGTACGCGAGCAACGCCGCCACAGCGGACACGACCCCATTAGGAAAGTGACGACAGGCACGTGAGTACCTCTAATGTTATCTATAAGTCCGACTTCTAACTAGAGGGTTTATCTAAATACTGCATACCTCTAAACTAGAGGCCGTTTATATATAAAATCGCCGTATACGCCTGGGGTCTTTGCCCCCGGTGAAAAATAATGCACGCTCAAGCAGCCATCGTAAATTATATCATACAGGGGTCGAGTTTATGTATCCTGGGGCGGTATTGCTGGCGTTTTAAGCTACTGGACACACCGTCGTCGTCCCCTCTGGAGTGGAAGCATCGAGCACACGGAACGAATTTTAGCGAGAATAAATGATAAAAATTCGACCTTCTCATTCTGCCAATTTCCACATACGTTCATAAATCCCGGTATCTTCACTTCCGACGAACCTCTCGATAGTGATTGACATCCGTCCCTTCAACAAATCGCCCAATCGTTCCACATCGGGGATCGGGAAGTGGTGCTTGGTCTTCAAACTGAATGAGTTGAAGTGGTGATTGGAGGCCCGCCTACTGGCGAGAAATTCGAGGAGAGCCGTCTCATAGCTTGCCGTAGGGGGAGAATGCGAAGGGGACTCTACGACTAACAGTCGCTGTAGTTTCGGGAGAAGATGCCGATCGTCGGCGAGGATGCGCAAGATGGAAGCAGTTGGAAATCCGACCTCGAAATAGAGTTCCAATTCTTCCACGGATGTTGCCGACGGGTGGCTGAGGCACTGAAGAATAAATGCCTCATCGAGGTCGGTCGTGAGCCGAAGGAATCGCAGCTGCGCGTTGCTGCGAGTCAGAAAGGACATGAAATTGGGGCTGTCATCGGCTCGAATGCAGACGCAAAGTAGACGCAATGCGGGCACAGTGAGAACCGACAGCAGTTTTCCGTCTTCCAGTCCTTCAGCCATACAAAGTGAATGGAGCGATCTGAGCTCTAGGACATCTGCGAGCTGTGGGGGAGCAATGAAGCGGAAGAGCCCGATCAAGATGCACTGCTCAATATTGCAAGCTCGTCGCAGGTATTGCGACCACATGTCCATGGGAAGAGCCGATAGGACGAGCTCCTTCAGCTGCGCCCACTTGAGTGGGATGTACATAGCGCCTGTATAACCTGACAAGGAAACCGATTCCAGCATGGGTGCCTCCAGGAAGACGGTGATATCCGTCAGGATATGGTCACCGCCGTTGTTGCCAGTGAACCCAAAGCTTTCATCACCCAGGTGCAATCTCTTAAGCGAAGGAAGGCAGTGTCGGACGAATGGAAAGTGGATGAAATATTCGAAGGAGCCGATGAGGTGAAGTTCTTCCAATTGATGAGAAAATGGCTCGATGATATTCCACACCGCGGTTGAGAGCACCCCGGATAGGCCAGGGTCCGTCCATTCGAGAGAAATCCAAAGCGGACACCGACGAGCGCGAGACAGCCAGGCATCGAGGAGGAGGCATATGCCCTCAGAACGAGGGTCAACCAGCACTATCGCACTCCACAAGCGTGGGGTCGACAACGCGATCTCTCGCCATTGCGAGCATATCTGGCTCAGTAGTAGTGGTCCTTCGCTGGGGAGTGGTTCGGGTTTCCGCGGAGCCAAAAAATTGCAGAATATTTCAGAGAAGATTTCTGCAGGCACTCTAGACATTGCGCAAGGTCCATTATGGGATTGGCGTCCGTCTGGCTGGACCCGTTCCTTGAGGAGGCGAACAAGGGCAATCTCGCCCTCAACCCGCTGCTGCAAATCTAGAGCCATACCACCTAGAGAGGCATTAGAAGCAACTTTGCTATTACATCGACTCACTTACAATCTGGCGCACAGCAAGGAATTCCGTGTCGTTGTGGGTCCGTGTCTGTGCGTGTGTTGAACCTCAGGCTGTCATCCCAGCACGAGACCGGAATTTGGACGTGTAGGTCCGAATGATCCGAACGCTGCTAAAGAACGCTCGTCCCTACCTGTTCAGGGAACTGTAAATTTCCGTGGGCCTCGTTAGACCCAGACTTTCTAAAATTGGGGTTGGATTAGGAATGATCACATGCACTTTCGGCCGCACTCGAGCCTAGCCATGAAAATAATCTTTTCCGCAAAGATCAGATGGAACGTTCCAGAGACGCGTGGTATTGTGGGCGTATTGAAACCGCACCTTAACTCCTCAACTCCTCTCCGTCATCTCGCCTCCAAATGACCGCCGACTCCGAGGCTGGTTTACCTTCTTATCTCCCGTTGAGCGTCTCTCCCTTACCATGGAAATAGGTCGCTATCTCTCAGCCCTTCCCACAGAGCTGGCTAGAAACCAATCCCAATCAAGTACTCCCTCGATCTGATTGGAACCCCACCCTCTCCGGCACTGCTTTTCAGGACGAATACAAGGCGAACTGGGCAGAATGGGAAGCGATCAGCTACCTCATCCCAACAGGAAACCACAACAAAGTACACCACATGTCGCTCATGATCAACTATTATTTCGGCGTGCCGGGATGTATCGTCCCCATTGCATTCGACGACGACGACGGCAACGTACCTACTCTGATCTTCACTATCGCAGGGCCCGCGGACGAGGAGGGGCGCAAACCGATCTACATTTTGACGTTCGAGCAGTGGATGTCTGGGTGCACGCTGCACCACCTCGGCGATTTTGCGTCACTTTCTGTCGACGCTGGCACTGTGGTGCCACAGAAAGTCGAGCCGTTGAAAGATGGAAGGGCGAAATGGGACGAGGCGTACCGTGCCCAAGGGTTACAGTCGCCGCTGTAGGGAGGGAGGGGAGATGAGTGCGAACCATAGCAATGCATGTGGATGAAATAGTGATACAGAAAAATTACCGGGTATATATGCTAAGGCTAAGAGAACAAATTTGAGCTGTATTGAGTCGTGCGAAGTTGCAGTTATAGCAGCCAATCGCGGACGGTTGTCGTGTCTTTAGCATGATCCAAAATTGATTCAGGGGAAACTTCTGCGGCTAGCCTTCAACCGTCCGGATTCGATTTGACTTCTATTTCTCAGGATTGTCGTGGGGATCGATTTTCATACAATGATGAGGGAGCGGGAACTGCACGCGAGCAATTAAACAACCATGTTTACCGGACAGGTGAGATCGAGAAGGGACGCGTTACTTGTCTGAGCGTTCACGGAGGATGTGAATAGCGAGTTCGCTTTGCAAACGCCGTATATCCCTCTCAGACCGAAAGTATCATGGACACGCTGAGAGCATCGGAGATTGATATATCCAGGACCCGGGTGCGCACCCGGATGGTAACGTCGCGCCACCAGAATGAAATCAAGCTGAGAGTTCGATATGTATTAGAGCCTCGACTGGCAATATAGGAATCTTCCCATGGAATCGAATATAAGAAACGGAGAACGACATCCGAGACGAATTGAGACGCCCGATGTCTGCGGAAGGGACGTTGTTACCGTAGCTCAGGGGCCATTTTCCGCACCCGGAGCCTGCTTTCCCTGACAGGACAGCTCCATCGCGTCCGTCGGCGAGCATCGGCATGGTGGTCTAAAGCAAGCGGTCTTCGGATCAAAGTCCGACTTCCGCTGTCTCACGCTCGCACAGCCACTACCTCGCCAACACGTCACGCTCCATTAGACGGACGCGTATGTCGCCGCGAGACGCAGCTACCGGTGAATTTGGCTCTCCTGGCGCTCATCGAAAGTTGCTAGCATGTCCAACTAAGAAACCGAATCTCGATGCTCGGACTCGGAGGATTAGTGATGTTCTGGCTTTGGCCTCAGGCCAAAAAGCCATGGCTTTTTGGCTGCTTTTTTAATTTGATCTGGGATCAAATTTTCATACATTTTGACACATTTCCGAGCAGGACAGCTGGGGCATCACTATTTCTTTCCCAGGTGCCCTAAATTTTTGTTATGGTGGACTTCTATGTATTATCTAGTTCCTGGAATACCGCGATAGTGGTTGTAATGTCTAATTTCAATCTAGGGATCAGGAGATATTGGGCTGATTTGCGCTCTCAGTCAGCCTGCTGTTGAATATTGGAACCTGGGATCATATTCACTATTGCGTTATTTCAGGAACTAGATTATGCATAGAAGTACATCATATAAAAAATTTAGGGCAGTCGGGGGTGAACTACTGATGCCCCAGCTGTCCTGCTCGAAAATGTCCCAAAATAGGCTTACCTGAGACCCCCACACCGAGTAAAAAATGTGAGGACACAGAAAACTGCGTATCGCGAATGCGAAACGATTGAGCATACTCCGAAGGTAAATGGACCAGGACTGAGGGCGCTATGAGTGTTCTCGTCAAAACAATCAAAAACAGAAAAAAATTGTCCGCGCTCTAAGTTCCGCAAAGAGCTGTAAGCTCATCGGAACTGGGTCTGCTGCTCATTTTCTTTCAGTAGCTGTCCGTCTCTGTGGGCGGCGTTCGCATGGAGGCATATACGGTCGGCATAAGAAATCTAGAGGAGCTGTATTGTGAGCGATCCGGGGCCGCACCGTTGACGTGCCAAGCTGAAGTCGCTGCGAAGCTGGGAGATGCTCAGAATATGGGATCCACGGTGTATGGTTCGTCTCCTCGCAGCGGAGTGTATCTAAGGTTGCGACTCGTCGACCGCGAGTGGTACGACGTGCCGCTTTTTGTTTGCAGGACGGTTACCACTCGTGCATTTTCTCAGCTTTCTGGACCGTATCTGTGGCCCTCCATCGCCTTGGAACCCCGCGCCCTCACGCCATGATTCTCGCGTGGAACATCGCCCCGAAGAACTCCCCATCTCGCCGATCCGCACACCGTTCCTCCACCGCGACCAAGTCTGACTACAACCGATACTAAAGCCCCCAAATAATGTAGCTCACACCCACGACACCAGCCCGCGTACGTCAAATGGTAGATTCGTTTCCACTGCCCATGGTAAATGCTTGAAAAGATATTATATTCGGATCAGGGTCCGAGCTCCGAACCTCCGTGCCTGTGTTGCAGACGCAAACACACAGGGACCCACAGACACGGACATACCTGCTCCGCGCCTGATTGTAAGTGAGCCGATGTAACATAAAATCTCTTCTGATGACTCTCTAGGTACTATGTCTCTAGATCTGCAGCAGCGGATTCAGGCAGAGATTGCTCTCGATCGCGCTTCTAATGCCTCTCTAGGTGTTATGTATCTAGAGCTGCAGCAGCGGATTCAGGCGGAGATCGCCCTCGATCGCCTCCTCGAGGAATGGGTCCAGCCAGATGAACGCGAATCCCATGACCGATCTTGTGCAATGTCCAGGTTGCCTGCGGAAATTGTCTCTGAGATATTCTGCCACCTTTTGGCTCCGCATAAACCCAAACCACTGCCTAGCGAAGGTCCACTGCTACTGTGCCAGATTTGTGCACAGTGGCGAGAGATCGCATTGTCGACCCCACGCTTGTGGAGTGCGATAGTGCTCGTTGACCCTCGTTCGCAGGGCACATGCCTCCTCCTCGATGCATGGCTCTCCCGTGCTCGTCGGTGTCCGCTTTGTATTTCCCTCGAATGGACGGACCCTGGCTTGTCCGGAGTACTCTCAACCACGGTGTGGAATATTATAGAGCCATTTTCTCATCAATTGGAACATATTATCCTCAAAGGTTCCTTCGGACACTTCATCCACTTCCCCTTCGTCCGCTGCCATCTTCCTTCGCTCAAGAGATTGTTTCTGGTTGATCGCGACAAGCTCATTTCCGGTGACGAACTCCTGGAGGATATCACCATCTTCCGGGAGGCGCCAATGCTGGAAACAGTTTCCTTAGAAGGTCATGCAGCCGCTGTGTGCATACCACTCCCGTGGACACAGTTGAAGGAGCTCAACCTATTGTCCCTTGACATGGACACACGTTTTCAGTGCCTGCGACGAGCACGCAATATTACCCAGTGCCTCTTGCTTGGTCCCTCTTACTTCGTCGCTGGCCCTCAGCTCGCAGCTACCCCAGAGCTCAAATCGCTCCATTCACTTTGTATGATTGAAGTAGGAGGGCAGGATGGTGCACTGCTGTCGGTTCTCACTTTGCCTGCATTGGTGCTGCTTTGTGTCTGCGTTCAGGCCGACGACAGGCCCAATTTTACATTTCTGACTCGCAGTAACGCCCACCTGCGATTCCCTCGACTTACGACCAACCTCGATGAGGGATTTATTCTCCAATGCCTCAATCACCAGTCGGCTAGCTCCTTGGAGGAACTAGAACTCTTTTTTCGAGTGCGCATTTCCAACCTCTTGGATGTTGCGCGTCCTGCGCGGCGGTCCGGAACTTCTCCCGAGACTACAGCGACTGTTGATCGTAGAGTCCCCTCTGTATGATTCCCCTACGGCAAGTTATGAGACAGTTCTCCTCGAATTTCTCGCCAGCCGGCGGGCCTCCAATCACCACTTCACCTCAGTCAGTTTGAGGACCAAACACCACTTTCCGATCCCCGATGTGGAACGATTGGGTGATTTGTTGAAGGCACGGATGTCGATCACTATCGAGAGGTTCGTCGGAATTGAAGATATCGGGATTTATGAACGCATGTGGAAATTGGGAGAATGGGACGGATGACTTTGACCCATTGTATATTTATTTTCACTGTAAGATGTAGGAATCCTTCCGTATTCTTGCGGGACGCATGTAACAATAGGATGCTGTACTGACTTTGACTGTTAAAAGAAACCGCTCTGAATTTATTATTGTGGTGAAACTGCATCGCTTGATAATGGTAGAAGGGAAGGTAAAGTGAATTTGCCCACGAGCCGATGAAGTATTTATATACCATGTAGTAACTAGCGCATCGTACTTTACGTGCGAAAAAAAAAATCATGCATAGGAATATGCGTAGCAGACAATACCACGAGGAAGAAGAAGTGAAGACTGCGGTGGAAACTACGATAAAAGAACCACGCCCCCTGTCGAGTTCATCAAGGAAACATCCCCTGAGGCACTTCGCCATACCATCCCGGGACTATGAGACAACTCAGGAAGGGATCGGAAGGCGGAGAAGTTGGTGTACAGACAGTCCTGTTGCCTGCACCAGCCATATGAAGTTGTTCGTCAATAACTTGAATGTCCTCGATCACAGTTGCGACGTGCTCTGTCCGCGCATTCGCCCGCAAGCCCTGTCCCGATCCCCAGTTGCTATCTTGGCTTCGTATCCTAGGAAATCCTTTTCGTCTTTCAAGATAAGTCCTTGCATATTACTGGGAAAGACGAGGAAGAATACCAGCTATGGCTCGGAGAGAAAATGCACACTCGAGGTGCAGGAGGATCGTGATTGGAGTGCTACAGCCGAGAACTTGGTAGAGCGACAACCATCGGAATTGAACGTGGGTCGGATGTTGAACAATCAACCTACGCAGAATAGAATACCTTGGCATTTCACAAAGCGTGTTTAATCCTGGACGTCGACTTTTGACATTTCAGAAGATCAAGTGGCCGGTCATGGCGTGGGAGCGAGGTTTAGGCGATGGTTGGAGACACAAGCAGGGCCCGACAGCCGGTTTATCGAAATAGATTCGCGGGACAGGTAAATTGCAAAGATAGCGAGATGACGGTAGAAAGAAAATTTCGGTGAGGCTGTGTTACCTGTGAGAAAGCCGAAATCGGACTTTCGATCGGAACGTGAACTTGGACCACAACTGTTGCCGAAAATAATGCGATTCATCGCTCCTACGACGGAGGGAAGGCCCCGGGACCGGGAAACTACCCGTTCATAATGTTCCATCCACAGGCATTGGGGCTCTCAAAGTCACCATTGTCATTCTCCCAGTGACCTGCTGCGTTTACACAAGACGGGGCTGGGTTTGGTCCAAGCTCACGCTGTGTTCCGTCCCTCGAATCCATTATAATGCCGTATACGCTCAACCATTCGACAAAGCATGAATCTAGGGCAATACTAGTTATACTACGCATAATCTATTATCATTGCCATCTCATCGTGAGCGTCCATAACACGAATCGCCTGGATTGTCTTCCCTGACATTGTTTCTCGATAGTCTTTTAACATGTACCCCGCTCCCTGGCCGTTGTCCGTGCCTAACAGGGCTTTAAACATATCATCTCCCGGTCCCCCTGGTGTCACCACCGTGAGTATATACCAAACCCGACACCGCGACGGAGATCGAACCCGCACCGGAAAGTGTGACGTCACAGTTCACACTTGAACTTTTGCGCTGGGGGGAACGGTGTTCCCCCCAGACCCCCCTCCTCTGGCCTGACGGCCGGTATTTAACTAATTTCAAGTAGATTTAAATTTCTAATGCGCTGGTGGGAACGGTGTTCCCCCCAGACCCCCCTCCTTTTGCCTGACGGCTGTATGAATGAAGTATATGCCGACCATTGGGAGCCTGGGGGACTGATTGCGGCGCCGGCCGCGACGGCTGGGGTTTTCCACCCCAGACCCCGACCGCTGCGCGGGGCTACCGCTCGCCGCGGGGGCCCACTGCGTGGGGCTTACGCTCGCCACGAGGCCCACTGCGTGGTGCTAAAAAATGACCGGCTGATGGAATCGAACTCACGACCATACAAAAACATACAGATAGAATCCACATCTACCATTCTACCAGACCCTACATGGAGTTAGACATAATGAAACCAACCTTGGGGAAGAGGGGGCGTGTAACGGTCACACGTCACACTTTTTCCGGTGTGAGTCCAAATTCCCACCGCGACACGGCGTGTCAAACGTCAGAAAATCCGACACATCTAAGAATCCCCGCACGTAGATCAGCAAATCCGACACATCTGGCCAAATGGGACGCACACCCCAGCAAAACCCGACACAACTTCAGAAAATCCGACACGCACAATCAGCTAGTCTCGAGAATCAACGGCATGGCACCGTGCCAAATATTTACATCCCTCTCCCTTCCACACCACCACCATCCCGCAATCGCCCCCGCTTCCTCCTGCTCAAATATGCTTGCGAGACGATCCCCCATGGAGGAAAACCCGCTGGAAAGCGACCGTACAGCTTCGTGGCAACCCCGGTCCGTAGTGCCTTCCCCAGGAGCGTCCCGTGCGCGTTTGACACCCCCCCGCTGCAGGTGAAAGCTGGTCAACTAGGGCAGGGTTCCCCCGAGGTGTGCAGTACCGCCCCCCATCCGATGAACGTGCTGACCCTGGCCCAGCTAGTGTTGCCGGGGTCGGGTTCAGAACCGATTCCGAACCTGAACCGAACCCGGACCGAACCTGGATTGGGGTTCGGACAGCCATCAAGAACCGGACCGAACCTCAGGTCCAGTTCGGGGTTCGCATTTTTTGTAATTTCCCCGAACCTGAACGAACCTGACCGGACCCGCTGGAAAATTATGTGTGTGTCAGTGATTTTACAAGATTATTCAACTATAATTTTGCTCAAACTGCAGCTTACAGTGACCTAGAACAGGCAGAAGCATTTTATCTCCCTAGGAACACTCAAAATTATGTCCATCCTCCGAGTTCAGAGGTCCAGTGAGGCCATTGAAAAATATAGTTTATTCCTTTGGAGGTACCTGCACACTGCTGAGCCCCAAACTGTGAGCTGGGTGTCATAAAACTCATTCTTGTGTCCTACAGTGGATGAATATGTCGTCCGGTTCACATTTTGTGCGTGAGAATTTTTTTCAGGTTCGAACCTGTTCTGAACCCCAAATGAACCGAACCCATGTCCGGTCCGAGGTTCGAGGGAATTGGGAGAACCGGACCCCAGGTCAGGTTCGGGGTTCGGATTTTTTGGCAAAAAACCGGACCTGACCGGACATCGGCAACACTAGGCCCAGCGCAAGCGCTTGAACCGGGCGCAGGAACGGGGGAAACCTGGTGAGTAATTTCACCGCCTGCAGGAATTGGTTCATCTTCGCCTCAGCGCTACTTCTTGACCCCCCATCGAAACCCCCGCCCAAGACGCTGTCAGAGGATACGAGGATGATGGGTTCGGGGTCAGACCGGAGCTTCAAGGGGGCTGAGGTCGAGGAGCGGGTCTTCTTCATGTTTTCAAACGTCCTTCAGTGCGATGTGTTTATTTTCCCTTTTTTGTCTTGCCCCTTCTAATGAATTGTAGCGGTCCCCGTCTCGCGTACATACAGCAAGGCGGGTAACGCTGACTGCGCTCACTCCGACCGCACTCACTCCGGCTTATCAGTCACGAAGTACCTGAACGTAGATATATTTTCTGTCAGTAGATATTTTTCCAGTAGATATCAATGTCCGAAGAGAGCTACGGCCTTGGTTTTTTTTTGTACGTTCGAATGCTACAAGGCTTTCGTATAAATCCCACGAGTTCCATAAGGCAATCTGGTAGAAACTGAGGTGACGCGTAGTCTGTAGTTTAACCGCGCCCGATCATTGGAAGTCGACCTTATTACGTAAAGTGCGGAGTTTGAATTTTGGCCCGGGCTCTGTGGCGCTTCCAGCTACATGGATTCAAAAATCTAAGAGGCTAAATAAGTTTTATTCTCATTTAGAATAGATCTGTCTCTTTGGATTTTTATCCCGGGTCTCTAATCCTCATAGAATGAAAGGCCGGTCAACGGTCCATCAAATTTTGACCTCTTCGCCTGTGCTCTTCCACAAAAAACTTGAGTGGGAAAATTTTCCATTCTGATTCACTGAGTGATAATCTGACAAAAAAAATCCCTAACATTCATCCTACATGTGTGAAAGACAGCCGAGAAATCTAAGCTTACATAATAACGTCGACTTCCAATCACACCGATCAGGGATCTGACAGACTACAACACACGAGGTACGAGTAACTTTTGTTGTAGCGTCTGTTTATAAGAGAATAGGTGACACGAGTCCATTTTGCACTTGGAGAACATTTGGCACTGCAAAGAGTGCTAAGGAAACTTATGCCATATGGAAAGCAATAGATAACTGGAACGGACCAGGGACAAATGGTACCTGAAGACGAAGTGGTCGGAAGGTTTACCCGTCGCGTCGTGGTCATGTGCGACCATTGCCGATCGCTGAACACAGCAGGCGGAGTGCTTCATCCGGCGAAGGTTCCTAATCAAGAGCAAGAAGGAACCCCAATTTGGTGTTCGGCCGGCTAAAGGCTAATACTTACGTGCTTGGCGATGTGTCGGAGTTGGAAGACAATCAGACCCATGTGTCGGCCTTTCTGGAATGTGTCGGACATGATGAACGTTAGCCGAGCCGCCGTGTCGCGGTGTCGGGTTTCAGGGAGCCTCCACCACCGTCCACCCGTTCTGGACCGGTAGAGGCGGGTGCATGTCGAGTGCCTTTTCAATCATGTCAATCGTACCTTGGTTTTTTATCTCGAAACGCAAAATGTGCTGAAGGTTTGCGAGGGATCCGCCAAGCGTTTTGAACTGCTCTCCAACGATGCTGTTCCACTGGAGCGAGTTATCGACTGTTTTGGCGGGATTGGCTTTATTGGAGGAAGGAGACTTGGAGACATAGAAAAATTTGTCGTTGAAATTGTCGACGCCCACGATAATACCGTTGGCAACATCAAAAAAATTCTTGTAAGCAGTCTCTTGACCTTCCCGTGCAATGCTGAACTGGACGAGGCTGGTCGACGGCTCGATCTCGAGAATCTCCACGACAGTTTGGCCATCCCCGGACGCCGTATCGACTTCTGATTTCGTCGCGAAAGGTGCATATAGCTGGTTGTACTTCGCGGTCAGGCCATCCGTGTCACTCGAGGAACCTTAGATGGGAATGATGCGATGTACGTGGCGAGAGATGTAAATCTGCCTACACGAGATGTCTTGGAGAATTGTCACACCTTTGTTTAAATATGTCGTGTATGGGTCGCCCTGTCAGCGGATGTAAATTAGACGTAGCGTGTCAGATACACGACCATCGTACCGCTCTCTTTTCGTTATCACTCCTCGGCAGAGCGGCGGCATACAGGGCGAAGGAGACGGTAGAACATATGAGGAAGTTGAAGCGCATTTTGGCACGAAAAAAGTTAACGATACGACCGGCGTATGCGAGAGAAGGAGACCAGCTCGAGTAACCTAACAATGCAATTGCCAATGGTCCCTTTATATAGTTTCAGGCTGCACGAATTCCGTATCGCGACATTCCCGAGCCGGGTTTCAGCCGAACGCCTTTGGGCAGCTCCGGCACTCATCAACGGGTTGTTCAGAATAATATGGTCCGTGTGTGGCTTTAGACCGATACGAGGTCCCGTGACACCTCAATGCCATGATTCGAGTACACCCTTTGGAGTTACAACGGCTTAGGAACCAGAACGGAAGACGGCGTTGGTCGCTCTGTTTCATTGGCGGAGCTAGTGATGTGCCGGGTCGGGCTTGAAGCCCAAGCCCAGGCTTGGGTCGGGCTTTCAAGCCCGACCCAGGCCCGACCCGCGCCGGGCTCAGGTAGGGCCCAGGGTCGGGCCTCAGATTTTGCCCGACCCGCGACCCGGGCTCAGGCCCGGGCTTCAACCAAAAAATTTGGCCTGGCTCAGGCCTCCATTGACGACATCTTTCATACCTCGTAATCTGCACTTGCAGTCCGTGGCTTCCGATATGCTTTATCTAACTTTTTCTGATGCAGGGGCGCAACCTATTCAGTTGATCGTGAACCTCACAAATGTTAGTCTGATTCTTTGGTTTAAATAATCGTTGTAAAAATACATACAGATCGTCTACCCCACCGGCAATTCCGGTGAACCACTGTTTGGGCCGGATTCTGGTCAATTCCATTACTGGAATGTCCTGAAGTCAGATGTTCACCCCGTCCACAGCAACTACGATCAAGCTCACCTTACTCAACTACCTCAGCGCGGCGGGTGATACGATTCTTGCTGAAGGCAGTCCTTGTGTAACGTGGGGGAAACCCGATCATGCCCCCATAGAGGTCAAAAGCATGGATGAGACTGCCTGTTTAGCGGATGGAGGACGTTGGAGAAGATATCGGAATGTTCCATAATACCCCCTTTTACTCATTGCCTTATATAGGCAGGCCTGGGCCTGAGCCCAAGCCCGACCCGACCCGGGCCCGACCCCCAGGTCAGGTCGGGCCCACGATTTCGTCGAGCCCAAGCCCGCCCCGACCCGACCCAAGCCCGGGCTTTCAAGCCCGACCCGACCCGAACAACACTAGGCGGAGCCACGTTGCTACGAATGGCATTCTAATCCAGGCTCGTTGTCTCTGATCCGATGGACCCACAGTCCACAGCCCACAGCAGCGTGCTTTCCCAAGACCACCATGCCCCTCCTCCCTATCGATGTGCTGGAGCATATTGTCGACGCCTGCGTAGGATATCCCAAGTTGCTCAGTTCTCTCAGCCTCGCCTCCAGGATTCTGACGGCACGTACTCGTGTCAATCTTTTCCATACAATTCATCTCGGCACTCCCAAAGGACCCAACACAGAAAAACCCGCGGTGCGGTATGGGAAGGTCATACCGACGCGATGTGACGCATTCTTCGAGCTCTGCAAACACAACACGAATCTTCCCCTGTATGTTCGGGTCCTGATTCTCACGGAGAGTGTGTGGCACCCAACCATCGGCATGATGTGGGGAGACCGCTCCCCTTCTCTCGCCCCTGTTGTGCGCAGCTTGGCGAACTTGAAAGGCTTCGCCATTCGAACAGAGGGCATCGACGTGGCGCTGACCCCGCCCATCGCCGAAGTCTTTTCTCTCGTCTTAAACAAGCCGGACATGGAGTGGATCCACTTTTCGGACGTTCGCTTTATCCACCGATCGAACCTCTTCCGTGTCTTCATGCATGCTGCGCCCCTTCGCCTGCTGAGTCTGGCAGATATCAGCATCGACCTGAAGGATCAAATCATACCGGATGTCCCAGAATATATACCTGTGCGGCTCGACACGCTTGCCGTCAGCTTCGAGATAGGACGCGTTATGGAGGAACCAATTATTCGCAATGCACTGAAACGCACAGTCCCTCTTTTCGACATCGATCATATCCGATGCCTCCAATTGCACGTATATCATGCGGCGGAGGACATGGACCGTGTTCATGCATGGTTATCGACACTATCTTCGGTGGAAGACCTCGACATTTGCATCGTCCCTGGGAACCAAGCCTTACGTCAGTTTCCTGTTCTTAAGTTTTCTCGCAATTTGAATCTGATTGATGATGCAGGCTGGCGGAATCGGAGAAGATGGAAACGCTGGATCACGGAGCATTTTGAATGCTCGAGCGGCGTCCACATGTCCCGCCTGCAGAAAATTTCAGTGCGAATGCGCGATCACGATGGAATCAGGAAATTAGCTGCAGTCCTTGAGTTTATCGCGTTCGCCGAATCACTGACGCATGTCACTATATATTTCACCAGTGCGCGAGGGCCACTCACCTGGCTTGACGAAGAGGCATGGGCGCTGGTCGATGACGCACTGGCCCGGGCACTTGTTTTCCCCGTGCTAGAGAGGATCCAGATTTTCTTCGGGAAGAACTCGTGTTTCCTTGAGAAGCTGGAGGAGAAGTTTGGCAACATAATGCCCAAGACTGCCGATATACTTCGGATTACCGAGGTCCCCTAGGTCTGCGATTATTTAGTTCGTTATTGTTCGTAGTGCAGAGATGAGAATGAAAGGGAAAAAAAAAATTTGAAACACGCAATACGTCCAACTTTAGCCAGGTTTGAAACCCGCTGGACCAACTATTCCGCCGTCTCGCGACGCAAACGGCGTTTGTATCCCTAACCTCCGTGCTCCGGTCACTACGTGTCAACTCCGCTCAAGATCTGAATATATTACTAGATTGATTCTGATCTGATGGAGCCACAAAACGATGTTCCTTGCCTTCCACCATTCCATGCCACGACTGCCGATCGATATCTTGGAAAACATCGTCGATGCCAGTGCAGGCTACCCTCTGCTTCTGAGGTCGCTCAGTCTCGCCTCTCGCATATTAACCGCTCGTACCCGCGTTAACATATTTCACACGATTCATCTCGGCACACCGAAAGGCCCCCATAGAGAAAAGCCCGCCGTTAGGTGTGGTAAAATCATACCTACACGATGCGACGCCTTCCTCGAGCTTTGCAGTCAAAACCCGGGCATTGCACTTCATGTTCGAGTCCTGGTCATCCTGGAGAGCGTGTGGCACCCCACCACAGGGCTGACGTGGTTGGACTACTCCCATTCAATCGTGCCTTTGGTGCGCAGCTTGCATAACCTGAAGGGTTTCGCTCTTAGGACAGAAGGCATCAGTGTCGCGTTGTCCCCGCCCAGCACCGAGGCATTCTTCTTCATTCTCAGCAAGCCCGACATGGAGTGGATTGAAATTGCAGACATAGGCCTGGTGCCCGTATTCAAGCTCTTTCGCATCTTCAGGAATGCGGCGTCGTTGCGGAGGTTGAGCTTGGCAGATTTCGGTCTAGATCTTCACAAACCAATCCTCCCGGATTTCGAAGGATATGTCCCTATGCGGATCGATACACTTGCCATCAGCTTCGACATCCTGCGCTTTAGGGAGGAAGGATTCATTCGGAATACACTCCAACCCACATGCCCGCTCTTCGACATGCACCACATCCGCTGCCTCCAGCTGGACATCTATCACTCGACAGAGAACATGGATCGCGTCCATGCTTGGTTATCCAAAGGTCCATCTGTGGAAGAACTCGTTATCCGTATCATTCCTGGGAATAAAGCCCTACGTGAGTTTTCCCCTCAAGAAGCAAACAGCAATCCGATCTCAAATTTGAACCATCTTATAGTTTGGCGGCTGAATCAACTCAAATGGAGGAAACGCACCACGGATCACTTCGATTCATCGAACGCCCTCCGAATATCCCACCTGCAGAAAATTTCCGTTCAAATGCGTGACCACGATGGAATTGGGAAATTAGCCACATTTCTTGAATTTATCGCGCTCGCCGAATCACTGACAGACGTTACTATACATTTCACCAGTGCTCGAGGGCTACTCACCTGGCTTGACGAAGAGGCATGGGGGCTGGTCGATGACGCACTGGTCCGGGCACCTGTTTTCCCCGTGCTAGAGAGGATCCAGGTTTCCTTCGGGAAGAACTCGTGTTTCCTTGAGAAGCTGGAGGAGAAGTTTGGCAACATAATGCCCAAGACTGCCGATATACTTCGGATTACCGAGGTCCCCTAGGTCTGCGATTATTTAGTTCGTTATTGTTCGTAGTGCAGAGATGAGAATGAAAACGAACCTGGCCAGCGCAATACGTCCAACTTTAGTTCCAACTCACTGAGTAGACCATGATTTTATCCCATCTAGTCGACGTCCTCCGCTCCAAACCATGGCTGAACGCAGTGACTCCGGCGGAAGTTGTGTAAGATGATGCGCAAGCCTGCTTCAGTCAGCATTTCAAGGAGAAATCAGGGATAAGACGGAAGATTCGGTTGATTGCAGAGTTGTCTTCGAAATTGAAACCGGAAGACAGCCGCTGGTCGCGAGGTTTGTAAGAGTTTTGAAAAAAGAGCCCCTAACATCGGAACCTGAGTCAATGCCAGCCTCGAACAATTACCTGAGGACGCACGGAAAAGTGGTGTTGTTTGATGCGGATTTCAACCAAGGCTGGGGCGGATTCGTCCGGAATCATGCAAACACGGTGAGATGCCGGATCGAGAGGCTGTGTACCCCGGAGTCGGACTTTGATCCGACTGGCACCATTTTTGAACCACACATGAACCAACGCGAAGACTGTCGATTACGAGTCAAGACAGGCTGAAGGCACCAGAAATTAGACGGTACATTCAGCCATCTCACTCCCAAAGATCCAGCAGAAGACCCTGAAAAATGCGCAGGGGACTCACGCACGAAAGTAGTGTCCTGATACATATCTAGATTAAGAGTGAGCTAGTCCATGTGCAGGATAGTCAGGAACGTCGAGTAACAGGACATTGTGGCGTACGAGAGCATTCCTATGAAACACTGAGGCGGCGCTAGTGATGACAGCGAGTGTGATTCCAGCAGCATCTCACTTGGTTCTCGCTTTACGGGCCGATTGATTATTCCACCGTGCTTTGAGCATCACTTCCCGCCGCCGTCGAGTGCATCCATAGAAATTGGTGTGAGCGGGAGCAAGAAATTCGAGAATCATCCGCGGAGAGGTCGATGTGTGCCTCTCGAGTCTTTTAGTCTGCGTGGATAGGTTTAGTCCGATGCGGGTTAGCAGTGATCCTTAAATATGCATGCGCCGTTAGGTTTATGGGGCCTCGTCGACTCCGATATGATGGACCCGCAGAACTTTGTTCCCCCCCTCCATGCCAGTCCTACCAATCGATATCTTGGAAAACATCGTCGATGCCAGCGCGAACTACCCACAGCTCCTAAGCTCACTGAGTCTCGCCTCTCGCATGTTGACTGCACGTACCCGCGTTAACATGTTCCACTCGGTTCATCTTGGGCCACCCAAACGTCCCCGCGATAAAATCGGCAGAGGGACCCCCACGCGATGCGACACTTTCCTCGAGCTCTGCATCCAGAACCCAGACCTTCCCCTTCACGTTCGGGTCCTCGTTATCACGGAGAGCATGTGGCGCCCCACCCCGGCGCCGACGTGGGTGTGTGACTGCCCTACAATCGTCCCCGTAGTGCGCAGATTGCATAACCTGAAGGGTTTTATCTTCCGTACAGAGGGAATCAGTGTCGGGCTGTCGCCGCCTGGCGCTGAACTCTTCTCTTTCATCCTGAGCAAGCCCGACATGGAGTGGATCCACCTTTCGGATATCCGCTTCACGCCCGGACTTAACCTCTTCCGCGTCTTCATGAATGCTGCGCCGCTGCGGATACTGAGCATCGCGGATTTCAGTATCAATCTCAGCCATCAAAGGATATCAGACCTCCCTGGATATATCCCTGCGCACATCGACACGCTTGCCGTCAGCTTCGACGTCGAACGTGCTATGGAGGGACCATTCATTCGGAATGCACTGCAGCGCACACGCCCTCTTTTCGACATGGATCATATCCGCTGCCTGCGGCTCGACGTCTATCATTGCGCGGAAGACATGGATCGCGTTCACGAGTGGCTATCCGTCGCACCTGGCGTGGAAGAGCTTGAGATCCGCATTGTCCCCGGGAATCAAGCCCTACGTGAGTTTCCCGTTTCTGAAGCAAGTATCAATCCGATCTGAATCATGTAGCAGAGTGGCGAAATCGACAAACGTGGAAGAACTGGGTCCCGGAGCACTTTGAAGCATCGAGCGGCGTTCACATGCATCGCCTACAGACAATTTCCTTCAGAGTGCGCAACCACGATGAAGTCGGGAAAATCGCTGCGGTTTTGCGATTCGTTGCGCTCGCCGAGTGCCTGACGCATGTCACGATACATTTCACCAACGCACGCGGACCACTCACCTTCCTTGATGAAAAAGCATGGGGACATGTCGATGACGCACTAGCGCAGACGTCGGTTTTCCCGTTGCTAGAGAGGATCGAGATTTTCTTTGGGAGGAACTTGTGTCACCTGGAGGAGTTCGAAAAGAAGTTTGGATGCTCGATGCCCAAGACAGTAGATATGCTGCGGATCACGGAGGTTAGTTAGGTGTATTAATGAAAAGTTATGTAATCCAACGGCGATAGAATGCGGTGGAGGCCGAGTGAAAGGTGAAAGGTAAGGAGGCTGCGTTGCAGAGTTCCATGTCATGCGAGCCGACGATATGAAGAAAACGTTTTGGGCAACTACGATAGGACAGAGGTACCGAAGTTATCCAACAACCTGGTGTAGCCGGCTGTGAGCCGTCGAGCATGCACGAGGGGTCAGAACGCACAATCACTCACCATCCGTCTCCCCCGTACGTCGCCTCTTGACGTGTTCGTCTGCTACGGCCTAAGCATTAACTTCGCCCCGTGTGCCTCGCCCCCAAATAACCCTCCCATTCAGGACCTTGACTACCACAAACCGTGGATCTTCACCTATTTCTACCATCGTGGGACTGGGAAGTTTGTCGCCGTACAGGCAAGGACGAGGACGTCGAGGAGTCTACAATATCGCAAGGCCCCTAGGTAGACATCGTCAGGGATATCGTAATCGCGATCGCCAAAGCCGAGATGGGTGAAATTTGGAGTTAGTGCGAAGTCGCTCCAGCGATGGTTCCAGGATCCCATGAAGGAAGCGAGAGTGAGATGGGTGATGTTAGCGAAGACAAAGACGATATATAGAATATTTCCATATCTATGGACAATCTGTGCATTGAAGGGCCTGATGATCATTGATTGAATAGCTTCGCACAAGACCTTGCCTCGTTGGGCGACGAGGATGAGGGATGGCATAGATGTCGGGTGGTGGAGACGTCCAGCCATCTCGAATATTTCCCACTGCAGTTCTGGAGGAAGGGTTGGATTGGTTGTAGCCGGTTCCATGTTCGCACCGCAAGAAAGCGCAGCGCTAGCGATGGATGGATTTAATGAGACAAGGAGGAGACTAAGTAGGAGCTGCCACGTGGCCTCGGCTGTATTCGGCGTCCATCGGCGTTTCGGCTTCTCAGTGGTTTACCTCAATTTTCAGTTTCGTCTCGATTACTTTAACGAGCACCGGCGAAAGTTCTCAAAGGTCACCGAAAGAAAACCCCAAAAAGGGAAAACCGCTCGAGTACCCGGAGGATTCCAATTCAACCCCGTACCAAGGTACTTGATGAACCATGCGCGCGTAGCTTCTCGACAGATACTAGTTCGGCGTGTGTACGGGACAGTTTAAGCTGGTGCAGGAGAGCTATCGCAGGCATTCGGTGTCTTCTGGATTTAGCGGCGATGCCAGAGCGTCAGTGGCACTGGAGGTATTATGATACGTCGGCGGGGATATCGTTATTCGGAGCTCCTGTGAAGCGGCAAGCCTGTTTGTTCAGGACCCGGAGCGGAGACTGGAAGGCTAATTTTGGCTCCTGCGATAAAGAAATCCGTCCACTCATGATACACTGCGACGGGTTTATCTGCAAGCTGCCGTTCGAGCTGGGTTTGGACCGCCGGAACGAAGCTTTCCCCGTCGTACTGTCCACCAAGATTGTATAATGTTGAAAAACTCGTCTAGCATCGCAGAGACTGCCTTCTCCCGGGGGAGAAGAATCAGAGGCGCGGTGTAGGAGTATACAGTTCTCCTGCACCGCAATAACGGGAACATCAACCCTGGAGGCCCATTGCGGAAGCGTGAACATATGGATGGGCGACACGAGCCTTAAAATTCCGTGGCGGAAAAATCTGTACTATCGGAGGATCTCAGGATCGCATCGGAGCGAGATTTATTATCGAAAGGAACGCATGCTTGAGGACGGGTGAGGGTGGACTTGCGGTGGTGCAGAGCAAGATACGGGCCGGGAACACCGTCGTTTCATGCACCCGCCGGCCCTCTAGCCTCCGATTTCTGGCGAGAAACTTGCAACAAGGCGCCTTCTCAGTCTGTGCAGAACGTATGACCGTAAGAACAATTAGGACAGTGAAATATTCAATGGATATCTGTGAGTTCAAGTTCAATGCCGGCGTAATGGATGGGAGAGCACTTACAAATTCACGACCAGAAAGCATAAAACAACGAATTTATAGATGGGAATGCGTGGAGAAGACTGAGATAAATAGAATGCTGCGGCACCTGGGCCCAGATGATGAATGGTCAAGTACCTAGAAAGTCGAAGGAGAAGGGGGGGATGGTCGGATTGTGCAGAGGACAGCAAAAGAGAGATTACGATCGAGGTATACGCCTAAGGGCTCGATCTCGGAGTTTACGCTATCGCGCAGTGAGAAAAAGTGGCTGGAATCAGCTTCAAGAAAAGCTCACAAGGAAACCAATGGGGGCGGTCGATGCCCTAATCCTCTCCATGCTCACGCTTCGTCCAATAACGCTCCTCAGTGCGTGCGACTCTAAGCGCAGGCAGGGATGCTTCGGCGGTCTTCCACTTTTGGTGCCACCCTACGACGTGCGCGGGCTCAGGTCGCGGATTGTAGTCGGCCTGTCGTCCCTGATAACCCGTTATCAGGCATTGCAGCCTCGGAAATAGGCTCGAGAGGAAGGTCGCCACAGGAAACGGGAAGGCTACGGGAGAGTCCATGACCTTCAGGATTGCGAGGCTCCGCTGCCGTGGGCGCTTCTCCTCTGACTTCTGCGCCGCCCATTTCGGCACCACAGTCGCGTCCAGCTGCAACTGGAGGCTGGAAAGATCGGGGCAGAATTGTGCAAATGAGAGCAGGGCGCGGAGCGTTACGCGCGAGGGTACATGCATGGAGGGGCTGGCGCGGAGGGTGAGGGACTCGATCCGTGGCCAGGCGCGCGCCATGTTTGCGGCCCCAGCGTCGTCGAGGTCGAAGCCACCGGGTCCCGAGAGGTCGACGGCGGTAAGACCGCCAAACACAAATAGGGGGGATAGTTTTCGGCCGGGGATGGGGTCGAGGACTATGTCGGATGAATCGGGTGTATCGTCGGAAGAAGGACGCTCGAAGCGTATGAAAAGGGAAGATAGTGAACCTTCGTCGCAGCCAGCTGCGACGACCTCGTAACACCCGGCGATGACAGACGCGAGAGTGTTTATAGGGAACTGGATAGCGAGAGAAGAGAGGGTCGGATGCCCCAATGGGACAAGTACATCGCTAACCGCGCCGAGATCGGTTACGGTCATATCCAAATCGTCTAGTGCCTCGGAGGACTGTTCGGATTGAGCCTGAACTGTGAGTGAGGGACCGAGAAGACTCTGGTCGGATAAAACCAGAGTATTAAAGTGTGGCAGCCTCGCGAGGTGTTTTAAAGCCGCGCCATCCAGACAGGGAACATAGAGTGTTCTGAGGTGGTTTAGCGCGTTCACGAGGAAGGAAACGCTCTGGCACCGCCCGCTCAGATTCCTCGAGCATGTTATGCTCAAGTGCCGGAGCAGAGGACATTCTGCGGCCAGAACTGGAAGACAAGATAAATGACCAATCGATTGAGATTCCCCAAGGGACAACGCGGTCAACCGGGGACCGACGAAAAGACGAAAATGAGAGAAAGAAGTCGGATGGGATGAGTTCCATTCCACGGACTGGACGTTGGGGAATAATAGTCCGGCCGGCAAACACATTCGGAGTATCTCGTAAAGGGCTGGGCTTTCCGGATCGCTCGTGAATGTGAGGAATTTGACGCGACGAGAATAAACGAGCGGTCTCTCCCAGTCGCCAGGTAGAACAGGTCTTGTTAAACGCTGACTCAGAAGATGACAATTAATCGTCTTCTCAAGCCCAGAAATCGCGAGGGGCACTGCCACTCACCACTTCCTGCAGCTCCTCATCATCCGGCCATTGCCAGATGTCTCCGGGCATGCAACTGAGGACATTCCGAACCGTCGTTTGTGAGCTCCACAGTAGATCGAGTGAGGGATCGTGGAACGTTTTGCAGGTTCTCGCCATGGCGGCAAGGGTCTGCGACGTGTCTCTGCCAAGGTAATGGAACTCCTTTTCTTGCCAATGGAGAACTTCGTCACATATCATCGACACAATTTCAGGGATACGGAGGCTTTGATGCATTGGGTGGACGAAGAGACAAACAAGGTGGTGGTGGAGGAGGAAGAAATTCTCCGTCACGGTCACTGCGTGACTCGAGACCAATCAAAGTCCGGTTTTCAATCTTTCCATTGCGGGCAAAATCGATAAAGGATGTAGAATAAAAAAAATCGAGACTAGACAGACTTGGTCGAAACCAGAGTGGTTGGACCCGTGCTGGATTAATTATCTATCTGCCCTTCAACGAACCGGCGGTGAGCACCCCAGGATTTTTTCCGGAACGAGGAGCCCCGACAATCCATTACATTCGGAGCCATGGATTTGGCATGTCGGCTTTTGGGCTTTGAACCAAGGCACAGACACATCGTGACTTAGAGAGTGATGCTTGCACTGCACGGCGCACGCGCGCTCAGAATGGTAATCAACGACGTCGAAAAGAACGTGGATATCGCCGGGGTGAAGTGGACCCCTGATTCTCTCGTACCTTCTTGGGGGGGCAACTATTTGAGCCGAGCTTTGGCCGGCTCGGAGATCACCGTCACTCACGGCATCTGACTGGCGGTCGGCCGAGCCCTCGGGATTTCGGCAGGACTGGGAACGAGGTGAGAACTCGGAAGCTCGGCAGACCTCGGAGGCGTGTCGGGATGAGAACGAAGGAGAAACTCGAAGAATTATGAGGGAAGAAGGACCTCCTGCTGCAGAAATATCGAACCCGATCCCAATGCCGTAAATGCCGAGCCTGAGGGCGGTTGAAAGACGGCGGCATGAACCGGGCTTCACGCATTTCCGAGTCGGCGAGTTCGGACTCTCCTCTGTTCGGACTCGATAAATCGGCAGCACGTTCAAAACAAGTGGTAAGTGAGTTCTGCTTTCAAATGTTATGTAACGGGCCAAGTTCAGGACTAGGGAGAAAGGAAGAAGGCCAGTTAGTGTAAAAAGAGCCGAACAGAAAAAAAGGGAAGGATAACGTGCAATAGGATTACATCCTTAGCCGTCAATTTTTTGACGGGCTTACCGTGGTACTATATATCGAATATAAGTCTCACCAGACTCCAGAGCGGCCTACCAAACTTCCTTTAGTTTGTGGGAACACCTCCTTAGGTCAGATCTACAGTACGCCATTGCTGTTACGATTCCAAATCCATTTTTTCACCATTCACATAAACCCAGAAACACGCGATCTCCCCTCCCCATTCTACCCTTACACCACCTGCACTCCATTCCCATTCGCGTTCTCACCCGCCGCCGCCTCCGCCGCCGTGCTCTCCGACACCCTCTCACGCCCACTTCCATTCCCCTTCTCCACCGGCGCCTCGGGAACCGCCATCTTGATCGACAGGCGCGGACTCTGGATGAAGTTGAAAGGGCCAGTGCGCTCCGGGCGGGCGGCGAGGAGGGACAGGAAGGACGTGTGGTACACTGTATATATATCAGGTCAGCGATCAATTGATTGTGCAGTGGGAAGGAAGCAAGGAAGGAAAGAAGGAAGGGATGGAGCTTATTGAGGAAGTAGAATTTGAGTAGGACGCACCCTTGGATACGACCATGTACACCACGACGCAGGACATGCTGTGCGGCATTGCCAGGTGCTGTATCACATCCCACATCGGTTAGTTTCTTGCATTGGAGGGTGAGGGGGGGGGGAGAACAGACGCACACAAGCGAGCACGCAGAACGAGCAGATCCTGTTAATAGTATTCAGAAGTCAACGAACTATGGGAGGAGAATGGTATGAGAGAGAGACGCACGCAACGAACAAACCGCTCCCCAGCACAAGCTTAATCGCGCGTCGGACTAGCGAGGAGTCACTTTCCCTGTAAAAACAATGAAGGTGAATAAGTCAGCGATAGTAGGGTAGAATAAAGCATGGTTGGGCACCTGCTGAACCACTCGGAGGGGCACGAGAGGTACGCGGTCATGTAGACCGCGATGGCGACGGACTTGACGCAGAAGAGGATGAAGAAGAGGTAGATGAGGGCCTGAATTGAAATGAAAAAATGGGAGTCAGGTAAATGCACGAGGGAAGGGACGAGAAGAGGAAAGAAAGAAATGCGATGAGAAGAAGGAGGAGGCGCGCACCGAGCGGGAGATATCGTAGATGCCCGTGAAGTGCGTGAATATGATGCTGCATCGAATTCCGTCAGTCGATGCGTCAGCCACATATTTGAGCGAGACACGGTGCGTACATGCGAACCCCGAGGACCACTGCGACGACTAGGGGATACATAAGTATTATTAATTTGAGTTTAAACCTCTAGGTGGAGTGGAATGGAGGAACGCACTGTTCCCTGCAGCGACGGCCAAGAACACGAGCAGGGGGGCGATGCGGGTTGGCGCCACTGTAAGGATATGATATGAGTAATTTCCCGGGCGCGCACTTGGGTGAAGCACGTTTGTAAAGGTAAACGGTGTAAAATCTGCACGGAGGAGAGGTTAGAAGCGAGGGCGAAATAGAACGAAATGGACGTACAAATCGAGGAGAAGGACCAGCGCAACCTACGGTGCATACCTTGATTCGAAGCAAACGACGTTGGCTCGAGGATGGATCTGACGCACCGAAAGCCATACGGATAACTTGCAGATGGTGATGCAGATGGTAATAATCAGACGGTGCGAACATGGCGAGGAAGAAGCCGAGTTTACGGTACCTTGAAACTCCTACATTCGTCAGTGATGCGTCGAATGTCAGCAATAATTGAAGACGATGAACAGATGAGGCACTGACCAATTCATGACTTGGGGTATCCACGCGGTGTCGAATGCTACCACGACGTAGTACCAGATTGTGTACGTGTACACTGCGATGTGGACGGCGTCCACAGCCCTGTTATGAAAGACAAAGAGAGTCAGAAAAAGGGAATTGAATGGAGTGGGCGAAGGCACTGTACGCACCACAGGGACGCCACGGCGGCTTTCAGGATCAGGCGATCTGCGCGATATGTGTGGTAATAGTTGTATGTCTGGGATGAATTAAATTATGCGGCCGGATAATTAAGAGAGAACCTAGCGCACTTGGATGCACGCGGCGCCGAAGAACCTGGCAAGAAAGAAGGGGGATCAGCGGACACGACGATGAGATGAGACACCCACAACGCCCCGATGACGCCCGTCAGCACCACGGCGCCCAGGATGGTGCTCAGCGAAGTGGATGTAGAAGTGGTAGTAGTAGACATAATGATGGGGGAGATAGAGAGAAAGAAGTGAGATATTTACGGGTGGCTGTCAATATTTATGTTTCTGGTGCGAGACATAGGAGACGGATCGCGGATGCAAAACGGAAGTATAACCTCGATATATTCCTGTCAGCTTGCGGGATCTGCGCCTAAAAATCCAAAAGAATTCGCGGCCCTGAAAGTTGATGTGCTTGAAGTTCGAGGGAGGAAGATGGATGAGTATCTGACGTATAAACGATTCAACCAAGATTTAGCACTCTTCGCGGGGGCGATATCCTGGGGTAAGAAGGTTTGAAGGTAATTGGTCCAATCTGCCTCGTGGAGACTACGTATACGTACGCCGCCTGTCTGGTGTAATGTAAGTATGTATCTCCTGAGCGTAGCCCATTGACGCGCTGACGAGGCCGGAGGGCGGGAAGAGCGCCGCCTTGACATTTGGATAATCGCGTTTCCGGGGGCGTATACGAAGGAGAGTATGAAGACGCATAACCTGCGGAAAAAGTGAGGTGTGGTGCGTGATTGTGAATCTGGAGTCCGAGTCACGAGACCCCGCGGCGCGTCGAAATCAAGCAAACAGGACACAATATTCGAGAGGTTCAAGAGAAACTCGAGGCGTGAAGAATAAGCCATTTGTAAGGCTCAGATCTCGTTAGTCTGAGTATCCAAGTGTTGTCATCATCATTAGTACTGCAACAGGAGACTTCCTCTTCTCGCGGCCATGGCCATGTCTACCCAGCTTTCCAATGAAATCTACGTGAAGCGGAATAGAGACGACGAGGCCTTCAGCAGTGGTAGCCGGTGACATACCCCCTCACCCGTATTGGACGAACGTACTGGAGTGGAAAAAAAACATTACTCATGATTGATGTTTTACGCTTCATCTGCAATTTTTTCCAGTCGCCTCAGACGAAAGGGATATCTGTGGCAGAAATATTGTGGTGGAGCCATCTTAGATGACTCCCTGAGGTTCACTTCCCAAGGCCCGAGTAGGCGGCTAACGGCGTGGACTGTCTTCAAGCATATATCGGCGCCGATTCCTACCCATATCTCATAAAGTCGTGCACTGAGGCAGGCCCGATGCATTATCATTACATCGACTTTAGACTCGGTTCACTTCCTGAGTCTGGTGGCGCGGGTAGGGTTACTGGCGGCGAAGGCCGACATCGGAAGCACATCCCAGAAATCTCTGAGACAATCCCGTACGATCCGTTTAAGCTCGCCCTGCGGCTCGTAGGAGAAATGTTCCTCCGAGTATGTTTCCATATTATTTCGCGGAGCCTCGCCTGTCTCGACCGACTTTCCAGACTCTATTAGCAGCACACAGATTTAGACTTTATCCTATCGTTCGTGCGTAAACTTCGCTGAAACAATCCTTTACGACGCCCGGAAGCCGTGAAAGCTCTGGCTCAATTTCGGCGTCTCGGATCAGAAATGAACAGGAAGGCCATGGCAGCGCCTCTCCATAAATGCTGGGCCTGTAAAGAGCGAAGGATTTTGCTGTTCATCAAGGAGCTTGAAATTCATCGACATAATACTAAGGAAATGACACAGATGCACGACTTGACTGAATATTTCCGTTCCGATTCCAACCCGAACAGTCGAACGTGGACCGAAATAAACTACAGACAAAGGATATGCGGATCATGCTGCGCATCAACCAACGGCCTCCAATTCGAAAGTATTTTTATTCGGTGGGAAGGTGAACTTGACAAAGCGAAGGCCTTCCACTCGGAGTTGCATTCTTGCGTGGACTATTCCATACATAGCCCAGACGACTCTGTGCAGATCCAGTTTAGCGAGATCGGGGGGAAAAAATGATTTCACCGACGCAAGTGTGACCAGACAATCCGGGGGCTGAAAAGCAAGCGGTACCAATATCCCATTGGTTCTCCATCAAAATTCGTACTCCCTCGCCCCTTCAAGTGGTGTCTGAGTTCAGTTTGGGTAGCCACCCATCCAAAGCCTCCCCGGGACTAGGGCGCATTGCCGTGGTGGTGGTGCGCACTGACGCGGCACTGACGCGCACTGACGCGGCAGTGACGAGCATTGACGCGGCAGGCAGTGAATTTAAAGAAGCCTCCAGACATGCTAAGACAACGTTGAATGTTTCATTTCAAGTTTAAAGTGGTTTGTGAAGGCTAGGGCACAATGTACTCCATAATTGATTTACTTCTCCTATGGAAAAAGTTCATAGTTGACCTGAACATCATCAGTTCCTCTCCTAGCTTTTATCTAACTGCTTCTGAATGTAGTCAGAGTGCATTAAAAGAGTACGGAAGATCACTCAAAAGATGCCGCGTCACTGCCGCGTTAGTGCCGCGTTAATGCCGCGCCGGTGCGCGTCAATGCGCGTCTGCCGCGTCATTTTTTACCAGATCCTGCCTGCCGGTGATGTTAATGCCGTCGATCCCTGCAAGGAAGCGCACGCGGTGCGCTGAGATAAGCCGGTCTCGCAAGGTTATTTGAGCCTTGCTGAGGCGCATGCCGACGGAGAGCCCCATGGACATGCGACTCTCGAGCATTGCCAACAAAGAGTCGGTGCCGAAGTGGTACGACCCATCGACCCGGAACTGCATCAAACAAGGAAGGAGGTCGTGAAGCGGAGTGAGTGCTTTGAAAAAACCGTTGTCGAGTGCGTCTGGCTGGCCGGAGAGAATTTCGAGAGTCTGAAGGTGCGGAGTGTGGGTGAGGAGGCGTAGTAAGTCGTCGGCGCCGATGGCAGGCTCCTCGAGTACCAATGTCGCCAATGGGCTCCCAGAACGAACGAGCAATTCCATCAATCCATCCACGGATGTAAGGCGACAGACATGCAACGTAATTAGCGCAGGAGTTCGGAATCGGGCAAAGAAATTGACAGAGGTGTTGGAAGGAGGAGGACCAGGAAGACCATACGAAGTGGCATCGGATTCGCGCAATTTTCCAAATTGCACGCGCCAGGTCGTCAGGCCACTTAACGCTGGTGGGCGGCGCAAGACCATCACTGGCTGCGATCGTTCCGTTTGAATGCTCACCATTGAGGTAAGATTCAGAAGTGACGCGAGGTGGTAGCCACTGGTGGACGCGGAAAGTCGGAGCGATTGGAGCTGCCTCAAAGGCAGGCGACATTTGAGCTCCAATAAATCTGAGCTTCGGCCGAGTTCGAGCGTGCGGAGACGGGGTGCATGCTCAAATGCATCTGCGACTCCACGAAACAGGTGGGAAAAGCCAAGGACTTCTAGACGTGGGAGGCGGTTCCGTAATACATCGAGGATGGGCAAATCGGGAATGTTTCCGGTGCATCGGAACCGCAAGTTGACGATGTTCTGCGCGTGCTCAGAAAGCAGAGCGATGTTCTGCGTTCCGCAGAGGCCCCCTTCCACCTCACATGTATCCACGGTGACGGAGAGGGCAGCCGCCCGGCATCGGTCGAAAGTGGTTCGCAGGAGCGCGGCCGTGCCCTCCTTTCCGAACAGCGAGAAGGTGAAGGATGACCAAAGACGGGGATGGCCACACGCAACATTTCTCCACCGCGCACAGACTTGCGTCACAAGAGGCGCAATTCCAGTCCCCACGCACTCCACCCCCCCGGCCTTTGCGGAAACAAAGATCTCGGTTAGGATGTCGTCGGGGATCCAGCGAATCGGGGAGAAACGAAATGCCTCTGCCGTGATGATGTGACCACAGAACACACGCTCCTTTTCGAGTGCGGCCTGCTGGACATCCAGATCCTCCAGTTCTTGCTGGGCCTTTTTAGCCTCTGCGGGTGTTCCTGACAAGATGAGGTGAAGTTTCCTGATGTAGATTTCGTCGAGCCTGTGCCGAGCATCCTTGAGTATCGCCTCCTGGGCCTCAACCTCCGTCTCAAGTTCGATGGTAAGACTTTCTCCATGTCGGATGTCTTGATACCTGCGGAGCGCAGCCTCGGATAGTATACGTTCTTGGGCTTCCTTCTCCGTATCCAGTTGCGCAATCTCGACATCATGTGGCCCTTGCTTGAGCGCAGTGCGTTTTACAGCGATGGCTTCCAGCTCCAAGCCGATTGCCGATATGCGGGCAACCATCTTGGCGCGATGGCCTTCGATTAGGTGCGCATCACTACCCTCGATCCTAATGACCTGGATGAATATCCATATCGGAGGCATCCAATATAGGCAACGCACCGTACGGTCTGCTGAAGTGGGGAGTCATCAAGGGGTTCCCCGCAGTGGTGTGAATCCCTGGGGTCTTGCGGAACGGTGCGATTGGGAAGGTTGGCAGGGCCAGGATTATCGCTCATGGTGGTTCGTCGAATGCTCGGGACAACGGAACGTGGTGGATATATTGAGTGCAGGGAAAGGAGCGAGTCCCTGTTTCACTCATTTCAAACCGTTGGATTGAAAACGATCGAATTAATCCAAATCACGACCAGTATCCAACTCATTCGACAAGCCAAATTAGCAAAAGATATCTGTGATTGTAGCTATAGCACAGCAGGATGTATCAGTAAACGGGATCAACAAGATCGATGGTTTTTCCAACCTCTACGCGCTCGTTACGCATTGAAATACACGCCTTCCCATTGCCCGGTTCCTGTATCCACCCGTGCTGCCACGATAGCCTGCACAAGCGCGGGCTGCTGCACCACGGGCACGGACTGCCCGCAGCGGAAATCCACGCTCACCGCAGGAAAGCGCACGAGCCACCGCGCGATCTCTCGTGCATCTCCTGCGCGATATCGAAACTGCCCGACCAGCGTGAGGTGCATAACACCGCGCAGGGGTGCCTCTACGTTTGCGCCTGCACGCCAGGGCAGGGTTTTCCGCGTGCGAGTGGCGAAGCTGAGATCGCGCCACGGAAGGGTTTGCGGCATGCGAGTGAAATTCAGGCTGAGATTGCGCACTCGTGCGCCAGCATCGGAAGATGCGAGGGCGCCGAGTGCGCTCGGGAGGTGAGAGCCATCCGCCGCGGAGGTGATGGTCAGGGACTCGACGTGCTGCTCTGTACGCAAGATATGCGGGATGTACATGGCCGGGCTAGTGAGGGAGTTGATACGCCCCGCACGGGCGAAGGAGGGATCGTGGGCCATCCCCAGCGATGCGGGGTGGATCGCGTTTGGCTCGAGAGCAAGCTTGTACAGCGATTGATGCCGGTCGATCAACGCGAGCAAAGCGAAAAAATCGAGCGCGCAGTTGGCTTTGAATGTGAGGAAGGATAGCTGGTCGTTGAGATCAATAGGGCCAAGAAGGGCGGTAGTTTGTGCGGTGGAAAGGGCGGGGAGGGAGGCGATAGTGAACCTAGAGAACGGGAGACCGAAAAAAGTGGCTAGTGTGAATTGGCCGGCGCCCGTGACGGAGATGATCTGAATGCGCATGACCATGCATCCATCCCAAGTCGGCTGCAATGCGGGCGCTCTGGTCCCAAGGCGGACCCACGGCTGCGCGGAAAAGCCAAGCCAGGATACGATACGCATTGACAACTGCCGTGATAATGCAGATAATTATAAACGGTACGCAGGCGATGATGGCGTACAGCACCCCGCGCGGCGACCACAAGGATGCGGCGAGCGTGATATTGATGGTCAATCGGAGCGGCGTAGCGAGGCCGGGATACAAATAAGCTGCCCAGTCCGACAATCACCAGAGGGTCTTTGCCCCCGCGAGATGAATCAGTTAGCAGCCTCGCGACGTTAGAGTTTACTTTCGCATGCGTTACGCCGCATATCGAGACATCCGGAATCTGGGGTATTTGGGACAAACCGGAAGGAAGGCCCCAAAGCGCTTGGTTGTTGCGTCCCGGTACAATGCTGAGTTTCTGGATGGGATGAATGTGGTATATCATCGGGATAAGGAAGTACGCCTCCTCAGGAAGACTTATTGAGCCCAAATTGATTTGAGACGGTGAGATATTGCAGCGTAGAAGTAACGGAGAGATGCTCAGCTGCCGGAAAGACCGAGATACTTGGAGAAGTAGCCAGAGATCCGTACTGTCCAGAAACGAGAGGATGATGTTCTGCAGTTCTGGCGGTAGGTTGAGCATTTCTTGGTTCGGGGGCTGTTTGGCTATGGAGTCGTGGGTGAACAGGACTGTGTGGCAAGGACAACGCACCGGGAAGAAGAGGGATTGGCTTGGGGCTGGCCGTGGGGGTGGTTGTCAGTAGCGACCACTGGCACAGCCTCGTTGATGTGATCGGTCCGAATTCTGATCCATGGAGGTTGAAAATTGAAAAGATATTAAAACTGATAACATTTCTGTTGATGAACATTGTGCTCCGTCCTGGCCGTCAATTTCCCCGCGTATATATACTTGCGTTTGACGGCGTATGAATGCATGCACGAGGACAGGCAATATGGAATTTTCTCACCGTGCTGATATGTTACTGTATGTATTGTTCGGGACAAGTTGAATTTAAACCTGTCACTGACTTATATTGGATGAGGTGTTCTGTTCGAACGATAGCATAGCTCCAAGTTGAGGGCGCGCACATTCTCTCTGACGCAGACTCGTGGTCGTGGGGAACGTGTCGAAAGCTACAAGTCCGTGCCGCGTTGACGGCACAGTTTCACCTGTCGGGGTCGAAGCAGCTCGGCATTTGAACATTCCCGTGCGATTTGGAGATCGCAACGACGCCACCTTAGAAAGATTGACAATCAGAGTACATAACAATACAAATCAATTTATACTACGAGATGATGTTTTTATTCGCGGTGGACATCTGTTCTTCAAGGAAAACAGCGCGCGCGGGAAGGTGGCGGGCGAAAATTTACGCCGACTGCTCCGTGAAATGCAACAAATAGAGCGAACGAAGATAATGCATGACGCCGATAAACGCCATCGTGTTCAATTTTTTTCAAAATGGGGAAAAGAGAAGCATTCTGCCAAACAGTTGAGTCAAAACCTAAGAATCGCCATACGCAGGCGGGCGCTGCATGACCTGGCCTCCATCGCGCGCCTGCGGTATCCCAGTCTCGAGCCGCTGCACCGATGCCGTGAGGTGCCGCACCTCCGCCGTGAGACACGCTAGACCGCGCTCGCTCGCACCGCCTGTCGGGCTGCCATCCTCGGCCAGCGTAATCGCGGATTTATGCCTATCGCGCGCGGACGGCGCCGCCCGCAGCAGGAAGGGCGTCACCGGCGGGCCGGCGCCCTTCTCCTGCTCCGCATCCTCCGCCCCAATGTCGAGCGCAAGGCGCGCCGAAAACCTGACTGGTGTGAGTACGCGTTTGGCTGCGGCTCGCCGGCGGCTGCGGAGGCACACTGCGACTGCAATCACCAGGCCAATGAGGAGTGTGCCACCGACGACAGCGCCGATAATAGGCGCGACGTGAGACTTGTTTACAATACTGCTTTTAGTTGAAAGGGAAGTCTGCTGTTCGGCGCCCGTGCCCGACGTCGATGTGGACGCGGGAGAGATATCCGAATCTGAGCTTCTCCAAATCTTCAACTTCCAGGTGGGACAAAGAAAGGTAGTCCCGGGGTAACTCACGTGTATATTGCATAGTCAAAGTACAACTCCCAGCCCGGATTCATCTGCATCACGAGTGTGTGCGGGGCGGCAGGCAGAGTGGAGGTGTGATAAGCCAGATGGTGGTATAAGAGCGCGGACTCGGCGGCGGCCCAATCGCCTGCGGGGGCGCCATCTATGGACGCGTTAAACCCAGAGGACGCGGGTTGGGCGAGCCCGGGGTAGGCGACGAATATGTAAATGGCAGTACCTTACAACGTTCCTGATGTGAGCAAAGCTGAAAGAATAAGAGGAAATAGGAGGCACCATTGAAAGGAATGCTGATCGTAGGCGAGGAATCGAGAGACGGCGCGACGTACGTGATTGTGCCGTCCCACAGCAAGCGGCTATCGAACGCGGTGATATTGCGTTCCAGCACGGGCGCGTCGTACGTGATGAGCGGACTCGCATCGTCGATTGTGTAGTTTTGTGCGGCGCGGGTGAGCAGGGCGAATTGAAGAATGAGAGTGAGGATCCACATTGCGTACAGCGACTCCGAGGCCTGTCAGATGGAGAGATGCGAGAGAGAAATGCGGCGAGCCTAACTGGCGGCACTATCAGAAAGAAGTCTGCCAATCTCCAGTCACCCATAGCGATGCGGTCTGTCAATCATCAGTGGCGCATCTCTGGTATTTGGGTGTTAGGAAGACTACGAATAGAAAGTTGAGTCAATCCACGTAGGAAAGATGCTCACTTCTCGATCCTGGTACGTTGAAAAATCATGGAGATCGGTGGCGGGTAGTCTACATCAACACTCTTCGCAGGTGCCGAAACTGAGAAATCGAACGGTACAGAACAAAAATAAAACCCAGGGACTATCGAGGGACAGGCAGTTGGCAACAGCGCGCAGACGACATCAAAGCTCCACAGACAGACCAACGAAGCCTAAGGAAGCTGATTCCATGATACGGATAGCAGTGGTCCCTAGTGATCCCTGAATTGGCTTCGTGATAATCGAGCTTCTGCTGGATCCCAGTCAGAAGCTTGCAGACGAGGAAAACGGCATCCGGATGGAGGAGGCAAAGAGGTGTTTGATGGGATCATCACATCAGGTGACCTGCAAACACTTCGTTCTCGACGCGATTGTTCTGTTCATCGGTCTCATCGCTGAGCTTCAAGCCAGAAATAGGCCGCTGGACAATCTCATTTCAGCGGTTCTGGTCCAATCACTTATGCCGGCCCTCAATGAGACAAAATCCCTCGCTCCCAGGCTTGTCGACTTTCGAGACCTCATCTGTCTGCTGAGTCTCTTCTGTTCAAAATTTTGACATGAAACGTCCCGCACCTGTCTACTGCCACCGCCGGTCTAGGAAATTGTGCAACCTTTCCACCACGCTAATGACCGACAATGACCCGAAAACGATCTGGGACTTCAGGGGACTTCAGTCCGACATGTAACAATTACAGTGTATCTGAACTCGCATTGCGATATGTCAGCGAGTCCTCATCACAACGAACTCTCCAGATATACACGCACCACGGATTCAAACGTCCCAGTCTTCGCCAACGGAACACCTACGCCAGTACAGGCATAACCACTATACATAGAGAATGCACGCGACTGACTCTGGGGCTTTGATGCGTCTGCGCGAAGTTGTTCCCAACTGCCTATTCTTCGATCGTCCCTGGGTGCTATTGGCGCGACTGCTGATTGGCAGACTTCATGATAGTGCAGCTCGCCGCTTTTCTCTCTCGTATCTCTGCCTCGGACACGGCCCTCTGCACGCAATGTGGATCCTCACTCTCCTTCAATTCGCCATACTCACCCGCGCCGCACAAAACTACACAATCGACGATGCGAGTCCGCTCATCACGTACGACGCGCCCGTGCTGGAACGCAATATCACAGCGTTCGATAGCCGCTTGTTGTGGGACGGTACAATCACGTACGTCGCGCCGTCTTCCGATTCCTCGCCGACGATCCGCATTCCTTTCAATGGTGCGTCCTCTTATTCTTTCATGAATGCTCACATCGGGAACGTTGTAAGGTACCACCATTTATATATTCGTCGCCTACCCCGGGATCGCTCAGCCCGCGCCCTCCGGGTTTAACGCGTCCATAGATGGCGCCCCCGCAGGCGATTGGGCCGCCACCGAGTCCGCGCTCTTATACCACCATCTGGTTTATCACACCTCCACTCTGCCTGCCGCCCCACACATACTCGTGATGCAGATAAAGCCGGGATGGGAGTTGTACTTCGACTATGCGGTGTATACGTGAGTGGTCTTGATTTTATTTTTATGTAAATCGCACTTCGAAGTTAGTTGATGAGGGATTCGTGAAGGTCCGATGTAAATATCGACGCTTCTGTTGAATCTCTGACGCCGCTATCGAGATCGGCGCCAAGCCCGGAGGACACACATCAGAGCCTCAGTACGATGACCTCGACGCTTCCATCGCCAATTGCCAGCGAAACGATTATTCTGACCGCAGCTGGGGCGATCTCAACCGTCAGTATCCTCAGCACGATGACAGAAACTTCAACATCCAAAGCATTGTCGATCTCGGAAGGTACACAAAATTCTTCTGGCAGGGCTACATCGCCTTCCCTGACTCTCAGTGGCCTGTCGCCGACTGTCAGTGGGACTGCGCAGGTTGCGACGACTTCCAGCAACATCACTACCATTATCAGGATGTCCGCGAATCCTCCCGTAGTCCCCATGATCGGCGCCTTCCTCGGCGGCTCGATCTTCGCTACTCTCGTGATGGCGGTGTGCCTCATCGTCCTCCGTCGGCGGCGCTCTCGCAAACGCAAACGCACGCCATGGATGTTCAATGCTGCGGGATTCGGACTCGTCGAGAGGGGCGGCACGGGAGAAAAGGGCGACGCGCGCGAGAAACAGAAGTCCGCGACGGATTTTTTGTGGGTCGATGACTGACCTAGAACCTGGAGGCATCAGCATGGATTGGCTATTTTTCGTGATTGAAAGAACTAGACTTAGATGCATAGATACCCGCTTACAGCGCCGCAGAGTCCATTATTGTACCCGTCTCCGCACCTCAGGCCGGAGTTTGATGTGTGCCGGTGATGGGGAAGGATCTCACTCCGACGTATTTCACGGAGGATTTTTTGGAGACCCACGGACCGCGCGAGCTGCATTCTGCTACTAGTTCGCACCGCCCAGCATGTTTCCCTATACACGAGCGAGCGACCCGACGCCTTCAAGTTCTGCTAAACAATCGGAACAAGAACAGAGCCGGCGAGAATAAATGCCCAGGAAATCTAAACAGGTCAGCAGAGGGGAGTAGGGAAGGAGCTCGAGCTACGTAGGAAGATGACGGAAGGGAGCAAGCCGAATTCGGCCGAATTAGCCGAATCAAAGCTTGCTGATGCGTGAGTGCATCGCCACCCGCTGCTTCTTCTCTCTTTTGTGCCACAACGCGGAATGGTATCGTCAGGTCCCCAGCCAGAATCCCGGCCGTCATCTTCGGTCATACCGAGTGCAGATCTTGTCTTTTGTCTTACCACGCTTTCCCACGGCGGCAACCTCAGTGCGCACGGGTTCACGTCTGCTGCCACTCTCCTGAGCGTCCGTCGACGCCACTATATTGGAAATGTGAAACAGTGTCCTGCGGTAGCCTGCGGTTCCGTCTGATTGAAATGACGACGTACTTCCCTTTGCTTGAATCTATCGGCGCCAAAGGCTAGTACTGATTGGGTCTGTGTGGCTTTCCTGGCTTCAGCAAGAACTAGGATTCGATTTCAAGTCGCATGGCCCATGATTCTGGAATAGTCGAGCAGTCGTCATCCCCCGTCTCTCTTGTTTGTTTTTCCAGGATCTTATCCAAGAGGTGAGCGCTGTGGCCCGATCAACCGGTCATGGGGGTGGGGAGTACAGCCACCTCCCAGGATTCGGAGGTTGATATCTGGGGTTTTCGGCACGCCCGCCTCCGAAAGGGGACCTCAGAGCAATCTATTATCCTGAGTCTTATCCTCTTGGACTTTAATATCGCTCACGTCTTGATCTTATCGGATGTATTGAATCCCGAGTTCATCTTTGGTGGCAACCGGATCTTACGCGCACGCGGGGGCAAAAAAAAAACATATTGACAAGCTCCGCAGACGCAGTGGCAATGTGGTCAACAGTGCCACTCATGCCTCACCTATCTCTCATGCTTCCACTCCTTTTGTCGACAGCGCTCACGTTGGCTGCGCTCGTGTTGTTCTTCGCATTCTGGCAGCGTCGCCTCCAGAAAGCTCGTACAATCCCAACCGGCCTCTCCGTTGCTCCGTATACATCTCTTGCGTATCCCATTATCGGCTCCCTGCAATACTTCTCTGGCCATTGGGATTTTCTGCGGACAGCGGCCAAGGACGGCACGGTTTCTTTCCACCTCGCCAACCAACAATGTATCGCCGTCCCCGTGGAGAAGCGACAAGAGTTTTTCAGCGATTCGCGCCCTTCATTCGCGTTGGCGTACGCCGTGATGCTCGGTGCCACTCCGAGCATGAACAAGGATTTTTTAAGCTCGATGGGCTTCGACATCACTTTGGGCGGGCGCTCGATCAAGTTCCTTGCGACTCTGTTGCGTAACGAGCGCATCAATGCAAGTAAGCGACTTTCCCCAGGCGGTCTGACGTCGGTTATAATTAAAACCCTAAAGATAGGCTGGTTCTTTACCAATACGCGGATGAGTGCATTGGCGAACTCAGCAACATCACCAACCCCTTCGACACCATCTATCGAACCGTCTTCCGTCTAACAGTAAACTCCATCGCGGCATCGAGCATTTCCGCGAGCCCCGTCATGTGCGACACCTTGGTTAAAATCTTCCATGAGCTCGACCAGTCTGGGACCGCCGCGACGGTGCTCTTCCCGTGGTTCCCCTGGTGGGAGCGCATGCGGCGCTTTTACTTGATGAAACAATTCCACAATGTCATGACTGCTGCCCTCTACGACCGAAGGACACACGGCCGAGACGATGAGGATCCGATGCAGTATCTCATTGACGAGGGACTGTCGTCGCTGGAGATTACGCAGGTGCGCCTCGCATTATCCCTTCAACGCACGCATGAACTAATTCACTGTTCGTCTTTCCGCCTAGTTCACTCTTGCCGCCCTCTTCGCAGGAATCGCGAATACGGGCGTCGTCGCTGCCTACTTCCTATGCGACCTCGTATCACACCCTTCTTATCTCGCCCTTGTCCGTTCCGAACTCCTCAACTTCATTTCCCACTTTAACCCCGACGAGTCTCTCCCCCTGCTTGCGCGCCTCCACTCAATCACATTCGAGGACTGGATCCGCTCCGACTCCTCCAACCTCCCACTCACGAATCTGTGTCTGAAGGAGACGTTGCGGCTCCGGATCGCTACGCCCTTCCACCGCCTAAACGACTCCGGCGGGGATCTCGACCTCGCGGGCACTCTCGTGCCGCACGGGACGATCCTAACGTTTCACTCGAGCTTCATGCATCACAGTGAGGAGTTCTACGTCGATCCGCTGAGGTGGGATCCCGAACGTTTCGGTGCGGCGCGCGCGGAGGACAAAGGGAGGCCAATGGTATTTGCTGGGTGGGGTCTGGGGAAACATCAGTGTCTTGGGCAACGCGTGAGTCGCTCATTAAATCATCCGGGATGATTCTGAAACTCCGCCCAAAATTTGATGTAGCTCGCGAAATTTGAGATATTCTTGATAACCGCGTTCATGATAACGTCGTATGACATGCAGCTCGTGCATAGGAATGAGACGCCAATGGGTGAGATGCCCCCCGTTCAGTTGAACGATGCGGTGGTGTCGCCGCCGAAGCAGGAGGTTTTCCTGAGGCTCTCCAAACGGTTCTGATCCTCAGCTTACGACCCCCATCCATTTGTGGATATCTAGGTTTCTTCAATCTTCCCTCACGAATGACCATGTCTTCAGCGCTCGTTAGGATACCCTATCACGTATGTCTGTAACCTTATGAATAATGTTTATAATTATTGCTACCCATCTCTGGCATCAGTATCATTTTCAGCTAGGACCAGTGTCGAATGAAATGTCGAATGAAAGTCACTGGTTTTGCAGACTCCCAGGTGGACTTTCACAATATTTCATACAGCCACGGCGGCATGATTCTGTAAACCTGGACCAATCCACGAGCCCAACGGGTGAAGGCGGAATGATGAAGGGAACGTTCGGATCGTGGGCATCACGATGATGTGCCGTCGGGCATTGTCATTGTTATTCGCATTGAGCGACGTTTTGCTTTCTTCTCTCAACCTTCACGGCGCTCGCCAGCAGTCTCTTTTGGACTGCAGAAATTGTGTCTCCCAGCGACATTTTCAAAGCCGTGCGTCTCCCTGTCTTTCTCAAGCTCCCGGGCACTTAAACCGTCTCCTGTCAACGGCTAGGGCTCGCATTGATACCGATCTTCTTCCCTCAGGTGTGCCACGTCTTCGCCTCAATGACCTCAATGACCTCGGGCGGAAAGCTCCCCATAGAGCTCGAACGGCTTGTCTTCGAATTCGCCGCCGAAACCCGGACCACAATCCCGACCCTTATCCTCGTTGCTCAGCGCGTTCGAGTATGGCAAGTATCTATTTTTTTAAACTGTTTCGCACAGGGCTGATCTTCGATTATTCTCTGGTCAGGCTGGAGCCACTGCTATACAGGGTTCTCCAACTTAGCAACCATCATCTCGCTGCGAGAGTCATGAAATCGGTCCAGACAAAACCACTCACCTTTCTCGCATCCACAGTGCGCCATGTCCTTGTCGAAGCGAGCACAGTTACCTCGGATCCCGAAACGCTCGAGGGTTTTCTCAAATCGTGCCCGGGGATCACCAACCTGTTCATCATAGGCAGTATCCCAGGTCCTCACCTCCTCCCCGTCTTGGGCAACATGCGCATTCAGCGCCTCAGTGTGGACCTGGGGCAGCTTTTCTGTGATCAACGAGATCTAGAGGGACAGATTTTCGAACAGCACCGCGCTGTCAATATGAAGCACCTCCTCTTCGCCGCTATCTCAAATCTTGACATCCTCGATGATTTCGACATCGACGAGGCAGAGCCCGAGGCGATGCATTGGCTTAGGCACCTGCCGTCCCTCCCTGCGCTCACACACCTCGCATTCAACTCCCCGCCGCATCCACAGGTTCTGTCCTCCGTACTCAAGACGTGTCCGCGCATCAACGCGCTGCTCGTGATGTACCATGTCGTCAACCAAGACCCCGCGAAGGAATACCTCGAATACATCGGCGGCGCCATCTCCGACAGCAGGTTCGTTGTTACGATGTACAAGGACTATTACGCCGACTGGGAGCAGGGGGCGAGAGGTGGGAATGATATCTGGGCTCTTGCAGAGGAGTTTATCGCTCGCAAGAAGCGTGGGGAGGTAGAAGGTGCGTTCGACTTTGTACTGTCGCAGTGCGTGTACAGTTTTCTGAATTGGCGACCGCAGTGGGCGATTATTTCCTCGATGACTCCAGCGGCTGAACCGCATGACTGGCATAAGGGTGGTTGGGCGCTGTATCCTGCGCCTCTTATCAATATTATACAGTTGCCATTTGGCTCCGACTTGGGCTCTGCGTACTGATATGCGTAAATGATCTCCGATGTTGACTTGTTACATCCTCACAAACTACGGCTCGTGTCAAAGGACATGCGGGACTCGGAGTCTGTTCACTATAGAAGAATGCGAGGATCTTTTTGATTCATACGGGGCGCAAAGCTCGATTTTTGCGACGAAGAGAAATCCCTGCGACTCCGAGTTGTGTGCCATTCCGCGACTTACTACGGTACAAGCACAACTTCCACCTCTTCAAAACGAGGCTCTATATTTTCAACTCAACCTAAACCACAACCATCAGCGCAAGCGACAATCCACGAGAACAAGCCATACTTCGTCCACTGCAGCCTTGATTTTCACCGTCAAATGGCTCGAAACGAATTGCGGAAGTTGATTGAACACCTTTCCGCGGCATAAAGTACATATCGCCGCGCTCGCGAGTGCGTCGGTCATAGTCTGGTGATTCCGAATATCGAGAGCCGGGGTCTCACCCACGACCTCGCCCAACGACTTGAGATATTCCGTAAACCAAAGTCGAGTGGGACGTGCAGCGTTGTCGGAAAGATACCAGTTCAGCTTGTCCGGGGCACAGCTACCGCAGGAGAACCACACGTAGTCGTTGGCGGCTGGGATGTGTCGTAAAGTCTTTGTAAGAGACTTGGCGGCTATGCCGCAGCGATAGTGGTAGAGGAGTAGATTGTGATACGTCGCTGCTGGAATGTGGTTGAGCTCGGGCGGAGCTTCCTCGTCGAGGACTCTGAGCGGAGACTTCAGGGTTTCCTTGGCCGCCGTGATAGCCAAGTCCTTCCACTGGTGAGTAGCCGCTATAGCATACACTGCGACCGGGCTGGCCACAAGGTGCCTTTCGAGCTGGGATTTGGCTGCTGGAACGAGGGTCTCCATGTCGTACTTCGCCACCAGGACTTGGATGATCTCGCGCAACTCGTCCAAGGTCGCAGGGACCGACGACGCACCGGGGTAGAAGAATCGGAGGGCGCGATCTAAGAGCATGGCGTCCTCCTGGACAGGGATAACGGGAAGATGGGGACTCGATGTTGGCTGCGGGAGCGTGAACATGTCGCGGAAGACAGGCGACACGAGGCCTAAAATCGCGCGGTGGAGGTGGAAATCTGCGCCATCGGAAGATTTCAGAATGGCATCGGCACCGGAGGTATTATCGAAGGGGAACGCAGGCGTGAAGAGTGGGATGGGAGTATCCGTCTCGCCCGACATGATGGTAGTTAACACTGACAGCCAGATGCGGGCCGGGGCTGCCGCCGTGGCCGAGCATCACGGAACCGCCGGCCCGGTCCCCGGGCCCCGCTGTTGTATAACACACCAAACACGGTCGAAGGCTACGACGGGCTGAACAGCAGAGGGAGGGACCATTAAACGTAGAGGTTTGTGTGTTGCAACCCAATCACAAGTCTCTGTCGTACTTGGTCGTACCCTACCAGTTGAATCTTGACTCTTGAGTTGAATCCCACGAAAAAGGCCTCAAGTGCCAGTGGATTTTGCTACCTACGTAGACGTATCGTCGATTCGTTTGTGCATCTAGAGTTTTGCCGTGGCGCGACACATCCATAAGAGGGACGCCAAAGAAGAAAGAAAAGCAGGTGTAAATGTTCAATTGGTCCGATGGCCGCTCTCGGCCGAGATTTGCGGAGGCAGTGTTTTGTGTCGTGGTCTGTTTGGTTTTCACCCTGCTCTCTTTCCTCCTTCGTCTTGACTGCCAGCGATGCATCGATGCTTGACAATAACGATTGTAGCTTTGCGGCAGAGCCCACTAACTAGTGGCTGAATCAATATGTTTGGACTCCGACATTCAAAAAGAAAATTTGGGTTAAAGCATGCATTGAGCTAGAACTTTGTGAAAGACCATCATGCAAAGTTGCCAAGACAACTCTGCCCTGTGTTTATAACTGGAGGCCCCTTTTCGTGCCGGCACAGCTGTTAACCACAACTCCGAACTAAAGGTTGTGTGCCGGCATCGCCGGCTTTACATGGTGTTTCGCCAGTAATACAAGTTGGAAAGTCCGTTGACACTGGGGGCAGGCTATCATTCTCGGGCCTAGTAAATGGCCAGTATTTGTTGGTAATATGTGATATTTACAGAATAAACTCCGGTTATTTCCGGGGCTGTCAGATGTTGAGAATATTTCAAACATTCTTACCATTTCCAGGTGATCTCCGGAGCCTGGAAATGTTGCGGAAATAGATCATTTCCACAAAAAGAACTTAACATTTCCGCAGTCCGGAAATGGCAAATTTGCCTGCTGCGGGAATGACAATCATTTGAGAGTACCAAACATTCTAAAAAAGGAAATAAATAAATTCCCAAATTGAGAAATGATGTAATAATCCTAGGATTTCTATTTGACTCAGTATCATACTATGGTCCAGATTCCTTGAAGATTTCCATTAATTCCAGAGCCAGCTCTATGAGCATTATTGACTGATATGCTTGAACAGGAAAAAAAAACCTTCACCCCTTCCATGCAGTAACCACTATGGTGCCGTTCACCACCAAAGGTGGACTAGTCCCAAATTTGGCCTAAGAATTTTTTATTTTTTTAAGGCAATATATGCTGCTCAAAGGCAATTTGAACCCTTTCTGGCCAACTAGAACTGCTGTAGACACTTGAACAATTAACTATGTGGTATCATTTGACCACATTTACGATCAAATCCTACTCAGCTCCCACTTTTGGTTATTAAAGTATCTGCCAGGTTTCATGGATAATATCATCTCAAAGGACAGTTTTAATCATAAAAAGGCCAGAGAATGAATTATAGAAGATTAAATGACCTTTTGGGGGACCATACACTGCTATTTTGTACATAGTCCCAAATTGGTTGTAAATGATGTTATAATTTCCTCAGTTTTGAAGTTACGGAAAATCTGTCTTGGCAAATAATTCCTCTCATTGAAAGGAGCACTTTTGCAAGAGGGATAAGAAAAATCTCTTTTTCTGAGTGACTAGGAACAATTGTCACCAAGTAGTGGTGACTAAGTGAACGGCACCATACAAATATCAGTATTTGGTCACAAGTTTCCTGGAATTTTCCACGGTTCACATGATCAGTTAAGATCTTGATTGCTTTCCCTGGTTTGTAAGTGATGAAATTTAAAGCTATTGTTGGAGGTACCAAATATAAGCAAACTATGACCTCTTACTGGTTTCAAAACACGGAGCGTCCACATTTTTGAAACCAGTAAGAGGTCATATAAGGTAATCAATTCCTTGAATTTCCGGAGTACCATGTTTGTTCATTAGCAAAAGGAAAATAGTGGCTTCAGTACGGTTTGAACTCATGACACAATTAAATAAAGCAGCACTTAAACCAACTGAGCTACTAGGCTGTTGCCAGATTGGGAAGAGAGAGTACTCACAGTGCTGTAGGTTCCCAATAAGGTGGAAAAAAAGATGAGGCACCTGTGAAGAAGACTCTCGTGTTGAAATGGTGCACTCAGGTGCAGCTGTGAAATCGGACTATAGAACCAGTGAGTGCAGATACTTTAATAACCAAAAGTGGGAGCTGAGTAGGATTTGATCGTAAATGTGGTCAAATGATACCACATAGTTAATTGTTCAAGTGTCTACAGCAGTTCTAGTTGGCCAGAAAGGGTTCAAATTGCCTTTGAGCAGCATATATTGCCTTAAAAAAATAAAAAATTCTTAGGCCAAATTTGGGACTAGTCCACCTTTGGTGGTGAACAGCACCATAGTGGTTACTGCATGGAAGGGGTGAAGGTTTTTTTTTTCCTGTTCAAGCATATCAGTCAATAATGCTCATAGAGCTGGCTCTGGAATTAATGGAAATCTTCAAGGAATCTGGACCATGGTATGATACTGAGTCAAATAGAAATCCTAGGATTATTACATCATTTCTCAATTTGGGAATTTATTTATTTCCTTTTTTAGAATGTTTGGTACTCTCAAATGATTGTCATTCCCGCAGCAGGCAAATTTGCCATGTCCGGACTGCGGAAATGTTAAGTTCTTTTTGTGGAAATGATCTATTTCCGCAACATTTCCAGGCTCCGGAGATCACCTGGAAATGGTAAGAATGTTTGAAATATTCTCAACATCTGACAGCCCCGGAAATAACCGGAGTTTATTCTGTAAATATCACATATTACCAACAAATACTGGCCATTTACTAGGCCCGAGAATGATAGCCTGCCCCCAGTGTGATTGGCATTGATCAGCATCGGTTCATGCCGGCGGCCAGTCGAATTGTAGCGTAGTAGTGGATTTCAGAGGACAACATCTGATTATGTTTTCAGTGGTTCTCAATTTCTTCCGTGGATCCCAATTGAAGAATTGGTGTGATTTGGTTTAGATTGCAATCTGAACTCATTGAGACCAGTGTAATCCACTAGTCTACTGGGCTTGAGTGAACCTCCCCTGTTGACACCAAGCTGGGATTTAAATAGCATTGCAACTCTTAACCAAAGAGCTTCTGCTCCCGGCAAAAGACAGACTGTGTTCACTGAGTTGCCAAGAAAAAGTTCCGAGGGGATCAACAAGCCGAGCCGTACATTCTTACTCCGGTGGGCCGTAAAATGGTAGTGGATGGCCAAGCTGATGGCAGACAGCCGCGAAATTTAAAAAGATTGAAATAAGTGGTTCACGAAAAAAAATCACCTTCCTCATGGGGATTCCGGACATTTAATGTGATATGCTGAATATCTTGTCGACCATAGATTCTGGGTAAATCTGAGCATACCATTAGTTTCCAATCCATCTTTTCATCAGGTCTACAATTTTACTTTGCGGAAAACAGTCCACTTTTCCTCGAACAGCATTGTTCATTGCGGTGTCCGGATTCTACATAAAATGACATATGTTGATTGCCGACCTCACGCCGGCTTCGCTCTAGTCGGAGCACCTCCAAAACTCATAGACAGGCCCTTTTGCATCCAATATGCTTCCTGTAACTCACATTAGCCTAGGATGACCCTTGGATGTTCAATGAACATGAGAAATTTCTTTCTGGCTTTTGAACTCATTGGTTGTGGCGATGGGAGGGGTGTCTTTTTGTATACCGAAGAAGCTACAAGCTATCTACTGGCCTGAAGTTTGGTAGGGACACTTTCATGATGTGTTCCAATAGCTATGGTGGCGTAAAAAATGAGTAAAAAAATTCAAACAGTTTTGCAATGTGAGCCTGGTTATCATCTCAAAGGAGGCAAAGATTATGGGTGCTCAGGGAGACTTTGGTTGTAAGTTACCAAGGACATCCCAACGAGTATTACAAACAAAGGTCTTTCAAATCGGTCTATAAATGGCGGAGAAATTCTTGTTTGTTCGGAGCGTTGATAGTAAGAGCTCGAGCCAGCCAATTGATTTGTGGTAATTCTAGATATCCAAACTCATACAAAATGAACTCACCACATGGAAGCCTTGACGACAGGCCAAATTGGACCCTAAAATGGCAGGGGGGAAAAAAAGTAGCCTCCACCGGGACTCGAACCCGCACGCAAAATAGGGTTGTTTGTCCATGATTGTCGTGAGAAAAAGGCGTACTTGAAATGACTCTGGTGCAGTGCCCTGGCGCCGGTCATGCCCTAATTTGGACATGACTTTTGCCCAAATTAGGGCAAGAATTTCGGCCCGTATCTGCTGCTCCCACCTTCATCTCTTCACCTCTCCATTGTCCCCACCCCTCATATGCTCCCGCAAGGTCCCTAAAAGGACCGTTTCTGGAAGACTCACCCCTGCCTTGCTCCCGGCCCTCAAAGAATATCCCCCAGCAATGGTATCGCCACGTAGCAACTCGTGCTCGGCGTGTAAGATTGAGATCGACAACGATCAGGCTAGCCCTCATACAAATCTTCCTCCAACGACGAGGGTCTCATAGGTGATGCCGCAACAAAGTCGTGCATCAGACAAGGGGGACCAAAGATAAGAGATTGCCATATGGGGTAGGGGGGGGGGGGGTCTGGCCGACCGCCAGAAAAAAAAATTGTATGTACTTTTTTTTTGGAGCCAGATATCGACACAGCTGCCTCCAGGACTTGCAAAAATGTCTCTCAGGTCCATATGAGCATCAAATGTGAACCAATACCTTGTTACACTGGGATCAGTCCTCACTGATCCTGCTCGTGCCAAACACGGTCGCTGTAGGGTTGATTACCTAAGGAATTTTGCTGCACTTTGAATTACCTAAGGTAATCCCTCGGCCCTGCCGGCTTATCAATATCAGCTGCCACCAGTTTCACTGATCGTATTATCATATTGCGACTTTTTTTTTGACATTGCTTACTCACGCAACTTATACTTACTGTTAAGAGAACCCATTTTGAGGAGCACTTCCCTGAATTCAAAAAATGTCATAAGTAGAGCAAGACAGCAGAAACTTCCTTGAGAAACACATGAGTGTGGACGTGGGTAAAGTGTTCTAAACTGGCATCCATCGCGGAACTACCCATGTGGGTGAGGGGTGACTTGAAGGTGAGGATTCCGGCTTTCATCTCTTGTCATGTTAGTTCTGTAATTCAATGTGTGCATGTCTCACAAAACTTCCTGAATAATTTGGGCTTTATTCGTGCAACACCGCTCTCATGGTATGTCTGGTGCAGAAGCTTTCGGCAAGGGTGTTTCCCAAAAAGGAAATTTGATGGCATCAGGTGGCTGTGGGGAGGGGGGGGGTCCACCGACCCTCTCAGAAAAAAAAATTGTAGGTGATATCAATTTTTCTTATCTTTGGTCCCCCTTGGCATCAGAACCCCACTCCACATTTCTTTATCTTCAATTCATTGATAAATTCTAACTTATAGTGTCTTGGATGGGAACAGCTCATCGGCCGCGAGGCCGACATGAAGCACTTCCCTTCACCGTCTTCAGCAAGGGCGATAATTCATACATCCGCATTGAGTATCGTGGTGAGCAAAAATAATTCATGTCCTTTTTTCTGTCCATTTTTCTCGTATGCTGACTGCTCTTCTTAGTCGCCCGAGACGATTTCGTCGATTGTTCCCCTCAAGATGAAGGAGAGCACCGAGTCCCATCTTGGCGCCGTCGTCACCCTCCCTGCCTACTACAATGACTCGTAGCGACAAGCGACCGAAGCCGGAACCATCTCCGGCGTGAATGTCCTCCATATCATCAAGCCCACCGCTGCTGCCATTGCGTACGGCCTGGACAAGAAGGTCACTGGCGAGCGCAACATCATGCAAAGCGACTAATCGAGATACGCCCTGCGCCGCGCGTATGTGTCCCGGGCCAAGAGACGTGCACGCAGGGTTGGGCTACATGCATGAGTCGACTCTTGCGGACCGGGCACACGTATTCGGACCAACGCCCACCCGCTGGCCCTCCCACCGCTGAGTGCCTCAAGTCCCCGCCCTGCCCGTGCACCCGTCGTCCCGCGTCGAGCTTACGGGATGCCACGCCCCCACTGCCACTGACACGCGCCGACGCTGACGAGACGCACATTGTGTAATGTACGCCCACCGTCGTATTCGGACTCGCGGCGGCGCCACAGGCTGCACGGCAGAAACGAGGCAGAGCCGGACGCGGACGCGGATCCCTTCCCTCCCTCTATCTGCGGCGTGCGTATGTACTTTTCGCGCACGCGCCGCTGCCCGCACATTTTTCACGGCACCCGGCAGCAGAGGGGAGATATCGGGTGCATGGCCATGGGTGCCGCAGCACCAGATTGGCATGCGCAGGGTATGTAGCATGACGCACGACTTGCCGCGCGCCGCCCGCGCCCGTTGTGCTGCGCCACGCCACTCCAGCCCCACCCACGAGCACCCACAACAAATCAATTTCGCGGCGGGCGGGCTGAGCGACTTGTGTCCCCGCCATGTTGACTCTGTGCACACCCGCCGAGTGGTGGGATGGTCGGCTCCAATTGCATGGGCGGCGCGGCTGGAAATTGTGCCACTGCGGGGCCATTAGGGTGTTTCACACATCCCAACTTGAGCCCCAACTCGGACCCCAACTCGAACCCCAACTCGGAGACCAAGTTGGGGCACAAATCAAGTTGGGGTCCAAGTTGGATGTCAAGTCGTGCCTAACCCCTCGACTTGACATCCAACTTGGACCCCAACTTGGTGCCCCAACTCGGTGCCCCAACTTCGCTTAGTTCCGGTCGTTCGGTCCATTTGCCGCACATCAGATTATGTAATTCCACTTCCCGCCGCCCTCCCGCCCGCCCGCCACCTCCCGATGGCCAAAGGCATCGCGGCAACCAATTTAAAAATTAAACTTTTGCAAAGCAATGAAAACCTGAGCCACACCCACTTGCTGCAAACCAAAAATAACAACTTTTTCAACATCAAGATATCAGGCACAGTACATGGAAATAATGTCGCACTTGGGAAATGAAAATAAAGTTGGCTCATGACCCTGAAAAACCCAGAAATAGTGGAGTAAGTTGGGGCTCGAAGTTGGGAGATACGCCGCAGGTGTTTCACACATCTGTCCCAACTTGAGCCCCAACTCCGACCCCAACTCGGCGAAGTTGGGGTCGAGTTGGGGTCCGAGTTGGGGTCAAATTGGGGCTCAAGTTGGGATGTGTGAAACACCCTATTGGCCCTAAAATTCTATGACTGATTGTATAAAATGTAGTAGAGTATCTGTTTCCTTGGTCTTTTCTTGTGCGCGATCTTTGCAATGCGATCTTTGAAACCACAAGGTGTTGGGGAGGGGGTGCGAAAAAGTGTAATTAGTCGGAATCGAACGCGCGACTTCCGACTGATTCAAACAAAGAGTTTGGCCTGTGTTAAACCAACTAAGCAGCATAAACTGTATGAGGGGATGAGCATGGCAGCTCCTCGTCCCTTCCCTGTTTCTATTTGAAAAAAACTTTTTTTTCAAATAGGCGCCAGGACATAGCACCAGAGCCCGTCGCTGCCACGTTGACACCCCCTTCCAGCGACTGCTTCGACCAATTTTGACAACAGACTGGGAACGACCCCTTCTGTATGCCCATCGTATAAAAATTCTGGACTTCTTTTCAGATATTCGCCCTGCCGACCATGAAGTCTGGACAGCATTGGGCATGTCTCTGCCGCATCACGGCCCCTTATTCCCAAACCTTGTTGATCTTTCATGGTTCCAAAATTTCGATACTGGATTCCACTTCATAGATTTGTTCTTGACTCGCCAGGTCACGCGTCTCTCTTTAGATTGTGGCTCGTCCACCTCCCAAATGTCTATTCTCTCAACGCTGCCTCGCAAATGCCCCGCGTTGAAATACGTGAAATTTTCGGGAAAGTGGAGGGCGATGTCCGGTTCGTCAGCCAGCATTTGCTTGTTCATGGACGGCCTCCCGAATATCGAGTCTCTTGGGATGTCCGTCCCCGATGTGGCAACTTTGGTGCGCCTTGGACAGGCTGCAAATCTCAAATCCCTGACTCTAGACACTCTGCCTGATAAACTCTTATCATCTCCACCCACCCATGCCCCATATTTCGTTAACCTCGACAACATCCGCCTCGAGGATGCCTCGATCCAAGCGGCAACAAAATTCTTCGGGATGTGTCTATACACGCCTATGTCGTCCATTTTTGTCCATTTCACGACCCACGCAGGAAAACTGGCTATGAAGGATTTCTACGCATCATTGGCGGCATGCCATCGGGCACACTCTGCCGTTGATACCATCTCACTGGATTACTTAGAGGTGATCACGCCTGAGGAGGCTGCCGATGTATTGGATGCTGATGCGCTGCGGAACCTCTGTTATTTCACAAACCTCCAAGTTGTATCCATTACGACCCCGATTGCATTCTATTTGGACGACGCCGACATAGCGGAATTAGCACGCTCGTGGCGCGAGTTGCGTTACCTAGCGCTCATCACACAAAACACTGTGCTACAACCGCGCGCCACACTCCACTGTCTACAATTTTTCGCTGAACATTGTCCCGAGCTCCACTACATCCGAATAAACCTGGACGCCACCATCGTACCCGTGCAGGAACCGAACGCGCGCGGCCACGTATCACAGTCCAGATTGACAAACTTGAATGTCGCCTATTCACCCATCTCCGCCCCACTACCTGTTGCCCGGTTGATTTCCGGTATCTTCCCCAACCTCCGTTCTATATCCACACATAGGGACGACTCAGATCGCGAGTTCGATGAGGCACCCTTGGGCCGCGCTGAAGACGAGGACCTCGCTATCCATGATCGCTGGAAAGAGGTGGAGGCACAGATTCCGATCATACACGCAATTCGAGATGAGGCATTGCTTTGGGTGCAGCAGTCGATCTGATGGATTTCAAAGGCACGCTTAAGGTGCGGCATCAAACTTAATGCCTTATTCATCCCCTCATTCATTCCAATATCTAGTCCAAAAAAAAAATTGCATGATTTACTTTCTCCGAATGCGACCGTCCTTGTCTTGTCCCTACATATAAACCTGTCTTGGACTGGCTATGCCCAACTCATTTCCACTTTTATTCTCTCATCCCAAACCCATCGCACGATTTGCACCTCTCATTTTTTTTGTCAGTCTGTTACCTTCACTTGATGCTTCGCTCGATAAATGCTACTGAAATTTCCAATGTCTGTCACCCCTTCTGACGCCCGCATCGCTGGCATGTTCGTCAGTTTCCCTCAATTGATGGAAATGTTCTCTTCCGCCGCCGGAACATGGGTTCGCGGCACTTTCTTTTATGAGCGCGGGGTGCGGTTGCTTGACGGCTTTATCGCGCTGTTTGGTTCTGTGTATTGTTTCAGTGGCCGACGCGTTAATCACGTGCTCTATCACTGTCTGGCATTTGACCACGACCGCGTCAATTCTTCGACGCCCTAGTCCCTCTAGACAGACGCTGTAATGAAAACCGGCTCGTTCCTCGCCCATTACATCGACGCCCTGCCTGGAGCTACCACTGCATCATAGTCGCCAAACCCTTGGTATGGAGCTCCTCGACATCCCTGAGGACGTTCTCTGTTACATCATCACACTCTGCGTCGATGTACTTCTCATCAGCCAGGTGCGGCCCACCAACACAAGTTCTGCTTGACTGAACCTATCCCACAGACGAATAAATATCTGAAGCATCTTGCATTCACCCCCACCGTCTGGCTATCTGTGGTGCAAAACCTTCAGGACAGGGGTTTCGTCGACCTGCTATCTAGCACGGAGATCCAGGCTTTGTCGACACAGTCCCTCGTCGCCATCGTAAAGCGCCTGGTGGCCGGCCCAGTCACATGGTCTCCGCCTACAGTAAATGATGCATTCGTTCCGCAGTCAAAATTCCTGCTGAAAACTCTGCGCAATATTTTTGTGCGTGGTCGACGACAGGCTCTGACTTGGCGTGCTCAAATAAGGGTGCACATGGCGCTGCATCCTTTAACTTCACCCACGGTTGGCTGTCGCGTCGGGGTGCAGCTACTTCGTGGTGGGAAGTATCTTCTCTTCAACCATCTGGAGATATCACAGTGGCCTTCCCTCCCCCAGCGTTTTTTATTCTGCAGCTGAAATCCTCGATGGCGGGGAGCGTGCGAACCTTGTTCTATGCCTCCGAGCGGCGGGTTCGACGACTCCGTAAGTGGTGTATTTACAAACCAAGAACGTGTGTTGACATCAAATTACCGGTGGGGTCAGCATTGTGGAGATTGTTGCCTTAGATTTGGTCACCGGCATAGCAGATATTCTCTTCCGGAACGAATTCACAGATGCCCAGTTCAATCATCCGACTTCCCCAAAGATTTGCGGCGAAATCGCTGTCTTCCGGATGTACAACCGTCCACGGTGGTCGGAAATGCATATTATCATCAACTGGCGCACCCAACAATATTGCAAAATCACAACCCCCATTGTATGAGTGTATGTCATCTTTTTATTCGGTGCAGTTCACTGACTTTCGCATCCCTCTTAGGGCTCTCGTGTTGTGGCGGATCTTCTTCCTGGCCATTTCATTCTCATAACAACAACGTTAGAGCCTGTCCAGTACAGGATTAATGTCTATGACCGCAAGTCCTTAACCACTTGTTGGTCGCCGCTGGGAAAAATCACAGCGGAAGATGCCGTATATTTTCCCGTCGTCTCTCAAACTATCAAAGCTGCAGATATCTCTCACAGTCCCAGCGACATGCCGATAACAATGGCAGTGCACGAAAGTCCACTCGAAAGTGGTGTATACCGTCTATGGCTCCACCTGCCGCCGCCCCTTCGGCACTATAAATCGTGCGTCCCTCAGCAGCTTTCGACTTGCACTCCCACGGGTAGGCAGTACTGGAATCGTGTGGCGCCGAACCTGCTGCGTACACACTGAACCTGACGTGCCATATGGTGGAATCTCGTACTCTGGCCATATCTGGCGCGGACAGCGCATCTTCCCGCCGGAGACGACTCCTTATTGGATTCAGGTCGAGAGTGCTGAAGAGTTGGTGGACAGCGGACATATCTCTCCGTACAGTGGCGCGTTGACGTGCACACTTCTCAGCGTCCCATCGTGTACTGGTACAAATAAATGACCTAGTTTTATCCCAGCTGGCTTCACACCTCTCTCTTCTTTCGGTTAAATGTAAGTGCTCGCTGCTCGGATTCGGTTTCATGTCGAGTTGGGGCTACCCATAGCTTGTAAGGAGGGAATACACTGGCATAAGCATAGATCGAGCGTCCTCCCTAGTAGTCCCTACATGGTTGACTTCTGTATTTCAGTAGCCGTATTTTCACTTCGCATTCCACACGCCAAGTCTCCTGACGAGCCCTACGACTTTTAAGACTAGCAAACCCGACTCATTTTCCGACATTCTTTCCTCTGGTGTCATAAACGACCTCAACGCGACCGCCGAGGAAGCATCTCCGTCCGTGACTCGGAGAACGTGTCGGATGTAAAATCGGGATCGCACTGCTGCCCATATGACGCCGACATCCGTAACTCCCGCAGCCGCGCCTCCTTCGCCGCTGTGCGCCGCGAATTGATGATCAGCCGGGTCGTAGTCACCGTCGTTCCACACCATATGAAGCTGTAGAGAGGTGCAAAAAATATTCAATCACCACGAGTACTCATCTCTTGGACAAGGGAACGCACTAGACCACGACAAATAGAGAGGATACGGGGGAGACTGCGGCGATCACGGTGTTGGCGATTCGAAACCCTGCTCGAATGTGAGTGGGTCTGATGTGCTGCGCTAAACCCCTTCGTGAGCGCACCGAATAGGATCTGTGGGTTGTTTAGTCGACGTAAGGACGAACGAAAAGAAAGACGTACAAGGAAGTATGCGATGCCATCACGGAGCAGAATGCGTGCTACCGCAGCGTCCGGGTCTGAACCTAACGCTCGGGGACGGTCCAGCGTATTCCAACATACCGCGACGAATACAACAACCTCAAATACGAGCTAACGCAGTGAAGACGTCGATGACGGGTCTCAGTGATAGGACGAAGAAGGACATACACCAACCACCCAGAGCCCCACGACGTTCGGCTTGGAGGAGAATGAGCAGAGAGCGACGAGGGGATCGAAAACGAGAACGGCTATGTATGGGGGAGTATGGTATGAGTGCAGTATTGATTCGTGGACCCGCGGATACGCACGAATCAAGTTTGCGACGATGACCCACGTCGTGACAGCGAAGCTGGTGAGCTGTGAAGCAATGAAGAAGGCAATAGACCAGGCTCTAAGCCGGTGCCCATGAGGGAGGATCGCCCAAATTCGCATGAGGACGAGGAAGTTGGAGATGCCGATTGTGATCCAACCGGCGTATGTCTGCGTTGGAATATTGATGGCGAACATGGTAAGATGAAGAGAGGATATCATACCATGATGGAAACCCATACTTTACACCTAGGAGAATGGGTGAGGACTTCAATTTGTCGAGGTGGGTATAGCTTACGCCTATCACAGCGTTAGAAGAATCTGTATGGGATGAGCATGTACGCACAGCATCAGTCAATTGTATATTTGAGAGCCCGCTGCCCACTGGCCGGACCGTGTCAGCGCACTGTGCAGTGAGGAGAACAGAAAACTACATACACGTCGTCTGCACGAACAAAAAAGCTGGCACCATATACCGCAAAGTCAAAAACATGATCTTGCCGAGGGACGTCGGCGCGCTCCAAATGTACTTCACCTCCGCGTCGAATGTGAGGAGGTGGTCGTAGAGAAGTATCTATTGGAAATCGTTCGTAAATATGGGCTCGACTGGAGAAGAACTGCATACGCACCACAAACCCGGCGGCTGCAGCATGTCGGATAAGCGCTGAGAACCGACGCAGTGATTCAGTGAAGGATGCTCACCGCTCGCATATCGGGTAACGACGATATCTCGGAGCGCAACGATGATGCTGTCGAGCTCAGCGGCGTCCATGGGGGATCATGGGTGGTGGGCGTATAATGTAACGAGAAGCACCAACCAAAAACACCGTCCTTGAAATTTGTTTGCAACCGCGCAACCCAATTTACTGTTATGATGGAATCACAAGGGATCATTGTTGTCGTTACGCCGCTTGTCCTCGCTTGTGGCTTCCCCGCGGAGAAGCAGGTGTTGAGCAGGTGTGGGTCCGCCGAAGCGGACTAAGTACCAGCCTTCGTGTTTGAGCGTCGAGCATTGGTGGAATGGCAGGATTCCTTCCATGACGAGTACCGGGCGCAGTGAGTAATGAATTGAGACGAGGCCGCCGCAAATTCAGGGTAGTGCAGGGTGACAGGGTCGTAAAACACTCGCACGACGGTCGGAGCCGCTTTGATATAGGCGGCTGGTCTCGGCTGGTAGTCGGCTGGTAGGCTTTTAAATTTCTTGGAAAAGAAATTAAAAATATAATTGTACCAGTAGCTCCAAATGGGGAGGCCGCAAGTTTCGGCACCGACTCAGATCCAGACACGCGCACTACACTCGCACTACACGCGCTCGGCGTTCTGGTCTGTTCTGGTAAGTAGATTTCCGTCCATCACTTTTTACCCGAATTCGCGTGGCCCGGATCACCGGAACGTTTGAGGCTACCGTGACAGCCGCATTTGAAGAACTTGAATGAGCAATGTTTGGATTCGTCAGGGGAGGTGATTGGGGGCCCCCTTTTGCTGATGTACACCCCGAAAACAAGATGGCTGTGCAAACAGCTTTTGATCGTTGTTCGTGTTTGACTGATGGGGTTGCGGTCACGTGAGATCACGGCTTTTATTCTTCCCCGCGCAAATTTCTTTGTTCGTTCCTCGACTATTTCATGAGATTTCTGCCATTTGAGGCCTATAAATCCTCTGCAGAGAGCATACATACTCCAGGACAAAATGGTTTCAAACAGTGCACTGTCTACGCGACGGGCTGGGAACTGACCCTTATTCTACCTGGCATCCGTTGCTCCGCCCTAAATCGTGGGTTGGGCCGTAGGAACAGAATTCCGGTTATTTCAGGTGCTTATGAGATCCATATAGCACTGATACTGAGTATTTTTCTTTCATCTCAAAGCATCGTGTAAATATTGTGTGCGAAGTACGCCCGAAAATCCGGGTTTTCGCACTCCCATCCCACCAGTGAGCATAGGGATTCAACACCTGTTCCAATACCTTAGATATCTTTCTTGATCCTCTCTTTTTAGGTAATTTTTTTAGATTTTTCCTTCTCCGGACACCCAGTGGGCAGAAAACCATAAGATATGATAAGATAAGCCCAATGCTAAGCGCGACCTTACATCTGTAGCTCTATAGATACCTTACCTGCTCTTGGAATATCTCAGGAGATAAAACATTATCTTTTGAGACTTAATGCCAGCCAAATATGCATCCTCCGAGCTCAGACTTCCGGACTTTCCCCTCTGACCTCATAGTGCCAGGTGTAAAGGATGTACCTGTACACCTTCCGTCAAGTGGGCTCAAGAACCTGTGGGTTTACCCCTGAAATCTGGAAGGTAAATTTTTCAGTTGGGAATATCCAAGGTAGTACATGTAGAATAAATCCTAGGTTCGGAAATTTTATTTGATGTCATTCTTAGAAACAGTCATGACTGTTGGTGCAGATGGATGGCAATTTTACAATCTAACCCCAGTTCTAAAAAAAATAGGTGCAACCTTCTCACTCCAATGAAAGGTATTACTCAGATTCCCCGAGTCATCATGATCTCTGCGCAAACTCGCTTTAATTTTGCTGCTTTTGCTGCTTAAAGTCCATCCTCAACTGTGTGCTATAATGTTTGATCATCAACCAGAGGATAACTCCTCCAACTGAGATTTGTGCAAGCTCCCCCGCTACTGTAGCCGGGCATCGGCATACAAAACATACTTTGATTCTCGTTGAGGAAGAGAAACGCGGAGGGAGAAGCTGACTCCAGAAGCATGCAAATGCTCCGAATGTCTTCTGTGCGCCATGGCAGGACCCCGGATTATAGCCTCAAAGGGTAGCCCCCGTGCCAGACAAAATTTTGAGATTTTGGGTCCGAAACCCAGGTCCTGGACGGACAAAAATGAGGGGTCCGGGGCGGAAAGGCTAGGTCCTGTCCGGACAAAAATCCGCGGGTTGGCCGAGTTTTTGACAGAGAATTTCGGCTGCAAGTCAGCTTGAAATGGCTTTTTCTTCTGGGAACCGCGTTAAACGACATACCTGCATCGAATATGACGCGAAAAATCGATCAAACAGGGTTACGGACGAAATTTTCAGATTTTTATGCCGTGGGAACAGAAAATTACCCTTTTTGGATGCCTCGGCTAGATCCGTGCCGGACAAAAAACGACCAAATCTCTCGAAATTTGTCCGGACAAAAATGGGCCGATTGGCCCATGTCGGGCCCTAGCCTCCAAAGGTATAATCAGGGGTCCTGCCATGGCGACAGGAGCCCGAGTCCGAAGTCAAACGGGATAAATTTACCGCAGAAGTCAAGCGTAAGTGGTAGAAACCGCCCTCTCGGCTTGTTGTGTACATTACACACTATGGAAATGTCACCGTGTAAAGGACAATGCAGACCTACACGAGGAAACTTGAGCAAAGTGGCCGTTAGGGTACGAGGAGTGATTCTGGGAGCGCACGGCTCAGTGGTGTCGGCGGTGGGTACGACACAAAGCCACGTATAACGATGAGTATCATCATGATGGAAGGCTCGCCGAAGAGAATGCGGACACATTTTCACGAGAAAGACCGATCTGAAGGGCTGAACTTGAATGTAGAAACGCAGGGGAGGCATGAACGATGGAGCGTGATACAACGCATTCCGTTTGCATTTTACGGGTTGGGGGGAGATGTGTTGGAGGATCCAAAGCGAGGCATCGTTGCTGTGCCGAGTCATCGAGTTTAGACCTTGTTTTATCATAGTCTAATATCGCACGGTTTGGATTGCATTTTTCCCTCCTTCCTCTTTGCAACATCCTGACGTCGGGGCGCCGGGCACCCTTCGCAAAACACGGGATGCCTTCCGTGCACTACTAGGCCCCCGGCACTAACTATTTCCGCCAAAAATCCAGAATCCCACTTGACTTACATTACGATTTTCAGCCTCCAGGGCCTTCTAGTGTTGCCAATGTCCGGTTAGGTCCTTTTTTTTGCCAAAAAATCCGAAATCCCAACGTGACCTGGATCCGGTTCTCCCAGATCCTCCGAACCTCAGACCGGACATCGGTTCGGTTCATTTGGGGTTCAGAACAGGTTCGAACGAAAGAAATTCTGACGCACAAAATGTGAACTTTGCGACAAATTTATCCACTGTGGGGCGTAAGGGTGAACAATTTTTTTTTTTCATGGCCTGACTGGACCTCTCAACTCGGGGATGGACATGATTTTGAGTGTTCTGAGGGAGATGGAATACTTCTGCCTGCAGTGTTCTAGATTATTGTTAGCGAGTTGAGCGAAGTTATGTTTGAATAATCTTGTAAAATCACTAACACACCTATTTTGCCGACGGGTCCGGTCAGGTTCGTTCAGGTTCAAGCAAACTTTTGAAAATGCGAACCCCGAACTGGACCTGAGGTTCGGTCCGGTTCTTGCTGTCTCTCCGAACCGGTTAGCCTCGTCCGGACGTTGATTTGCTTTGTAAAGGGGAGGGAGCATTACAAATTTTGAGCGTTGATTTACTTTACGGGAGAGGTAGTCAGTAGATAGTGTCCGGGGGCCTGCCCTGCTTGTCACTCCTGGCCAGGAACGGGCGTGTACGGGGCAGAGATGAGCCGCGTCCCTGTGCAAGCTCCGAGCGGCAACAAAAGGGCTGAACAGCCAAGGCCCTCCAGTTCTTCTTGCCTTGTCGCTCTTTCGCCCTCGCGGTTCGATTTTTTTGCTGTACTCGCCCGCCGTATTCCTCGTAGCTTAGCACCTAGTACTGCACGAATCGAAGATATGTATAGCCGACGATCCCGCTTATACATATCTTCTTGGGGATCCGGCTCGAACTTGAAGTCGGGGGTCGCCGCCCTTCGCCGCCTCGCTAATCGGAATTAGAGGAACAAGCGCCGGTCAAACTCGGCAGATATTACGACAAGCGCCGCGTGCACACGGAGTCCAACTCAATTCTCAACGATCCAGTATCCTAGACAAAATCCCGATCGCCGGTTTCGCTCTTGGATTTCACGGTCAACCCTTGGAGACCTTTCCCACTAAACGCGACGGCTCCGATTTGGCGAAGAGTCCCTGGTCTTCTACTTCGAACTTCACTAGCAGATGGACGATGTTGAAGCTTGCTTCTCAATCCTATGATACTGCATGAACCCTGCACCGAGTCCTGTGTTAAAGCCGACCCTGGGGTCACTGTCGGGTTTCTTGGACACGCACTTCATTTCCCTCGTTCTCAATACATCTCTTCCAATCCGGGAAGGTCCGTAGATTTCTGCGAAAGGGGACGGCATGACTATTCCATTTATCCCACCTCTGCCTCCCGATTAAACCAATATACTCTTCGTCGTTACTTCCTCCAACTCAGGACTCCCCCCGTGGATATATCACGCCTCGTGCACTTTCTTTTCATTCCAGCATCTCAAGGATCCTCGAGCTGGTCCACAACGCCCAGCTTGTAGAACTCGGAAGCTTCAATTCACGCTCTCACTTTTCCGCACAGCTTGCGCAAATATGCATCTTCGTATCACACCTTTTCAGGCGAGGGCCGCAGCTGCACCATCTTACCCTGTAAAAAAAATTCTCGCCGCAGATGAGCTCGGTCGGATGGGTTATGGATAAACCATGTTTGTATTATTTTTCCACATTTAGCTTTCCTTTCTAGCGAGCCTAGATCTACAATTTGCATCCATTAACTCGCGGTTGTACCGTCGTCACGACAATTGCCAGTCACCTGCAGAGATATTCGTGAGATCTTAACTACGTCCTTGACGTACGTGCTCATCTCATACCCCAAATCATCGCCGTCCTTTTCGATTCCCCTCTCTATGCCTACATCGTCGCCATCGCACCTGATTGCAGTCGCCAATACCTCCCACTCCCCGTAAATTTTCTGCGCATCGCAGGGCGCTCTCCCACTTCCTAAACTTGAGTCTCACCATGTACAGTATCATAGTACATCTATATACGACGCCATAAGCTGTCGTCGACCATGGCGTGCTATTTATACGTGCGCACAGGGTTAAGTGCTTCACAGGGACACAGAGGTTCGACTCCTCAGGACAGCATTCACATCCGCTTTGTGTCTTTTTGACTGCCTGCTGTAATTGATTGTATCTCTCGTTTTCTGCGGGTCGAGGTACACGAAGCATCGCAAACACCCCGGGAAGCCGTCGTCGCCCCATCGAAGGTCACCCTCGTGGCTGCTTTTGAGAAGGGATGCGCATTGCCGAGGTTCGATTCCCCCCGACGGTGTTGCATTCCAAGGAACCTGTTATTTTTCCCTACTCCTCGCAACCTAGGTACGGCAACCTAGATTCAGAACCACCGCATTCACCCTCAGGAAGCCGTCGTCGACCGTCGGCAGGTCACCCCGTTGCTTGATTCAAGTGTCCTGTAGACATAGAGAGGGGTGTGGAGGTTCGATTCCTCCCGACGGTGTGTGGCGGCATTTCAACAGTGACATCTTTTTCCCCCATTGCACACGAAGCCTTGCCTTGAGTTGGCACGAAGCCGGACAAGATACTTACGGAGCGGTAAAACGTGAGTGGTACGACGAGAAAAAAAAGACAAGGGAGAAATGAGAAGAAAAAGGATTTGACCTGGCATCGGATGACACCCCAATCCCGAGTCGAACGGGCAGAGGGATTTAGAATCCGAACGTTCTCCCCACCCACGACGCAATGGGTTGCAGGGTGCTTTTGTGTGGGGGGAAATGAGAGCGGTCGTTCTGACACTGTGTGATTTTGCGAGTTTAATTGCAAGATACCTCAGCTGACCGCTATCGGGAATATGAACCGCCGTCCTTATGAATCGACTGCGAGAAGTGAGGATGATAGTGGCCCGAACCCTGCAGATGATTCCCGCCCGGAGACGTCAATGATTAGTGTTCCACAATGCAAAGACAAACACGCACTCTCGCTGGGCAGAACCATGGAAGCAGCCGCGGAGGCACCGGCAGAGTCACATGAGGTTGACATTTTGTGCGGTGCGATTCCGAACGCGGAGAAAAAGTAATTGAATAAGGTGCCTACGAAATGTGTCAAGTGGTAATACAAAAAGGAGAACATGAAATTCACCAATCGTTCCTTTACCGTCACACCCCGAGCCCGAGTTGAACGGGAGAATAGGCCTGGATAAGTAAGTGGCAGATGCATCCTTCCAATATAGGACTCTTTCAGGGGCAGACTTTTCTTGCGGCATGACGGACGTAGGCATGTCAAGAGGCATGTACGATGCAGAATGCACCCGAGGGCTCACCTCGGCGGAAGCAAAAAAAGCATGCCGCCAATGATGCACCGCCCGAACCCGAGTCGAACGGTGTTCCTGCTACCAACAGTAGCAGGCGCGTTCCACGACGCAATCGGGTCATAATTCCGCTCATGAGGGCGGAAGGAGGGTCGCGACGAAGCACGGTTACGATGTTTACGAGTGGAATCCAGAGAAACTTCACGTGAGTTGACAACATTCGCGGATCCAGAGGGAAGAAATCGAGCCGCGTGAACGTCAGAGGTCGAAAGAACCGCACTGATTGGATCGCCGTGATGTGAGAGAATTATAGCCGGGCGGGAGTACTCAGCAATCTGGTATGACGGTGAAGAGAGCTCACATCTCCCAGCACGTCGCGGCCAGGGTGGTTGTTGGGCGGATGCCCCGGGAACGCGAAAGGAGACGAGCGAAGTTCGAACACCTCGGTCAGAATGGTAGGACAGAGCGGCACGGATTCCAGAGCCTGCCGAAGATAGTCGGCATGCGACTTCAGGACAGAGAGCAGGTGAAAGTCCGAGAACAAGCGGTTAAGCGCCCGTCCAAATCTAGGCAAATACGACAAGCGCCCGCACGTGCTACCTTCTCTTTTCACACCTGACACCCATCCCTCTCGAAGGATTTCGACAAGAAGACGCGCTGTGCTTTCGCGTTTCCGCCGTCGACAAGGTAAATTGACTGCGTGGTGCGCCTTGCCCTCAATCCTGCTTGATATTACAGCGTTACAAAGTACTCCCCTCGCAGACGCCTGATGTCGATGTCGTATGCACAACATATCCGCAGCCAGACTTTACTTTGCACCACGACCGGACCTAAGCTAGCTGTCTCATTTCTCGAACAGGCGAACTGGATACTTACATCTCTTGCCACCTCGCGGGTTTATGCCCATCCTGGACCTGACCTTGGGTGATGCCACGACCTCTCTACGTTAGGAGCTCGTATTCCAAGTGAAACATCCAAACCTTGGGCCGAACGTATCGGAATCCAGATTTTTTGCATCTTTGACCACGCTTCCTCTATTTTGCATCCTCAGTCGTAAGTAGCAGTATCTTTCTCGTGGCAGATTTGCGGCCACGCTCTCCATTCTTCCTGATCGTGGTGCCACACGCTCAGCTTTTCGATTTCAGTACCTCTGCCAACCGAAATACTCGTCGTCTCCGTTGCTCCTTCCCCCTATCTGTGCCCGTTCCACGGTAAACGTCATCAGAACGTACTCCACCCGACGAAGTACCACATCTTATTTCCTCTGCCCTTCTCTTCGCCCGAATCTTAAACATTTTGAAGCCCCAGCTTGAGGAACTCGGAAGCTTCAATTCTAGCATTCATTTCTCCGCGCGGCACTGCGGCTCTCCTTGAGCTGGAATTGATAACTCATATTCCCCCTCATCTTTCTTTCGAAATGACCCGATAGCGGAGGACCTCATCTGCACTGTTTAGTAAAGTCTTACTTTCGGTGTTGCAGAGGAGCCCGTTCGACTCGGGATTGGGCCATGAATCATCCATTGGTTGCTTATTTTTTTTTTCCGCCTCTTATTTTCCTTCCAGTGCGCCCGAATGCCTGGCAAACCTATTCAATACACCGTTTCCCACTGACCCGTTCCGCGACCTGCGGGTATATCAAACCACCTCGTCGCCCTGATGCCATACAGCCCCCACTCAACCCGCACATAATCGCCCAAGCAACTCGGATCTACCGGCCGATTGGAGTTCCTCCCCGAAATCCTTCCTGCGGATCAATCTCGACCCCCAGCTTCTGTATCTTGCGATGGATGGTAGATCGCAGTATGAGTATGGTTCGTCCAGAAAGGACGGCATACAGCAGCTATCGACCAGGCCGTGCTAATTCGATTCACACGCAGGTTTAATGTAAGTAAATGCTGTCCACTTCATGGCTCGCCGCTCGAGTCCTCGGGGTGGCATTTGAAACTTGATTGAAAGGTACCGCGTTTTTGGCTCCCGTAGTTGATTATTTCAACTCTTTTCTGCTCCGCTTCAAGCTACGCTTCATGCATGGCCCTAGCATGCACCCCGGGAAGCCTTTGTCGACCGCTGGCACCTTGCGGCTTGACTTCATAACGAGGAGGGATGGAGGTTCGATTCCTGCCGCCGGGCTTCATCTTTGAAGTATATGTTTTTCGTTCGAAATCTTCACAGAATATATTGTACACTCGCGGGGCGGCGCTCAACGCCCGCTGAATTCGCCAGAGTGGTCACCGAGCGATAAGTTCAAGGGTCCACTATTACTCCGCAAAAAATATAACCATCTTTCACCCATACCGTCGGGGGGAGTCGAACCACCGCCGCCTTCTCATTCTCAGGATCATACTTTGAAGGCGACGCTCTCTGGTCAACGACGGCTTGTGTGTATACAGTATATATCTGGAAGTGTGGTGCTCCACTGGAGAGATTGGCCCACTAGGATTGAGGTTGATTTCCATAACTGGGAAGATTTTCTTCCCAGAGAGTCTGTCGGCTCGCACAAGTGGCGAAATGCAAATGAGAGTTGATGGCAACCTGTTAGGCGCCCGGTACAAAGGTCGCCAAACACTACAGTCGTTCGGCAGAACCGGCACGACCCATCCAGTGACCACACACGTATATCTGTTTCTATCGTCTTGGTGAGCTTCATCCCATACTTACGCCACAGGTGAGCTAAACTACTGAAAGAACCTACAGGACCGCATGGACCTCGTCTCGGACTTCGAGCTATCCGACGCATTGGACATGACGGCCCTAGCAGGCGACGCGACTTCGAGGCGCACAAAAGAGTTGATCTGCGTATACCTGCCGCGCATTATACACCTTCAGGAGGAACTTTTCCTTGCCCTGGAGCGCGATTCGACATTGAATTTGGATGTTTCAGTCCGCCGCGTGCCGAGGGAAATTTTGCTTGAGATTTTTCTCCGCTGCGTGGACACGACCACCGTCGACATCGTGGGTTCACGCCGAGCGTTCTCGCGTGTCTGCCGAGAGTGGCGGAATGTTGCGTGCGGGGACGCCCGTCTCTGGTCATCCTTCCGCATCCCATTGTTTGGTGGCGACCCCGACGCAAGGCTGCTTATGATTGACCTGCACCTCAAGTGCTCGGGCAATGCCGCATTGACCATCCATCTAGATTCTGCATGTGAAGATGAAGGTTCTGCTGCCGACGTCGAGATTGCGCTTCTCGCAAGCCACGCCCACCGCATCCATACCCTTCGCTTCCTTAACCCGCTCAATACCAGCGTCGATGCGCTGAGAGGGAAACTGCGCTCCCTCGAGGTCCTCGAGTTCGGCCGCATCGGCGAGGGCATACAGGACACATTTATGGATGCTCCGCGTCTTCATACGGTTGAATTCTTCCGTTCCGACGATGTCACTGGAGTGGATCTTCCGGGTCTACAGATCCGAACTCTCATAATCAGGTCCGGGCTAGTCGAGGCCTATCTCCTGAGGATCTTTCCCCGAGTTATCTCTGTCGCATGTGTTCCCAACTTCACGTTCGCAGGATTCACAGCGGCTCCTTCCACCTCAATTTTCTTGCAGCACATCGAAATATGGAAAATCTGCTGCTGGCGAGGGCTCAGCCAGCCGATGGATTTCTTCGACTCTTACACCGCGCCGGTACTCCGATGTCTCGAGCTATCCCGGTTCGAGCACCAATGGTCCCTTCAAAGAATGCATGGGTTCCTCCTGCGCTCCCGCTGCAACCTCACGGAGCTCATCCTCACAGAATGCTTCTTGCCTGCCGAGGACCTGTTCGGTTTGTGGCCCCTCCTTCCGAGGCTCCGGAAACTCGACATCCGGCATGCAGCCCACACCACGATCACGAACCAGTTCATGCAGGAGCTCATGTTTCAGCTGGACCAGCCCTTTCATCTCCCGAGGCTGGAGACACTACACATTGAAGGATCCTACATCCTCAGCACCCACACGCTCTTGGAAATGTTGGAGAGTCGTACGACGGGTTATTTCGCTGGCGCGGAGAGAGTGCTCACCACAGTTGAAGTGATTCTCAGAGACCGACTTCTGGCAGATGACGAGCTGAAGAGAGTTAAATCCCTTTCTGGCATCCATCTATACCTACTATGCTTGGATGAGCAAAAGATAGACTAACGGAGCGGTGGGAAGTATTGAAATCTTGAACGTTGTATCTGCTTGCTTGTTCAGCTTACAATGTAACGCATTGCACCCTCGGAGACGGTTTCGGCATAATTAGCTACAATGCAGTCAGAAGGGGCCTCGCAGTACCCATTAACTGATAGAAAGTTGGACTAGCGCAGCAAAACCTCCCCTCCGACCACACTGTCGCTCTCCTATGACCTCTCGTGGTGTCCCCTTCGGAGTTAAGACTCATAGATTTGCGCTCCATAGAGTGCAGATGTGGACACAAAATCATTATCGCAAAATCAAGGACCCGTTCGAATCACACAATCGTGTTGACGTGTTACATGTTTCTAGTTGAAGTTGAGCTGGCTTGTTTTTGTTTTTATTTCCATTCCAAATAGCTTAGCGTAACGCTCCGGGAGAAGATACCCGTCAATCAAGCTGCGTGTCCGCGAGATTTGACTCGTGTAAAAAAAAATGTTGCCCGCCCGCCGGAGTCGCTGCCGAACTGAAACAAAAATCTCAATTGTCAAAGACAGAGAAAACATAGCGTCTCGGTTAAGGGGCATGATAGAAGGAGGCACACATGGCAGCGAGTCCGATTTCAGTTACCTTTCCTGCTTCAAAATGAGAAATGGACGATGAAAGAACTCCACGTGACCGTCGCGTCCACTTGAGATCATGAATGCACAGCCAAACGCGGCAAAAAAGTAGCGAGGACGCATCCGATGCGCTCGGTTTGTGTTAACAGCCACCGTGGAATTGAATCGAATCTCTTCATTTGCTTCGAATATAGAAATTGTATAATTACACCCAGTTACCCGGGCCTAGAGCTGACTCGCGTCATACGAGATCAATCGGCATTTTTGGAGAACGAAGATTTCTTTCCTCCTCGCTCTCAACATCTGTGATGTCAGTGGGATCTGTTTTATTCCCGCAAACTTGATGCTTTGTCGCGGCCTCAGAAACGGGATCCATGGCAAAATCATCCAAAGCAACCAAGCTTGAGAGTACACCCACTCTTGTGGTGCTTCGGAACTCGAGAATGGTGGTCGGGCCGCGAATAAGCGTCTGTTCAACTTGTGCGGCGTCCCATTTCCTGAGAAATAGAATGAAGCGGGCAGTCAGGAGGCAGGAGAGCCTACCTCAGAGCTTAGATGTCAGAATCAAAGGAGAGCAAGACCGCTGAAACTCACGGCAGAGTGAACGCGTCCAGAAGGCGCTGGAAAAATCCGGCCTGTAAAACATGAGAAACGCGGGTCCAGAGAGTGCGACTGCGTTATCCTCACCGGTGCGCGCTGCATACAGTATTATATGCCCCAATGGGACACGATCACCCAATGGGACAAAGCATTTTTGTGAGCCTGGCTGTCAAGCCCTAGTCCCAAAATTTTATAGACATGTTCCTGAGCATGTTATCTTTGCATATGTAAACTTGGAAGGTAATGGTGGACCATATACCTTGTTGTCTAAAGACATCAGTGTCGAAAACCCAGAAAATCAAAATTTCAAGTGTCAAGATCTTCCCCTCAATAACCCACAAAATTTTCAGAAAAATTAGAGGAGCAATATATAGCTATACATTACTTGTCTTGAGGCTTCACTAGGCATGAAAATGCTGCAGAGGTCTAAACTCACTCAATGGGACGCCTTGCAATCCAAAAGCGGATATGTGACATATGTGACATGCTGGGCTTTTCGCCTTCATTCTACCCATTTGCACTCAATATGGCTGTACAGAATTTTCAATAAGCATTACAGCACTCAATTGAAGAACATTCCGAGGTTGAATGTCATGAGTCAAAGTGAAAATGGCGAAGATTTAGGGCGTGGTGGCTGTGCATCCCATTGGCACATATCTTGATTGATAAGGACATTTGAGACAGATAAGTCTCGATCTCCACGACTTCTTGGTCAATTCACCTCATACTTGGTAGGCATTTACTTTAGACCTCAAAGAAGGTTTTAGGTGGTTCAGTTTTTGTCCAAATCATTTCAGATATGTGTGAAAGAGAAAAACAAATTTGGTCGTCCCATTCGGGCATGTAATACTGTACCGAATTAGTATTCTGTGCGAAGGGAGGACATATAAAAGGTCAACTAACGTAGTTCAGGATCACCCCGGCTGTTGTGAAAATCGAAATCACGCTGCAGATCTGAGTTGGACATGCACGCGTATAGTAGCGAAAACTAACCAGAAATATAGTATGCCTTGTGAGATTCCAGTGAGTCATTGTATCAAAGCACAAAGCTCGACAGCTACCTTGTTCAAAGATAACAAACAATACCCCGTGCCGCTGGTTTGCCAAACCTCCTCTTCGGAAGGCGATTACACATTTCACCGTCGTCAAGAAGGCCGACGAGGATTCGAAGATGACGACCATAATAGACAACATCTCTGGGGCTGAGAATTCTTGAGGATCAAGCAATCTGTTCCGATATGTGGATGTGCCCACCACTTTGTTCGACCAAAACTGCATCAGTCAACATAAGGTCTGGAGCAGATCGTTCTACCTACATGGGGAGACTTGACGAGCCTACGCATCGCGTTCCGGGGATGTGCATCTGTCCAACACGAGCTTCAGATGGGAGTATTGTTAGATGAAGAACTTACGATATCCAGGACCACACAGGCAAAGCCGACAACACCCATGTATGCGAGAACCCATTTGTTCTTCCCCCAAACCACATAAGTTCTCATGGTGAATACCGCTATGTAAATAGACCATAAGCATGTAATCGTTCACTATTCCTGTGAAAATGCGACTTACAGATCACGGCGGCGCGGCCGACGACGCTTAACGCGACCACTACCTGGTACCAGAAGTCGCACCTAGAAAACTAAGGGTAAATTTGAATGCTTGGATAGGAAACAATGAGCATACTGTGGATATTGTGAGCCTTGTACAGGTCGCCAATGGACTGAACAACACACCGTAGAACCAAGTTTATGAGCAACAGCAAGCAGATAGAGTACATTGGCGACCAGCGCGTATCGGCAACCGATATAGAAGGCTGTCGACAGCCGAAACCTCTGACCCCACATGTATTTTACTTCCTTTGGAAACGTCAAGGCGAAGTCATAATACAGGAGGGCTATGCAGTGAGGGACAAGGCTCAGTGACGATATGGATGAGAATCGAATTTTCCACTACACACCCAGACTCGAGTATTGGAGGCGAAACTGGAGGAAACTAGCGATATCCTTCAGGTTAACGGAGACCTGGGACATATATAAATGCGCACTGGGTACTTTCAGCCGCAATTTCCTTGGAGGTCATGAAAACGGGAGAAGGGGGGGGGGGGGGGGGTTCTGGTGATGACGTTTCTCCCGGTGATTGTTATATTATAGAAAATGAGACGAGCCAGGTCCCTTCTAAACCCACTCCGGGTGCCGCTTGTCACGGGGATTAACAGGCAGCCCGGTGATAATCATTTTATGCCTCACACAAGAAACTTGACCTTAAATCTCTGAGTTCTTAGTTTTCGATTGGCGAAGGAGACCGTGAGGGCCGTGTCTAGGTGAGAAGCAAAGGAGCATAATTGGCTCGGTGGTTCCCTTGAATCTCTCTCTGTGTTACAAGATGGTATCACCCACACTCGTACATAACATAACCATACCACTGAGTGAGCTCACTGTCACTCAGTTTAGCCAGGTACGACAACAAGTGGAACTTGGGTCAAGTCAATATGTGTAGTTACACTGATTGCGACTATGTTTAGAATTGGATAATCGAACGTGTGTCCAGAGGCGCTAATCCGAAGCAAGCCCCGCCGTCAAGTACGATGAGCACAAGACAAACGGCCCGGCCTCTTGTCTCGACATGAATGTTCGGGACAAGGTGCCTTAGCCGCTGACCGGGGTTTTACTTTATCAGAGCCATCACTCCGTGGTTGCTCACGCGATTCGTTGTCCAGAGACCGGAGTTGAACGGGACTCTTCCGCTGCTGAACGCCACAGGGCAGAGACCCCACACAGCTTGCGAAGGCGGTCCTCCAGAGTCCACTATCAGGTGTTGATGAATCAGGGATGTGAGACGAATTTTGATTCATTGAAGAATGCCACGGGACAAGAATACGCGCAGAGAGAAAGCATCGGAGCCAAAAAAACAACGAGGGGAAAGCGACTGGGCTGAGGAGAGTAAGAAAAGGCCCAATCCTGAGTCGAAGGGGTGTTTCCACGGAAATGAAGATCTTTGGCACGCAAGTATGCATGGATGTGTTCCACAACGCAGTCTATTCCTGACTCGACATATGAAGGGAAGACGCCGAAGGTTTGAAATGTGTCAAGTGGAGGAGGCGCGAACATGGGGATAGAGTGAGTACTGTCAAAGGCATGATTTGATCGCAAGACAGACAGCAAGGATGGTAACGAAGCAGCAGCCATAGACAGAAAGCTCAGCGAAACCAAGAGGAACCAATCCAACAAGCCTTATGTCCGCACGGACCACCGGCGGAGGGTATCCGAGTCCCGACCAAGGTGTTAGGTGATAATTAGAACAGAGATCCAACCATGCGGATTCCAAGGAATACCTGCTATGAGCTCAGAAGTGGCAACACCATCGGCCGCGCTCGTCTCTACAGGCAAGCAAGTCTACCGCCGACCCGGCACCACCGATGGCCGGGTGATGGGAGAATTCTGAGTGGTATATGCAGTGAGAAAACAAGTCAGTCGTTTGTTCATCAGAGCCACCATCACCCTTCATCTGCAACTGGGCGTCTTTTTGGATCCAACGTTTCTCCTATCGTGTCCTCCACCACCGATACGCGTGATTCACGCCGCTTCGCGACGCACGAGCCTCTGGAAAGATTAGCCTTGCCGGCACTGCAGTGCGTGGACTCGACTTACGGCTCCTGGTTTCCACCTTCACTCTCAGCCCCTTGGAGCTGCCGTCGCACTTAAGTATCTGCCAACACATCACTCCTGGTTATATATCCTGTTCTTTCGCAGGCAATCTACTTTCCGAATTCCGCCGGTCTCATGATCAATATCTCGTTGTCCCTCCTTCTTCGCACTCTCGGTCCCGCTCTAATGCCGCCTCCCCATGACGTTGTTCCGCTTGACTGCTCCTCGAACCCAATATCAACTCTGACAACTCGTAATTCATATTGCCATTCACCGTGTCGATGAGGAAGTCTGTCTTATTGAAGGTAGGACTTTAGAGGGATGTTTTGCGTAGCAGAACTGTTCGATTCTGTAGACTACTGCGGCTTAAATACATCGAGAAGTAAATTTTAAAAATTACAAGTAAACACGAGACGGAGAAATAACGTGCATGCATGCAGCACATGTACATAGATTCAGCCGAAGTAAAGAAAGTCCTTCCGTTGTATGTCCATGGGGAATATTCGCGAGGCGGCGCAATAGCGCTGGCGTCCGAGTAAACACCTTCGCACGGATTTCGGTTTGTTATTCCAACATGTCTCCCCGCTTGTCTCGGCTCTCCTAGTCTCGCTCACTGGATTCTTGATCACCTCGTACTATACCGAGGCGCAAAGTCTACAATCTCTAGACTGGCTCAGCAGTACTTTGCACTTCAGCTCGGTCACTGCTGTTTGCCCCACCATTCGATATCGCTCCTCCAAATCTCTCTCCTGGCAGCATATTCAAGATCCAATGGCGAAAGGCCGCGTCTACCACCCATGTGCAACAAATGTAGAAGATCCCCGTTCGATTCGGGGTCGGGTCCTAATAATTGAGCTGTGCAATAGATTTTTTTCCCAACCTTGTCTCTCACTGGCAAATGCAGTTTGTATCCTTGATTCAGTGCAAGCTTTTATTTTGCTGAGGGTGGACTCCAGTTTCGGTCGTTTCAACTTATCTGTATGGCAACGTTATATCATTTCTCACTGCGACACGCTTGTCACGGGGACCGCACTTTGTCGCGCTTTGCGTTCTTGATCAATGATCAACGGCAGCGTATTTTACTGCGGAAGCCGGTGTTGACCTGTGGCAGGTAGATCTCATAATGTTCAGGGCGTAGTATAAAATCCCCGCCTGTGAGATGTACGGGGGTTCGAGTCCTCCCGGTGGCATTGGCGTGGTACTCAGACAATTTTTCGCCCAGCTTCAGTGGTTCAATTAACAAGGAAAGTAGAAGCTATTCCTCAGGCCGGACGGGGGTATCAGAATTCCAGCCATAACCATCGCTTGATAACAGCGACGATTCAGAATAATGTAACTTGCGCACCGTCATTTCGCGCCCTGTAGCACGAGGCGTGCATGTGCGAGAAGTGGACCCGCTGTATCACTCGTCTCCTGCGCAGACTCTCCCGTTCGGTTCGGGCTGGGCGTCATAACCACGCAGTGCTCACCAATTCTTTTTCGTTCAATTAGTGCTGATGAATCGGCTCATAGATTGAATGGGTGCGCAACTTTGAGAGTCGATCAACGCCGGAAAGAGTCAGGCTGGTTGTGGGTAGGGCTTGATGAGAGAGTGATGCGATGGGATACGAGCTAACGGTTTATGGGTGAGAGGTGCGAGACGACTTGCAACAGAATCTAGTCGCTCATCCGGGAAAAGGCAATCGATTGGCGAGCAGCACCGGAGGCTTGAAAGCGAGGAAAGTCCTCCACCTCCAAAAAGAGTGATGTCTGTTGTACCACTATGACCCGACCCCGAGTCGAACGGGGGTCCTACGCATCGAAGGCACTCTTAGCGAGTTCAATGACGATGCGGTACGGATGTGGCCCTCGCCATCGGATCTTGGAAGTATGTGGTGTTTCGTTAAGAGATGGGACAGGAACTTGGTCCAGGCGCAGAGTTCGTCGAAAGAATTTTTCACCAGCAGGAGCGAGGAGCGTAGAAGACAGCGAGGCATCGAATGTGATCTTTCCCTTCATTGGTAAAAAAGGTCAATGACGCCCGGAAAGGGATATGATAAGAGTCCACTGGCAAAAGACGAAGAGGTTATTTGGGGAGGACCCGACCCCGATTCGAACGGGGATATCCTGCATGTACACACGCCAACAACCGATGGACAGATTGCGGACGCGGTCCTCCGCCATCGGGTCTTAGTTCAGAGTGTTGCGGAGAGATATCAGGATGATTTTATTGCATTGAGGGCGGTCACCGAGCAAAGAACAACGATCGAGGCCTCCTTCACTCGCCGCGTTGAAATGAGTCCACAGTGCCAGAGCCGGAGTCCAGCGAGAAGACAAGAGAATGGGTGCCGTAGATCTGTAGACGATGCGACCGGACGCCGCGTCGAACGCCCGCAAGAGACGACAAGTTATTACAAAAGCGTTATGCGCGGATGTGTTTCTAGCACTCGGGTCTTGCGTCGGGGGTGGGAGGCAGAAGTTTGAAAGCAGGTCAGGGAGGAATGACGGCGGTCAGCGTACATGTAGGTACCAGTATCCGGAGCGATCTTTGGAGCCGAAGCAGACTAAAACCAAGTGGGAAGCGGAGTCGATTCGAGAGCTAGTGTCCACACAGGTGTGGATCATGGGAGCTGGGATCCAACCAAGTGGGTGAGGAGATCGTCTCGAACAAAAAAGGAGCAAGACAAACGGCCTCGCATGTCGACATGACGGTTCGGAGCAACGAACGAAAAAGCGGCTGATCGCCCAATGATCCGAACTGATCGAGTCACTGATGGAAACGATCGGAGCTCGGATCCCGCCCGAGGAGAGGCAGCCTCGCTGCTTCATCAGAGCCATCGCACTGTTCATTGGATTCCCTGGGCAAATCCAACCAACTCGAAGGTATCCAGCCTGTACAACAAATGCTTCTCGGTCCCAATACCAACTCTGACGACTAGGAATTCAGACTGCAGATTCATGATCACCTCTTCCGTGTGGAAGTCCGCCGTCCCGCTCCTCTCTGCTCCGCTTCCATCGCTGGCGTCTCATCCTGGATTTTTATGCGGGTTGTTTTGCGCCGAGGAGCAACAACTACAATTCTCGAAATAGGTCAGTACGTTGAACTCGACCTTCCCCACTGCTGTAAGTTGTTCATCCAACTTGCCGCTCAGTTTACGCCGTCAGATCAAGACAGGCTCAGCCTGAGTTGTACAAGACCTGATGGCGGAAGGCCGTGTCTGCTATCCGAGCAATGAATTCAGCGCACAGCAGAAGATCCCCGTTCGAATCGCAGTAACCCCGGGAGCTTCGATTAAACCCATGGCCCATAGACCGGAATCAATGATTCTGTTTAATCAGGATGGGACAATAGTCCTGGCGACTGAGACAGGGTGCTGGATTAATCAACAAACAAAGAGTAACATGAGGGTAGATTAACAGATGTGTTTAAACGGAGATTAAACTGGGTAAATCGGGAGGATTAATCCTGTTTAATCATGGCAAGAAGGTCGTAATGAGCAAAATAAAACCCAACCCCACGTTCGAACACATGCACATCTGGAGATATATAATGATGTAGTAAGACAAACTATGAGTTAACCAACTGCACCAAGAAATCACTGCAGTTACAGCTGTTTCCGAAAAGCTTGAGACAACGCGAAATTTTTTGCACGCACAAAACTTTGATGGCAGGCTAAGGATTACCGGTTTGGGATGTCCAGCCGAGATTGCCGTCGCTTGCGTGTAATCCGTTTGCCACCCAGATATTATTTCATGGGTGAGCTCCTCCCCTCGTGACACCCAGCTGAGGCTTCCTGAGAGTCTTATGAGCCTCACATGCAACTCAGATGCCCCGGGAACATAGTATTGACACGAAAATTGGACTTCGTTTGGTCCATCACGAAATGTGGGCTGATCCGTGTGGGATCATCCGTACCAAATCCGGTAATCCTTAGCTTGCCATCGAAGTTTGTTGCGTGCAAAAATTTTCACGTTGTCTCAAGGTTTTCGGAAACAGCTGTAACTTGTCAAACTGTCTATCTGTAGCCACATTCATGTCTATTCTGGCCTTGCCAATGCAGACTTTGGTTCTGAGACAACCCGCATAAATCTGGATTAATCAGTGATGGGAAAGTTTGGTTCAGGTTCGCGACTATTTTCTTCGAACACCAAACTTGAACTTGGGCTCAGAATCAGCCATTCTTTGAACTTTGAATCTGAACTTCTGGTTCAGGTTCAGACATTTAGTTCAGTCTTTGAGATATTTGAATATCGAACTAAGGTTGTCTCTCTGAAAAAAAAAACTGTCACCAGGCCAACTGAAACAATTGCAATGAGAAGTACAAGAAGCTGGGAGGCTGACCACTAGCGGGCTCAGGGTGGAGTTCCTGGGCTTGGGTTCAGGTCTCTCCAGCTAACCTGTGTGCTCAAATTGTGACTTCAAATTTGGATTTTAGGGAACCAGATCAATGAGTGGAAGCATCTGGTGGTCCACAATTGACTGGCTTTGGATATGGTTTCTTGAGGTGGTACGGAAGATTCCGCCACATTGATAGAATTCCCAATCCAGAAAAATAAGTTTAAAAACTGATTTTCAAAGATTCAAAATGACTTCCGAGTCATTGGAAGTACATGATTAGTATAATAGAATAGTTTCATGCTGATGCAGATGCTCAGATCAACTGAGAAAAAAATCTACCAAGCCCAACTTGATCTGGAGGCCTGAAATTAGGAAAATTCATCCATATGCCGATCAAGTTGCGCCAATACCTCCGTGTTCCTGTACCTGCCCATCGTAAGGCGCTTACCCGGCTATATTTATCTGCACACAGACTCGGGATCGAGCTGTTACGCTACAAGGAACGTTGCCACAGCCGTGTCATCGTGAGTGGAGATTTTACCGCTTTTGCCGGTTGGTAGTTGAGAGCAAGGGCCATGCATTGTTGGGATGCATGGCAGAGCCCTCCCTCGTTGCGTTGAGAAGAAGATTTCTGGTTGATGTTTACGAACTCATGCCGGATTTCCCTCGCATGTGGAACTCGATCGACGACTTTCTCCAAGCGCTGGTGCAATGCCGCAGCTTTGATGTAATTCAGCGACTGGCAAAGTACACATACGAGGTACTAGAGGAGTTCGCAAAGTGTCAGGTTTTCAAACCTGCCGAATATTTGTACCATACTCTTGAATGACATTGTGGATTCCTTCGTGCTGAAAGGTCGGGAATGCGCAGACCAGTGAATGAATAAATCACCCAAATCTCCACAACACTCCGTCGCTTTGTGTGTGTTCGGGGCTCGGACCACCGTATGTGATCTTGTGCAATCCAGCACTTCGTCCTTCGAAACCTCCTGTCTGATGCTCCAAAACAAAACCAACAAAAATAATCAGAACTCTCCTCCACCACCAATCGTCTTCCTATCCCAAAAACCAAAACCCAAATCCAAACAATCCTCCACTATTTGTGCGGCCTTCGGCCCAATCCGTTCCGATTCAATCGTGCGACCTTGGGTCCAAAAGCAAGATGTGCGGCCTTGGGCCCAAAAAAATATGAGAGAGGTAAAAGCGGGGTATTATTCTCCCTCTAGCTACTACATGGCCAGCCTTTTATACCTAGAGAACAATGGGGAATACAGTGGTAAATAATACTATGACACGTCGGTCGACACGATGGCAATGCACAGCAAACCAGTGCGTCGAAACGTGTTTCGCACAGCAAACCAGTGCACCTCAAAACGTGTTTCAGCCATGGCTACACATTGTGCCTCGAGTTCGTGAAACTCATCCAAAACAGGGTATTAACAGGGTTTTCACCAGTGCACGCATCCGGTGCTCATCAGTGCTTGATTTCCGATGCTATACGACCCTGGGGACTTTTCTATGCCTTAAGATCCCAACGCCAGTATTTTTTGTTTTTTGTACTCAATGTTGGAGGCAGACAGAGGGTTACTCAGGTGTTAAAGTGGCTGAAGATTGATAGCATCCGTAGCATACACCTGTATGTAGTACGGGACCGCGCCGGAATATACCTACCTATCTACCTACCTGGCCCACGGGAACTTAGCAGGACTTGAAAATGGAGGGAGCTTGCGCCGGCCGTTACTTAGCCCGAGACCTCCGACATGGAGGCCCGGCAGGACTCGGCACACTAGGTGGAACTCAGAAGCACCCTGACCCACGGGAACTTAGCAGGACTCGCAAACGGGACGAGAATTCGGGAGCTTTCGCTGGCCGGGACTTAACCCGAGACCTCCAACACGGGGGCTTGGCAGAACTCAGCACTGAGTAGAACTCGGAAGCACGACGGGATGAGAATGAAGTGTATATCGTGAAGTACTACATAAATTTGTCTTACTACTTCCTCGTCAATTTTTTGACGGCCTTACACTTGTACTACATATTATGCAGGTTGAATAAAAATAAACGAGGCATGAGAGGAGATGCAAATTCCTGTGCAGTGCCAACTGTCCAGTTTCCAAGATGATACACCCAGATTGAGCCCGCAATGATCAGTACGGCAGAAACAATCAAAAAATCCCAAAATGGTGGGAAAAACAGCCACATTCTATGTTCCGCAAAGAACTGTGATGAGAGCCAGGATTTTTCTCACAGCATTACCAGTGGTACACTCAGAGGTTGGTCTCAGGGTCCTCCTCATTGTCACCATCCAAGGAGGGTAAGCTCTTTGCTACACCAGCCTGATCAATATTGCTGTTGTTGCAAGCTTTGAGCTTAGTGCCTTAGGTGTCACACCAGGCTCTTGGATGTATACTGGGCCATGGTGAAAATGCACCTTGGGACCCAGGGGAGCAACACTGGCAGAAGAAAGCTTACACAAGGAAAAACAAGAATGTTGCATATATTTGAGAGTTTGTGCAGTGCAGTACGAGGTAGAGGAAGGAAGCAAGAAGAAAATATCTCACAGGAAAGCCGAGTCAATGAGTGAAGAGGTGTGCAGGAGGTTTACACTTGGCCATAATTACTAACTGTAAATCAAATAAATCTCTTACAGAAGAGCCTGGTGCTGCTGCAGGTGCAAGATAGGCTGTAAGAAAGGACCAAGTGAGTTGCCTGTGACAAAATGTGGTCATAACATTGCAATTGATGAAGACACTCTGGATAGATAAGGGAAATTTTGTGTCTGGACCTCGGGCCATCGGTGAATTCATTGAGGATGGTGAGTGCCTTACTTTTGGTTCTGGGGACTGATGCTTGTGACATGATTTGTTTATATCATACAGTTGGCATCCAGAAGCAGTCAGCTTCAAGATGAAAATCAACCCGGAAGGCTAACTAAATCCAGGTCAGCAGGTCAGCAAGTATATCATGGAACTGGTGAATAGGGTCGCTCACGGTACAGATTTCGAGCCGATTTCGACTCAAATTCGCCGCAGATTTCGAACTCGATTTCAAATGTGACTCCGTTACCATCATGATCTCGGATGTATCGGCTCCAGTGCCACGTCGTGCAGAGTACCCCGCCGTCATGCGCCCTCTCCCGCCCTCGTTCCCGCCCATCCAAAACAGGGGTTGTAAAGCAGCCTGCAGCTGCACAAATAAAAGGATGTGTAACCCACAAGCATCCCTGGCATATAACCAGAAGTGCGTCTCAATGTCGTGACCTAAAACATGAGTCAATATGCGCGCCATGGCGGGACGGGCGGGAGGCGGCGGGCGGGAGACCGACACATGATGAGGAAGGGTAAAACTGTAGTTTTGAAATAGATTTTCAATTCTGATTGTGATGGGATTTCGCGGATTTCGGAAGTTTCCGGTCACCCTCTCACGAAATCAGACTTGAAATCTGAGTCGAAATCACGTCGAAATTGGGTTGAAATCTCTACTCTGAGCGACCCTAATTATGCCCACTGACACAGTCTTCCTAGTCTAGGGGTTGAATATGGCAAGAATGATATCCTTTCCCCGGGCCTCACCAAAATGTGGCCAGTGATGTTGAGTCCATTGATAAAGTTGGTGGAGGACTTGAGGTTTGTAGAAAAGAGTGAGCTGATTGACCCTTGAATAAATCGTGAAACATGAGTACGTGAATCAATTTGTAAATTGTTTCCCTCATCTGCTTCATCCGAGGCTGGGTTGTCCTCTTCCTCATGTTCACCTTGCCAAGCGGGAGGTTGCTCCATTTTGGACGAACTGCCTTCGGGCATCTTGGGGACTCCACCAGAGTCAACCTGTGTCCCATAGAACAATATGGGTCATGATAGTACATTGTATAACAGCGTAGAACATTTATTATGACTTGACATGACTTGCCCATGGCAATGTCCCTCGTAGTATTTAAACTGCTGGATTTCGTACTATGGCAATAACTACTTTTATCTTGAGCCACTACAACCTCTGTGGGATTATGTAGACATACTTACCCCGCATCACCAGCCCATCTAAGTAGACTGTGCCAATACTCCACATTATTTTTGGCCAGCAGTGATTAGCCTATTATCATCTTCTCCGATGACTGAAGGAAGCTGATATTCTTCCCAGCAAATCTCCTATTTGCTGAGCTTCAGACTTGGGTGGGGGCCGTGGCGGAGCCCGGCAAAAACTCGTGCTGATGAGTGTTTTTAACACAATGTACCTCGATCTTCGAGTACTTCCTGCTAAAATCACAGTTATTGGTCTTCCCACTCTTGATATCGGACTTTGAGATAGTATAAAAATAGCGGAGAGGAGTCCATTCAAAGAGCAAAGGCTCTAAAACTATGCACATCAACGTTCAGCCAGTAACAAGAGTGGAAGAGACCCAATTTTGGGCATGAAGGGATGGTTGTTGAACTAATTTTTTTGGGATTCAGATTCACGGTGTGCTCACCTTCTAATTTGATCTCATTGTAACCAGATTCACAGCAGAGTCCAGAAGGCTTGATGGTAGGAGGTCAGTGCCATCCACATCGACTGCATCTTGGACTATCAAGGTCAGCGGGAGCTGCTGTTCCAGTTGAGCCCTTATAGGCTGCGATGTCAGGGCACATATTTCTAGAGTATCTTCTCCCTCCATAGAGTGTTCTCAAATATTTTGAGAATAATTCGCTGGCTGGTTCTGAGCTGGGACATCCCACCATATTGTTTGTCTGTTGTTTGGTCAGAGATGTCAGGGCAGAAAAGTTGGTCTCTTCTACTCCTGTTATGGGCTGCGATTTCGGGGCATATATTTTTTGAGTATCTTTTACATCCATAGAGCCTTCTCAAATATTTTCAGAATAATTCACAGGCCGGTTCCAAGCTGGGACATCCCAACATCTTGTTTGTCTGTTATTTGGTCAGAGAGGTCAGGGCAGAAAGGTTGGTTTCTTCTACTCCTGTTATAGGCTGTGGCATTGAGGCTTATATTTTCAGAGCTTATACTCCTTCTATGGAAGCTTCTCAAATATTTATAAATGGTCAATTCTGGCAGACCAGGTGGATTCCTGCCCACTGCGGGGCCAACGCCTCTGACTCTGAGAGGCATAAAGCCGCCGCATAATCCGAGAACACCTAAACCTAAACATTGGCATCTATAATGCAAGGAACCTCCTACCACCCCCTGAAGTTAGCTTGGCGTTAGCTGGTTACTTCCGCAAAGCAACCCAATGCAAAGCCCGTGTATAAGTATGAGATATGGTATTGATCAGAGCACGTGATCACGACACCAAGGTGTATCGGCCATACTGAGGGCATTCTGATGTGCCTTTCCGACATTTAGAGGAGCAGATGAATTCAAGTATTGTGTTTGCACCTGATACAGACATTATGATGCAGAAGTCCAATGGGTTTTTCTTAACTCTATAAATCATTGGACAAACATCATCGTTGTTTGTCTCTTACACCAAAATAAATATCTTAAGTAGCTGCAGGAACGTTATATGTCTCTGTCCGATGGCACACAGCAGCCTACAGCATGGTAAATGATAGGGAATCTGCCTGTGCAAGAGAAGAGGAGAGGTTGGATGGGGATTACGTGGAACATAGTGCCGGGCTGGCTGTCATGGATAGGGAGGCACCGTAACTGTATATATGGCATACAGCTATACGGCAGACCCGTACAGTTCTGTAAGGCCCTCCGAGAAGCCTTGTACAGTTACAGTTATGGTACGGCTAATTTACAATGCGTGATTGAGCTGTACCATTTCGACCAAGTCTTCAGGTGACACGTGATGCGGCCCTCTGAATTGAAGACTTTTGGTCATGGTGTCGTTGACATTGATTTTTTTTTTGGCCCAAATGGGCTTAAAAACCGCCAAAAAGTCTTGCCGGCATCTGCGGGCCTTCGATTTAAGGCAATTTCTGATTGTATTAGTCAGAATGAAGACTTGATAAACTGAAGACCTTAGGTGAAGCGTGACATGGGCTGAAGACTTGGTCAAAATAGTACAGTATGGAAGTTTGGGCTCAACAGAGCCTTAGAGAGGCTAAAAACCTCTGAATCTGCCATGCTTGATCCCACCCACCTTGTTTGGCACAAGTATCAGCACCCGTATGCAACATCTAGAGCCGTAAATTTGCCCTACCGTACAGCCCAGGCTACGGCTACAGGCCGTATTTGGACGCTCCGTAGCCGTATATGGTACGGTGCCGATCCCTAGACATGAAAAATTGGTTCTGATTGTGCAGCACAGTCGAGGAAGCGTTTGAATGACCAGGCTTAAGCCAATGAACACGATATCCTGCTGTATTTTGAACCGGGTACCATTGGGCTCCTATTTACTCAATGTTTGGCTGTTCTGATTGATCTGCAAAACAGTTTGTGTTAGTACCCACAAAATTTTATTTGAACCAGAAACACAATTTCAGAACGTTAATTGGAATCTCTGTAGCTCCCTTGAGTATTTCTGGGTTGATTTAAGCAGGGGTGCCACAGTGGGGCTCCCCGAGATTCTGTTTACTCAATGTTTGGCTGTTCTGATCACAAAGAGACCTTGCGGTAGTACCCACAAAAATTCTTTGAGCTGGACACACAATTTCAGGACATTAAGTATCATGTCAGTAACTCCCCTGAATATTTATGGGTTGATTCAAGCAAGGGTGCCACAGCGACGTTCCTGCAGCATGCAGTTGTACCGGCCAAAAAAAAAAGCGGCACGTTTGAGATTCGAACCCACGCGCCTGAGGAAAACAATGGACCGGCATTAATGTAAGCCACCGGATACAGCCACTATTTTATCACAAAAAACCTAATGAATCTTCTTGAGGACACTACAAAAATGCCATCAATTTATTAGAACGGATAGAGGGGACTGACTTGTTAAGAGGTCGAAAAATCCTCATGTTCGTTTCCCAAATGGACGATCACTTATTACATAAGCACTCGTAAACACCCTTTCTAAGCATATGGGTGGATTTTATCTACAGCAAAGGATGAACATGTGGCGGTGAAGCACGAATCAACTTTGAAGTTCAACTTGAGGAATCTTTTTTTGTTGGGTTTTGTTCACATGGTCATGCCAATGGGGGGGAGGTTTGCGCAATCCAATTCAATGATGTATCTGGGGTTCTAGCTTCAATTGATCATGAGCAATTAAACTCAATATGTTTGTGTCCACAATTCATCTTTTGGTTGGAGAGTGGTGGCACAACGGGGTCTACTGGGCATGAATTATTCACTAATATCATGTGGTCTGGTTTGCTGAGTGGTATATGTTGCTTGCGGAATTACTTGGCCTTGTTGAGTGTTCAGTCCCGAGATCGAACCTCAGAGCACTCGCTTTTAGGGCCTGATTGGCAACCATTAATTCACGCGTGAATCTGTGAATTCTTGTAACGCTTCTGTCACGCATCTTCTTTTTGCTTCCTCTTTGCTTCCCTCGACTGCTGGCGGCCACCACCCACTCCCTCGCTCCTTCCACACCATGGCCTCTCATCCCGATGACCCTGCCTTCTCTGTCCCCTCTGCCAACGACGACGTCGCCCCCGAAATCGCTGACAATGCCTCCCACTCTTTCAAGGAACTGGAAATCAACTACGCGCTAGATTATCTGCACAACGACCTGACCGCATACCTCAGCGGCAATGGGTTCAAGGCCAAAGCATTCACAGAGATCTCTGCTGCTCTCAAGAAGCGGTTCCCTACGCGCCCCATTCGCTCCAAAGACCATGTCGGGAATCGTTTGCGATACGTGATTATGATGTCGCTGCTCATTGATTTCGTACTCATCTTCCTTCAGGTAAAGGGCATCTTCGAGGAATACGAATTCGTGCGCGGAAAGAGTGGAGTTGGATGGGACGACGGGGAGAAGAAGGCTACGGCTGAGACAGATTTTGTCAAAAAATTTACGGAGGTGCGTGCAGCTAACTCTCGCATCCAACTCTATGCTAATGGGATGTAGGAGTTTGGCGACAAGTACGCGAAGTGTTTCAAGAGATTGTGCCCTTACTACAATCGCCTCGTGGGCCTTTTTGGCGGCAACAAGGCCACCGGCGAGCATGTCCTGCATCTCACAAAGTCCAAGTCAAAGCAAAGCAAGTCATCCTCTGCCTCTGCCTCCGTATCCGCATCTGCATCCGCATTCGCATCCCCCTCTGTCTCTGCCTCCGCCTCCGCCGCCACTCCCTCCTTGTTGTCACCACAGAAGCGCGGCCCGCTCCAGACTCTCGAGAACGACGCCATCGACATAGACTCGGACTCTACACCCAACCAACCCCCGTCCCCGAAGCCTTACGATGATGAGCTCCTCCCTCACCCCACCAAACGTCGTCGACTCTCCGACACCCCTGGCAATGAAGAGGAGAACGAGAACAGCAACCAGCCGAAGACAAAGGCCGGTGCACGCGACCGTGACCGTTCGGCCTCGGCCGGCTCGAGCTCTGGCGGGTGTCGTGCGTCGCGCAATGCTGAAACCGGGAGCGAGATCGCACGCGGGCTGAAAGCAATCGGCCAGGGCATGTCTGCGCCCATCATCACCAAGGCAGACACCTCGCATGTGGATGAAATCGTGGATGCCTTGATCGCAGACCCCACCCTCCTCCCCGACGACCCCGACGGCGAATACTACGCCCTTTTCTTGGACGCGTTGAGCGCGAACGAAATGCGCGTGCGTATCTTTATCAAAGCCCCGCATCGCATCCAGCGCATCGCCTTGCTCAAGCGCGTGTTGACCGAGAAGGAGATGGAGGTGCCCTTTAATTGGGTGTAGTTCTTTGCTATCTTCGTTGCTCATTGTGATCATCTGGGACCCACTCGAATTCTTCGCATGTCTGTCATTCCATAACCAGCTGTATCGTCGTTACATTTGTACTAGTCGTCATGTTCTGCAATGTACTGAGCCCACATGCTCATCATCATCAGCTCCCGCCGCGCGTTTGCCCTATGCGACTCCTCCTCGGTGATTGCAAGTACACGGTGCTCCGGAATGACAGCGCCAGCGAGGAACGGGTGGGCGTCGGGATCGTACTCCTCTTTATTGTCGATTTCGAAGGCAAACGAGTTAAGCTGGTCATGGATGCAAAGAAAGTTGTGCAGAGCTCCCGCCGCCGCCACAATCTTTGACTGTACCTCGTACGAACACTCGGGGCTGGAGATCAGAATGGGAAACTGCCGCTTTGTGACGCCAAATATTCGCTCGATGACATTTCGGAGTTGCGAGTGCCGAAGGTTGTACAGCTCCTCTGGTGTCTCCGGTTCGCACCCGCTGCTGTCCCACTCCTTCAGGTGATAGCGTGTACCGATGAAGGGGGCTAGAATGAGGTCGCAATTGGGGAATCCAGCATCTCTGAGGTAATAGCGATGTGGGGGCAAGGCAAATCCATTGCGCCGCGCAGTATCGAAAAGTCGTCCATCTGCAGCTGTTCCTTCATACCCAGGCATCATGTATGTGAAGCGGAGGTCGAAATCACACGCCGCCAGGACGTTCTGGGTGACATCTCCATGGCGATCTCGATAACGGACAGTATCAGCAGCGAGCACGAAGGCGTTGATGTGTGTACCGTCGACAGCCCCTCGGCAGTAACGAAAGAAGGGAAAATATGCAGGATTGTTGGCGATTTTGGGGGGAGTAGAGTCGGCGGGGTTCTGCACATATTTCTGATAGAAGTTGTCCACAGCAATGTCAAGTACGAGGTTGGTGTATTTGCTGATGGTGTCGTTCGACCGCTGAAAACGCTCCATCAAGTCCCTCTGGCTGCTCGCGTGCACAAACCAATAGACGAATATGGCCATTTGTTCCGCTGCGGTGATGTGTCGGCTGTTGGCAAGAGCTCCGTTTGCGGTGAATTCCCAGCATAGCAACAGGAAAGCCGCCGGATACATCCCCAGCTGGTCGAGACACCGCTCTGGATGGCCATTGATGATTTCATCAAGCCAGTCCTGACCTGTGAGGATGGAGGTGTGACGAGGTATAGGAATAGGGCGTTCTAGATGCAAGAGACTGTCGGCACAAAACACGGTTGCAAGCGCGGCGGTGCATAGAGCGCGTCGGCGGCGCTGGATCAGCTGAAGGATTTCCAGGGAGAGATTGTGCACGTCATTTCGATTCACTATGTGCGCGGCGGCCATGAGAACGCGTAGAACAGTGCTTCGGGCGGTGGAAGTGGGCGCGGGCGAAGAGTTTGATCGGGTGTGACTGATCGTGACTTTTCCAGATTCACGCATGAATTAATGGTTGCCGATCAGGCCCTTAGTGCTGTGAATATTGGTTGGTTAATCCGGTTTAAACAATCCAGTTTAATCCTTCCTTGACGCAGTGCCGAGATCGTACCCCGTTTAAACAGCGATTAGTTTAAACACAGATTAATTGCATCTCTGAGCTTTCGCCCCAAGGGGGCCTTCCCTCATAAAGAAGCCTTGATTAATCTGAATCCATGATTCCGGTCTATGGGCTCCCTGATTAATCGAAGCTGCTGGGGATTTATCGAATCGGGGTCGGGTTGTTTGTCAAAGCCTTTCTTCTTTTTGCGGTTTGTTCTTCTTATTCCGCGGAGGCACAACTCGTATTCAACGACACTTAGATCTTTGCCTTTCTGGCTGCCAATGCCACTTGATATATATTTCCGGGTTATCTCTCATTTCTCCCCAATTTTCGCGGCTTTTCGCGCTGCACATGTGACTCAATGTCGGTCTCTGACGTGCGCCCAGCACGATGGCGTGCATCTGCGCCCAAATGATCCGTTACAGTGATGTGAAGCAGATTTCCCCGTTCGATTCGGGGTGGGCGTTCTTCGTCCACAAAATCGCCGTCTTTTTTCCAACTTTGAAGAGATACCACTGTTCGCCTTCTGGGCTCACAGGTGGCTCAGGAGATGGGGGCAGGAGACATTGTATCTGAACCCTAGTCTGCCCACCCGTCTTTCACTTCAGAGAGGCACCAATTATGTCTGGAAAGCCGGTATTTAGTTCTATCCACACAATCAATCAACTGGTCAACATTCCTCTCAGTCAACACCAAACGTTCGCACCGCAATTTTGCGCCTTGTAGCATGATGGCGTGCATCTGCGAGAAGTGTAAGATCGGCTTGTCTCCAGTGCAGACTCTCCCGTTCGATTCGGGCTTGGCGTACTAGCGCGATGTGTTGCCTTTTGTTTATTTAAGAATTGTTTCTTTAGTTCGTGTAGCGTAAATAAATGCACTCCTTAAACGGGCATGCAACCTTCAGAAATCGACGAGTGCCCTAAGATTCAGGATCAGAGCTTGATAAGCCAGTGTTGCGGCGGCAGTGCACGGTTTCTGGGTGTGAGGTGTAAGTGGTTTTCCACACAATCTCGCAGCTCATATGTGGTAAACCAGTATTGAAGCCTGCGATGCGAGGAAAGTTCCGCCAAAAAGGATATCACCGACATGTAGCATGACCAAACCCCGAGTCGAACGGGCATCCTGCGGACTATTAGAGAAAGATTAACTGTAGGCAGGCGTGTTCCGGAACACGGTCGGGTCTGATTGTTGGGAGTAAGAAAGACAGAAAGTGGATTGGTCCGAGTTGACTTTCGCGGGAGAAGGAAGGCCGAACGCAAGAGGAAAGTTCAGAGGAATGTGTACGTGAGTTGATGGCCGACACGCCGGCGCGGCCGTGCCGTGAATGCCGGAAGTGGGATACCGTGACACACGAGGCGGCTTCCAAACACAACCAGTCCAGCGCCTCACCAACCTTGAAGCCTCGCATGATATTCCTGCCGCTGATTTGTGCTATTTGAGTCACGGAGTTAAGCCTTCTTTTGACCGTGGAACCCTCAACAATTCCCCCTTATATCCTGAGCGTGACGTTGGATAACTTGGATTTATCCTGTACAATTGTTGACACACGACACGGACACCTGGAATAATGGCGCCCCAAAATAATATGTTCCGAGATGACCGAAGAAGGCTCTGAACGCCGATCATACACTGCCTGCGTGCGTGATCCAGTGGAAGTTGCATTGGATGATGTTGTAGCCGCAAGTGCTCTGGAATTTCCTAAGCGACCCTTGGTGGGGCTCTTCCGCGACCAACATAATATGTACTGAACAAAGCTTCTGCCCGTGAGCAGGCTGCGGTTACATCGTGCACACCGAGTGAAAAACGCTTCACCGATCAGCGCTCAGCCAGCGCAAAGGCAATCCTGATCCCCGTTCCTCGATGGAGAGATGGTTGCCAACGGCACAAGACATATGCATGCCAACCCTACAGTCTTGCCAGACCCTATGGCTACCAGACTGCTTACCGTCGAAGACGACTGCACGTTCGTGGGCACCTCCGCGGTCAATTGTGTGCAACATTATGACACCCTTGTTTCCACCATAACTGGTGCTCCGCTAAAGGCCATTGCGACTTTGAACCCGGGTGATGGTGGCCCCAGTACGTCCGGGTCCGCACCGACCCATACAAGTTCCAATGGAGGTGTACGTGCCGGCGCGGGGATGGGGTGTATGCTCATTATCGTGGCCACAATTGCGGTGACACTGAGCCGGATTTGATGATAGATTTGATATTCGTCCAGTTCTATATTGCATGTTTATATCTATATTCTCAAAATTGCGAGGCCTCGAGGGGAATCTATGTTGCGGGCATTATACGAGGTTCATCAAATTCCTACCGAATTTCGGTGCACAGTTCTGACAGCAGTCTTGACGCTTGACCCCCTTCCCTGTTAAATCTTGCTGATATTTCCCTTTGTAGTCGTCTTTTGTTCGACTTTTGCAGGAAGGGGGCGGGGGTAGTCTCCCGTAGTCAGACTCCACAGACTAAAATTAAGATGGTCGAAATTTTTTTAGTTGATAGGGCGGGGGAGACGGTGACCCTCAGGTTTCTGAAAACCGAGGCACCAAGCACCGACGCATTGAGCTGTATGTAAGGTTGCCAGGTGCTGGCATGCGGCCGAGTCCATGATTTCGACTGAGATATTTCGGATGGTAGTTAGGCCGAGGAACAGACCGGAGGATAATATATGCTCCGTGCGGTTCATTGTTGATGACCGTGCCCTTCAATGATGATGCCCATCTGCGTCAAATGTTATCGTCGATGTGCGGGTACTACCGACTTCCTCGACGCGGGGGTAGAAGCTCTGAATCACGGGCAATTCGGCCTTTTTTGACAAGCTCACTGGTTTGTGGGTATAGTTTCAGAGTTGTAGCGATCGATAAGCCGCTGAGGGCTATTACTCGAGTAATGCGAGGCTGCGAGCAAGTATGTTCTGCCGGTCCATGTTGCTGTTCCATCCCGTCCTAGAAGTTTATGAACGTGCATTTCCCCCAGACCGGGTCACAGTACCTCTCGAATCATGCGGCTCTCCGCGGAGTACATCAGATTTCTGATGAACGTAAGTTTCGCACGGGAGCGGAAGGTTTCAGTGCGGGCCATGTTGGCCTTATTTTAGCACCCCGCTGATTTTGTGGGTTCAGCCTCAAAAATATATAGTGATCGATGAGCCACCGAGGGGGATTACTGGCAGAGTGCCCAGGGAGTGCGCCACCCACAGGCCTGCCGATTGTAAGTGAAAACATCCCAGTTTTACAGAAGATGGATTTTCATGTTTATAGAGCAAGCGCTGCACTCAATTCAATGTATCAACGGCGTCTTGCGAAGCATTGCACATCACCTGGCGTGAGGTCCAGGCTGCACCAACACAGAGGAAAGGCACTCCCATCGCTACCATGAGTCCAACATTTGATACAGGGTTCATCTCGAGGACTCCAGCTGACCAGTATGTCTTCCAGGAAAAGATAAGTATAGAAATTCTATGCCGAGTCGTGATATATTTAGCAGCGGGCTGGGTCGTAACGGTGTGCGGGCACCATGACTTCTGAAACAGGGTGTCATGAAATTCTATTCATTTACGAGGCAGTGGTCTGGTCCCGGTCGTTCCAAACCAGTGCTTGTGAGCTTCTTGCCTACCGCAACTTCCTTGACCCCTACTCTCCGACATCCTTGGCCCTTTTATGGGTTATCTCCCGCCGTTCCTTTTTTGAGGTGCAAATCGTCGACGAAGCAGGTGGCTGCAAGTGGGTCCATAACGTTGCTATCTCGTCTTGGAAGTTTATGTACGTGCATCTCCCCAGACCGCCATCCACTGAACATAATGGATCTCTGTTGAACGCAAGGGTTCCTGTCTTCGATCCCTGTATTCTGCAATGCAGGAGAATTTCGAGGCAATTAGGTGTCTCAGTGTGTCCCCTTGTTCCTCAATGACTGGGGGGAATAACTCTTCCTGTCTTCTTTGCCTGATCGAATGGCAGTGCACGACAACCAAAGCAAATGGTGTTCATTTGTCCCAGAAATGCTGGTATCTTCGATTCACCCACCGATTTACTCAGTCAACCTCGGCATCTTTATTCTTGATGCTGTGGGTTCAGGTACAATATCACCAGAGCATCGCTGCGGTTGAATGAATAAACACGGAATCAAAGACCCCGATGCCACTGTGGTCCGAGGTTTATCAACGGTGATTTCCACGGGACGTCAACCAATGAAAACTGTTGAACGCCGCGGGAAAGATGAGAACACCGTTATCTTATGTAGTCCGCTGTCATTTAAATGTTCGGGGATCTTCCTGTTATACCATGAGGCTACTACGTTGACAATCGGACTACCGAGGATGGTAAAGACTCCAACGCCGATGCTCGGAATTGTCATCTGGCAGATCATCATCCCAGGCGAATAAGCTTACCTATTGGGACGCCGGTGTACACACCGTGCATATATCAGCAGTCTCGAGAAAACGACGCCCATCTTTCCTTCCACAAGAATCTATGTCAGCCATACTTAACCTTGAATCCAAAGGCGTTGCCCTGGTCACCGGTGCTGCTCAGGGAATCGGCCATGCGATTGCTCTCCGACTGGCGGCGGATGGATTCGACGTGGCCCTCAACGACATCGCGCCGAAGGTAGCCCTGCTCGAAGGGCTCAAAAAGGAAATCATGAAGACCGGCCGCGCCGCCTCAGTGTTCTGTGGAGACGTCTCCGTCGACGCCGAAGTGAAAGCTATGGTCGAGGGAACCGTAGAGACCCTGGGTGGATTGGATGTCGTCAGGACCAGTTCTTCGTCCCGAGTCGAGATAAAATGCTCATACTTTTACGCCCCTAGATGATTGCGAATGCAGGAGTCTGCAGGCCTCGCGCGTCTTTGATCGAAGGTGCCCTCGAATTTACGTTCTCTTTGAAACTTTGTGCTGATCTGAATTGACTTAGTTGATGTGGTCGACTGGGATGACACCTTCGCCATAAACGTCCGTGGCATGTTTCTGTGCTACAAATATGCAGGCAAGCAGATGCTTGCCCAAGGACGTGGTGGCCGCATCATCGGCGCTTCCTCTGACGCCGGAAAACAAGGTGAGTATCTGTATGTTCAACGCAATGGTCAACTGGGACTGAGCCGCGGACCCTCAGCCCAGCCGGGGCTACCTGACTATTCCGCTTCGAAGTCAGTTTCTCTTCCTGGCGGCCAGATCAACTCTTGATTCAACTAAACACCTCCCAAGGTTCGCGATCCGTGGATTGACGCAGGCAGCAGGTAAGTTTCCTGCCCCTCTCCATTCAGTTACAACTAAGAGACAATACAGCCTTGGAATTTGGCAAGCACGGGATCACAGTCAATGCATATGCGCCAGGCACGCCATTCTCATCTCCTTCGCGTTCGATATTTACATTGACTTGCGCTGGGAATCAGGTGCTGTTATTACATCAATGAGTTTGCGGAATTTCATGATCTCTCGCGGCGCCGTGCTCATAGTCCTATGTTAGCCGCGGCATTGGCCGAACTGTGGGCACCTGCGGCAGGCTTGAGCGTGGAGGCCTTCACCGCCGCAGTAAGTTCCAATTTGTCTCGGTTGTAACTTGAAACTGTGCTTGACTGTAAATCCCATATTCAGTATGCAAAGCAGTCGGCAATCGGGAAGAATCAGACCCCAGAGGAGATTGCGGCCTTGGTTTCGTTCCTTGCCTCCAAGGAGTCGGCATTCATAACTGGTGAGTCGCGGTTATCCTAGTGTCCATTTGCTATGTGTACTAGTGGCTGACGACGCGCCATACAGGTCAATCGGTGAGTTTCCATCCAATGTTGGCTGTTGAGCTGAAGGCTTACAAGCGCTCCCTTCGATAGATTTCTGCCGACGGCGGACGCTATTTCGACTGATGTGTAAGCAAATCGTATTTCTACCTCCGTTTCTGTAGTTTGCAATGATGTAACGAATGCAATGGTGCTATTCTGCTTTTGCGTCCAGGTGGAAACATTTTCGGATGGGGCGTCGACATATATGAGTCAGAGAGGGCCACGACTGAAAACAAATTAATCGACCCGAACCCGTTAAGTGCTCCGAAGGAACGATCAGATATGGTATAGAAAATGGACTTGTCAAGGAAGTTTTCACAGCCGAGGATTTGATATCTATTATACAAATGAGGGTTCGTCATGTGATCTTTGTCTCGAGACAGATGCTGAGACAAACATGGGACAAACATGGGACAAACATCGTTCTTCCTGGCTCTTTTCGTGTCCTGCCGGCCTCATTTGACTCTCTGCCCCTCTGTCACCGAATCCTGTGTTTAATTATCTCTCTCTGAGGTCTCCCTCAAATTACTGGACTTCTTTGAGCCCTGAGCGTCCAAATTGATTGATCGCTGTTGCAAACAAGCTTGAGCTTAATGGATCTTTATCTGAAATGAAGAGCACCTGAACCTACCAATAACATTGGTCTGTGTATTTTGTTGAGTATTTAACTGGCTCGGACACAATAAATTTCTCACAGCCTGTTTGTGTTTACTGTTCCTTTTGGACCTTCTTGGTCGTCAAATTCTCAGCCTCATAATTTTCCAGTAAATTAATTCGGAACTTGAGAAACCTCCTACGAGTGCGGGATGCTCGATTCGGCCTGATTTTTGCTTTTGCTCTCCAACTGTCCAATGAGGCCACAAGTGCGGGCTGAATTTTTTCAATTTACCAATCAGTCTTCTGTCCTGATTAGATGCCAGAAACTTCCTACGAGTGCGCGATGAACCCGTACTTCACATTTATGTTACTTTCACTCCCCATGAGCTGTTCAATTCTCAGATCAAAGTTCTCCAGTGGTCAATTTCTTCTGCACATGAGAAACTACCTACAAGTACACATGGGCCGCTGTCGGATTTCCTGCTCACCCTCCCTTCCTCTCAATTAATTCAATTATTATACCCACGGGTGTGTACTGTTTCATGTACAGCTTATACTTTTCGCAAGTAATTCTGGACATCTACAAGTACGGGGTGTTTGAATTCCGCTCTATCTTCCTTTTCTGAGTATCTGCCTGTGTGCTCGAGACACTGGACACGAGGGACATGAGGAACCAACCGTAGGTTGGTGACGAGTGTCCGCAAGCTGAAAGGGATATTTTTTGAGTCTTTCTTTATTCATTGCTCAAAGGGCCAAAAGATTTCTGATTGTTCCCCCTGAGATCTGAGTATTATCCTGAGTTGAGTTCTCATCAATGACATGGACTCCAATTTTTCGTGGCGGAGCACGAGTCCTTGCTAGTCTATTATACAAATGAGGGTTCGTCATGTGATCTTTGTCTCGAGACAGATACTGAGACAAACATTGGACAAACATGGGACAAACATCGCTCTTTTGGGCTCTTTTCGTGTCCTGCCAGCCTCATTTGACTCTCTGCCCCTCTGTAACCGAGTCCGATGTTTAATTATCTCTCTCTGAGGTCTCCCTCAAATTACTGGACTTCTTTGAGCCCTGAGCGTCCAAATTGATCGATCGCTGTTGCAAACAAGCTTGAGCTCAATGGATCTTTATCTGAAATGAAGAGCACCTGAACCTACCGATAACATTGGTCTATGTATCTTCTTGAGTATTTAATTGGCTCGGACACAATAAATTTCTCACGGCCTGTTTGTGTTTACTGTTCCTTTTGGACCTTCTTGGTCGTCAAATTCTCCGCCTCATAATTTTCCAGTAAATTAATTCGAAATTTGAGAAACCTCCTACGAGTGCGGGATGCTCGATTTGGCCTGATTTTTGCTTTTGCTATCCAACTGTCCAACGAGGCCACAAGTGCGGGCTGAATTTTTTCAACCAATCAGTCTTCTGTAGTGTTTTCCGGGTCGGGCCGGGCCTGAAAGCCCGGGGCTTGGGCCGGGCTTGGGCGGGCTTGGGTCAGAGAAAATCTCAGGCCCGACCCAACCATCGGGCTTGAGGCCGGGTCGGGTCGGGCTCGGGCCTAGGCCCGGGGCTTAGCAATAAATAATTATATAAATATATTAAATAGCAGATTTTGGCAGAAATTTGCTCACGGGACTACCAAGTAGCAGAAGGATGAATATGGGATGCAACTTGTTGTTATCTGTTGGAATTTGGCCTTGAAGTGAGAGGAACAACCCTGGAAGCCTATTTGGGAACGTGAGAAAGTCACTTTTGGTCAGCCAACTATCACGGAAATCCAACCTGCAGTTTTGTGTGTACCAATGGAATCACTCTACAGATAGTTTTATCAACTATCATTATAATTTTTGGTATAGGCTCTGACTACGGGAGACTAGGAAAAGCCCGGGCCTAGGCCCCGGGCTTCGGGCCTGAGCAAATCTCAGGCCCGACCTTAGGCCCGGTTCAAAACCGGGTCGGGCTTGGGTCGGGTCGGGCCTGAAAGCCCCGGGCTTGGGCCGGGCTCGGGCCTAAGCCCGAGCCCGGCAAATCACTAGTCTTCTGTCCTGATTAGATGCCAGAAACTTCCTACGAGTGCGGGATGAACGGCCGTACTTCACATTTATGTTACTTTCACTCCCCATGAGCTGTTCAATTCTCAGATCAAAGTTCTCCAGTGGTCAATTTCTTCTGCACATGAAGAACTACCTACAAGTACAGATGGGCTGTCGGATTTCCTGCTCACCCTCCCTTCCTCTCAATTAATTCAATTATTATACCCACGGATGTGTACTGTTTCATGTACAGCTTATACTTTTCGCAAGTGATTCTGGACATCTATGAGTGCAGGGTGCTTGAATTCCACTATATCTTCCTTTTCTGAGTATCTGCCTGTGTGCTGGAGACACTGGACACGAGGGACACGAGGAACCAACCGTAGGTTGGTGACGAGTGTCCGCAAGCTGAAAGGGATATTTTTTGAGTCTTTCTTTATTCATTGCTCAATGGGCCAAAGGATTTCTGATTGTTCCCCCTGATATCTGAGTATTATCCTGAGTTTAGTTCTCATCAATGACATGGACTCCAATTTTTCGTAGCGGAGCATGAGTCCCTGCTAGTTACATATATGGGCGATATATTGTGCAAAAATTAGCAAAATTTTACAGGGTTTTTGCGGACAACTGAGTCCTCTCCTCCTGGTTCTGTGGCCATCTGATCCGAGCCGGAAGATCTTATGCCGGGTGCCGAGGTTAATGGTTGATGGGAGCTACCCGCGTTTCGCCACTCCGAGCGGCGGAAACCTAATCTCCACCGCACCTAGGCATCTCTGAATTCGTGCCAGTGTACTCAGAAAATCTACCCGAACTCTGCATGCTCCCCCTTCTTGCGCTCGTTCAATCTCACCGGCACCACCGCTCTTCTATTCGACAGTGGACACTTACCGCGCAGCTTATATATCTCGTGAGTTGGGGATCGGAACGCAATGTATGGTCAAGAGGGATTGAGCATGTCCTATAACACGAGCCGTGGTTTGTGAGGATGTAACCTACCGTGGCAAGTCAACATCAGAGTCATTTACGCATACCAGTACGCAGAGCCTAACTAGGTGATATTATAAGAGTCGCAGGATACAGCGCGCAACCGTCCTTATGTCAGTCATGCTGTTCAGCCGCTGGAGGCATCGAGGAAATAATCGCCGACTGTAGTCGCCAAATTCAGAAAACTGTAAACGCACTGTGACAGTACAGAGTCGAACGCACCTTCTACCTCCCCACACTTCTTGCGAGCAATAAACTCCTCTGCGCGAGCCCAGATATCATTACCACCCCTAGCCCCCAGCTCCCAGTCGGTGTCATACTCGTTGTGTATCGCAACAACGAACCTGCTGTCGGAGATGGCGCCGCCGATGTATTTGAGGTATTCCTTCGCGGTGTCTTGCTTGATAACACGGAACATCGCAAGCAGCGCGTCGATGCGTGGACAAGAGTCAAGTACGGTGGACATAACCTGTGGATGCGGTGGGGATGATCCGAATGCGAGGTGAGTGAGCGCAGGGAGGCGCGACAGGTCCTTCAGCCACTGCATCGCCTGGGGCTCTTCCTCCTCAATGTCGAACCAATCCAAGATGTTGAGATGGGAGACAGCGGCGAAGAGGGGGTGGTTCATATTAACAGGGCAAAAACCGGTCCCTCCAGATCTTCTTCGTCGCAGAAAAAGCAGTCCCAGGTTCACGGTGAGACGCTGTATGCGCATGTTGCCCAACACGGGGAGGAGACGACGACATGTGATATTGCCCATGATGAACAGGCTGGTGATCCCCGGGCACGATTCGAGAAACCGCACGAATGTTTCGGGATGCAAGTCAAGTATGCTCGCATAGACAATGACATGGCGCACTGTGGATGCGAGAAAGGTGGGTTGTTTTGTCGGGACCGATTCTATGGCTCTCGCAACGATACGAGGACGGAGGAGCTGGAGGGACCTGTATAACAGTGGCTCCAGCCTGACCGGAGGATAAACGGAGATCAGCCCTGCGCGAAACAGTAAAAAAATCAGATACTTGCCATGCTCGAACGCGCTGAGCAACAAGGATAAGGTTCGGGATTGCTGACCGGGTTTCGGCGGCTAACTCGAAGATAAGCCGCTCGAGCTCTATGGGGAGCTTTCCGCCCGAGGTCATTGAGGCCATTGAGGGCACACTTGAGGGAAGAAGATTGGTATCGATGTGAGACAATGCCTGATGGCGCATCAGGAACCTACTCGGGGCTGTGTAGGATCTGATAAAGCTGGTAGGGCCGACGAGCGGCAAGGCCCGCTACCAAATATGACAACAGATTCTGATCAGAACAGAAACTGACTGTAATCGAGTTCTCAAATAATGCACCCAGTCTGGTAGAGGTACACCATTGTGAAGAAAAATGTGTTCGGGACAATTGGGTACAATGCTCAGATAAAAAGTGTTCAGTGATCTTACTGCGAAGAGATTCCGGAGAAGACTTGTTGTTGATGAGTACAATTGAGGTTCAAGATTCCAGTATTGAAGTGTCTTTCTAGCAGAGACTAATGGCAAGAAAAAATCCGATGACTTTCAAATAAATTGAAAAGATTAGCGACAGATGTAGAAGAATGAAGATCTAGGTTGGAGGATGCAGGGGTAGAGATATGAATTCTCAATGCAACACACAGTTTGAATGACAGATTTTGCACTCCAGGGATAAATATATTGAGAGCAGCAGCATGAGAAATTTCGGTCAACATTTGCTTGTGCTGCAGAGATGTTGAATGCTGCTCTGAATTCTAGTCTTAACACTGATCACAGTCGAATCACAATACAGAGCTCGACAAGCCGAGCGATCTGACCACGGAGTGGCCGAAGCATCCATCAACACATGCACCAGTCGCAATGTGTTTTAGTAGCACACGTCGACACTGTGTCAAGCTCAAACCTTCAGTTGGAATCCCATGTAATTATAGGGCAGCAAATCTGAATGGAATATAGAGATGCGCGAATGGGCAGTATGATGACCTAAAATATCACGAATAATACTCATAGATGTCACAGACCAGGCAGTCATTGAACACGGTATGGAAGCAGAGGTAGACGGACAATTGCACTGCACACAGAGGATTGCAGCAGAGCTGTTCAAGAGGGTACTTTTGGGCCAATGAAGTGGAATGGAGCACTTACACTCAAATGTATGATCTTGCACATGCAGAGCATCATCGGGACCACACAAGGAACCCGGAGCACTGGCACCGGAATCCGGAGAGACTGATTCAGCTATTTTACAAAATGTCAATATTCAGAATCATCTATCGTACTTACTTTGTGGCATTGCGGGCACTATAGTGCCCGAAGGATGAATGATGTATGCGGAAGAGTTAGTCGACAAAAAAAAAAAGTCAAGACTAAGAACCAGGTCATAAGAGAGCTTCAAGCATACATGCAGGATGATGCAGCTTGATATGCATAGAACAGACTCAATTCACGGCTAAGGTGTCGAGAGCAACAGAATGAAAAGCAGAGACCCCAGACAAAGGAACCCGTCAAGAGACAAAGGAGAGGCTTCAGAACTAGGATCCACAGATGAGGAGAGTGGTACATTGTAAAAAGTCGCAGAGGGCAACATGGGGTTTAGCAGGCAAGCTGTGCTAGCCATTTTTCATGGTTGGGGTTCATGCGACATCGGGGAATTTCGGGGGATTACTCAAAGTTGGCCGTGGAATATCGTGTTCCCATGGAAACTGATGGCCGCGTGCCTACAAAACAAAAATGACAAATCCAGTGCAGCGGATTTGGGCACTAACAATCTGTATATTGAACCAAAAAACATCAGAAAAACAGCCAGGCAGCAGACGATAAAGGGCTCCGAATGTGAGTCAAGATGTTATTCGAACAACTCTCTATTGCTGTGTTTTTAAACAATGACACATTCGATATGACGAAATCTTGTTTGTCCTTGTGATGAAAATGTGATGCTCTGCAAGTGGCTGAAGTTAGGGCGCCCTATAGAAACCCGTACCTTACGGTAGCGGGAATCCGCGTCTGATTTGTGCCGGGCCGGAGCCGTTGCTTGCTCCGAACCACTATCGTCTCCCCGGTGCCCTGTCTCCGGATTTGATGCACACCGTAATGTGGCCCCGCTCACTCGCCCGACTGGTCTCTATTTCTTATGCATTTTCTGGCGTCAACCAAGCTTCTCCTTCGTTGTCCTGCCTTGACCGCGTCGCCCTTCCTGTTCGTTACCTTCGTCCCAGCTCTTCCCACTGCTCTTTGCTGTTTTCACTCCCACGGCTCGAATTAATTTCTAGGCCCGAATTCTCTCTCTCCCTGACCGGCATCCTCACGATATCGAAATGGAATCGGGTTTCAAGATCTCGCACGTCACTCGGTCGCCGTTGTTCTTTGCATTTTCATTGCCACGACACACGTCCACCCAACTTTCTTTTCGAGTCTTGAAAATTTGAGCTAGCGATACTTCATCCCAGACCTGAGGGCGGACGGCCGCATCTGCCATCTGTAAATGTACGGCGCTTCGATGCACGCGGAAGATCCCCGTTCGATTTGGGGTCGGGTGTTGTCTCAAAGACTCTGCTTCTTTTTGGTAATTCACACTGTCATTCTCACCGAAATATGAATCTACGCGCAAGACCTAGAAGCGTCGACATCTGGTCCTTTTGGTTAACTTCCGCCTCTCGCATCGTAGTTCCGCGCGCCCGACAGTGTATTTCCGGAGAATGAGCCATAAAATCGGCAAGCTATCCTTCTTCATACCCATTAAATTGTACCTCGAATGATCCTGTTGACGATTCAATGCTCATACGCTCTTTTTTGCCGCAGTCAACGTTTTGTGCACGCAACACGTCAGTTTTCTCATGCATTGGTGTAATCCTCTTCCTTGATCCCTCGCTCCAGCTTGAACACAGTACGATTCAGCGTCAGGAACGTCATCCCCATGCGCATGCGGACCCGGGACTCCCAGCCATCCGGGAACCGTTCCTCCTTCAGGAACGTTTGAAGGTCCGCAACGCAGCCGCCGAAGATGGTCACCAGGCCGGCACAGCTGCAATCCGTGAGTCAGATTCAGATACCGGCTAATCTCGAATGAAGGAAGGAAGGAAGGCGCGAGAAGCCCACGCACTTTGAGCTCCCGAACATCTTGTGCTGCGTGTCGAGCACGAAATTGGGGTTCGTGGCGCGCGACTCGGCGCGGCGTTTTGCCGAGTAGCGCGAGAGGTCCGCGACGGTGAGGAGTGGTTCCCGTCGGCGTCTTTGCCTGAGGCGGACGCGAGGAGCTCGTCGATGAAGGGGAGGTACGGTGCGCCCTGGTCCGGCTCGAATGCCACATCTTGTCCTGAAATGTAACCCGAGTATGAGTCGTAATTAATTGGATAGTTCCGTATAACACGCACGCAGGAGCGATGCATCGTGCTCGATGCCTGCGTTGTGTATGCCGATTTCAGCTAGGTCGCATGTATCCTAGCCAACGAGGGTGTGTTGAGCCGGGTTTGTTAGTCATAGTGAGATAAGGGACGTGCACGTACCGTGTTGTAGTCTTTGTTCAGATACCGGGCGACGAGGAGTGCTGTGAAGGCAGGGAATGTCGGGGCGAAGTTATACGTGTCCCGGACGTGGTGGTCCAAGTCTGCGAAGTTGATGTTTTGGCCGTCTAAAGAATGAATCATCAATCAGTGAAATATTCGGGGTGCGATAGATCGCTGAGGTACGGACCACGGGGGAGGATACCTTTGGGGATTTAGTAGAAGAACGAGCGGAGGAGAGAGATGCTGAGTACATACCATGGTTCGCCAGGGCGTTGAGCGCGGGGCACAGGGACCTTTTGTCGCCCTCCTTCGGTGGGATGAATTCAGGCCACTTGCCCCCAGCGCCGGGGCTCCCGTGTGGCGTGACACTCCCGACGCGCCGCTTCGGGGCGACAACGTTGAAGAGGGTGAGGAAGAAGTCGTAGGTGAAAAAGCAGATGTTTTGGAATAGTTTGGGGAGGCGGGCGAGGAGCATGGTGAGCTGTGGGTGGGCTGAGGGTCAGACGGGGAAAGAGGAGTGGGGAATAGGAGGATATAAGAGTACGTTTGCATGGTGGCGTACAGGAGGCACGGATTTATTCGCGTCCACAACGTTTATATTGGACGGCGGTTGGTAGGAGGCGAACACAGTGCTGTGTTATTTTGACCATGTGTTCAGGTTATGCACAGGCTGCCGTATTTGTACGCCCCTGCTCGCACACATGTCGGGTAACTCAAGGATAAATGGCGAGGAATTATGAGACGGAACATCCGGGTGTAGGAGGGAAAGCGTGCGAGCAGCGAACAATTTAAATCTATGTGGCTTTACGTCGAAATAATGAATGAGAATCGCACGCCTGGGTAAAGGAGAGGCAAAAAAAACGTACATACTTCAAAGGCATACGACTCGGCCCGAATGGAACGGGGGATACTAGCGGGATTGATAATACATTGCTGTTCTACAGTATCGCATCGTGTCAAAGGTTCCTTAACATAGACTGACGACGTATTTTACTTACTTTGGGGAGTTTTTGCTCAAGGATACTCCGAGTTTCAAGGGAGAAGGATCATTGGCCCGAAATTGATTTACATGTCCTAAAAAATATCATTGCGACAGGAATAGGAAACGTGTGAGCCTGGTTCAAGAGGAATTTGAAAAAAAACAGACAGACAGCAAGAGAACAGAGGAGCGAGAAAGGAGCGAATAACTTCCAGTAGAAACGAAGTCCTCGCAGCCAGTGTCTAGCCGGTGGAGCTTTTTGGAACGAAACGGAGATATAGAATGGACCCTGAGGTACAGGCAAGCCACAGTGCCAAATGCAGGTTCAGGCAGAGAGAGACGGCGTGCGACATGAAAGTTTAAGACAAGAATCGGGTTGGCTGTGCCGGATCTGATTGCCGTGTGATCCGAGCAAGGCCTTGCTTACTCAGAACCACCACCGTTGCACCACCGTCTACCGCCCAGTGAGTAGCTACAAATGCGACTGACGACTGGCCGGTGCGTTGCGTTCCGATCCCGATCCCTTAGACCTAGCTCACAGCTGCTCGGAGTCACAAGCCCGTCTTATCTCGCTTCCTCCCTATCATGGATGCACACCGTGATGTGCACTGTAACTCTTTTTCTGGTGCCTTTGTCTAGCTGTATGGCGGACGCGTACGGCCGCATCTGCGGACCTTTGGAGATAATGTCGCATTATGCAGAAGATGCAACTTGGGGCCGGGTTGTATTGCATCGTGGTTTGTCTTTTTTTTTCGTCATTCCCTCTATCATTCTCACCGAAATATGAAGTACCGTCGACATCTGCTCCTTTTAGTGATGTAACTCTCACCTCGAATCTCCGTGCTCTCGACTCCTCGCTTTCCTCGCTTTCCTCGCGTTTCTGAAATTCCGTCATCAACCCGGTGAACCTCGCGCGTCTTCTGAAAATCGGGATGATCAATGAACCCCGGCTGATCGCGGGGATCCCTGATGCCTCAATAAATATTCAACCCCGTCACCGGTCGAAGTTGTAGTCTTATCACCGTTCATAGTTGCACAGACCCGGTGGCGAGGGCCGGTCACCCCTGCGAATCGTAAGGTGAGAACCTATTATCCCTCAGCAATGAATAGGGCCGTTCGAGTTGTTGATGGAGGCGGAGTATATTTGTTCCACTGGCACAGAAGGCTGATTACTGGTATCTCATGCCGATTCGTCGACGCGTCGCTTGCCGAGGAGACTGATGTGAGTATAAAATGGCCAATAAACTCTCCTCCAATTCAACAACATGGCACCCCGATACGATGTGAACACTAAAGCCTCCCAGCTTGTCTCTGACTTTGCCGACAACATCAAAGGCAAGGTCATCCTCGTGACTGGCACCACCCCGGGCGGCATTGGCGCCGCCTACTGCATTGCCGTCGCCAAGGGTTCCCCATCCCTTATCATCCTCCATGGCCGCTCCGCCGAGTCCATCCAGGCCACCGCCGACGCCGTCAAGGCCGCCAACCCCGCCGTCCAGACCCGCCTGCTGCCATTCGACCTCGCCTCCTTCGAGAGCGTGCGCCAGGGCGCCGCGCTCGTGAATAGCTGGGACGACGTCCCGCACATCGACGTCCTCGTGAACAACGCCGGTATCATGGCCGTCCCGTACGCCAAGACCGTGGACGGCATCGAGCGCCAGTTCGCCACCAACCACCTCGGCCATTTCTTGTTCACGAACTTGATTATGCCGAAGATCCTCGCGTCAAAGACCCCGCGCGTCGTGAACGTCAGCAGCAACGGCCATAGGCTGCATCCTATCCGATTCATGGATCATAACTTTTCGGTATGTACGCCTGTGTCTCGCGGGACTCCCAATCATAACAACAGAACTCATCCTTGGGGTACTGTAGGAAGGCAAGGTGTACAACAAGTGGTTCGCATACGGGCAATCTAAGACCGCCAACCTGCTCATGGCCGTATCCCTGGCGCAGAAACTCCGCAAGAAAGGGCTGCAGGCCTTCTCCCTCCACCCGGGCGTCTACGCCTCCAACCTCAGCCGCGACCTCGACTGGTCGAAAGACCTCGCGAGTCTGAGTACGCTGCTTTGATTCCGCGTTTCATTTCCGTTCTGATTTGGATCGCGTATGTACAGTGGAGGCCGACGCCGTCATCGGCACCATTTACCCGCCGGGTTTCACCTTCTCGTACCATGACGCGGACACTATCATCGCGACACCCGTCCTCTGCTCCTTCAGCGACGACTTGCAAGGTCCGTGCCCGAATCTCAACTTAGATTAGAAGGAAGTTAAATTATATTTGACGCACTGCGCAGGACACAACGGCGCGTACTTCACGGACTGCCACGCCGCGGACCCGTACGCGAAGCAGTGGGGGTTCATGCCGGAGGTGTGGTCCTGGGGAACGGATCCCGTCGAGGCGGACAGGCTGTGGACGTTGAGCGAGGAGCTCGTGGGGCAGGAGTTCAAGTATTAGACGCCGTGAATATTCTCAAGTAGTGAAGATGAGGGAAATTACAATCGAACATGAAGTTGATAGTAATCGGCTTGGCTTAGAGGCCTTGGAACACGAGAGGGCTGAGATTTGAGGTGCGATGTGACACTAGAAGAGGGTGAGGCGAACCAGACAAAAGGACCCGCGATTGAAACAAGTAAGTGAGCTGGAACATACAACAAACGTGTAAAATAGAATACTGAAGCAAAATAATCATCACACTATTGGCAAATGACCCGACTCCGATTCGAACGGAACGATTTGTACACGGTAGTGGCAACACTGGCAGCAGCAGATGCGGCTGTCCGCTATAAAGTCGGTTTAAGGGAGGGTTGACTCGAAGTGTAAGGGGAATTGTATTCACACTTGGGAAAGTCTAGGGTTGATTTTGAGCGATCAAGATCATCGAGGAATTGATACCTCGAGTTGAATGATATCTTGACTGCTCATGCTTGCAGTAGAGGTCATATGTTTGTGCTCTAAAATTTTGGTACGCAGACTTCCAGGATATCACCCCGACTTGAATTTGTGCCGCCACAAGTGGCGGATGGATGGATTCCTCCGGCCTAAATTTCCATCAGCTTCAAGTTTCGTCGTTCCTTGACAAAATAAGGGGAATTCGTATGAAGGGAGAAGCCTGAAACATTACCCGACCCATAAAGAAACTCTGTGCTCGTGTTCCACCGTTCACAGCGATGGTGTGAGCATGGTTTGAGCCGAGCGGGACTGTTGAAGAATCTTGAAGGCGGAATGTCGCGTTTCTGGTGGAAATAGTGCCTCACCATCGAAAGGATGAGAAGGATGGCGTGCAAAAAAAAATTGAGGAAAGCGAATCACACGCAGTCTTCCTTTGAAATGATGGATCAAAATTATATATTCGGATGAAGGAGAGTCGAAAAAGAACGCATCACACCAGAAAATGACCCGACCCCGAGTTGAACGGGGTATTCCGCTGATAAAACTCAACAGGGCACAAATGCAATCCTCACCACTGGGTTTGATAAGTAGTTGCTGGCCCGGGCCCAGGAATGTGAGATACATTTTGAAAGCACGGTGAGTCCAAGAACAAAAAGCCGTCCGGGGTGGATGATATTCAGAATGAAGGTAGGCCGACACACTTCCTTCCACGAGGTAATCCGAAGCTGTGTTGGAATCTCGAACATGTTCCGGGAATTCAACTAAAAAAGCAAATTCCCCACCCTGAGAGGAACGGAGGCGGGGTCCTCTGCATGAATTCCAAACCGAAAGCAGGGCGCTACGAAGCGCGGGGTCGGATCGCCGGAAGGGAGGGTTGAACTGAAATGTGTCGTTTAGCATGCTCACTGCGTAAGGCCACAACCTGGGGAGGGTAGAGCCGAGGACGTTATTTGATAGACGGGTGAGTGCAAATGGTGGTTGGCTTACCGCACAAATAATACAGATGTAGCGCAGGGGATTTCGACCGCAGCGAGTCAGATGCGGTTTTAGTCTGAAATAATGGATCATAATTGAACGTTCAGATGGGACAGAGTCAAAATGAGAGGACACATATTACCAACAATGACCCAACTCCCGAGTCGAACGGTTAGAGATCTTTAACTGGAGGTGTGGGTTCGGGTCCTACATCTGGGAAACACACCTCAGTTGAGGCATGATATGTCAGCGACAACTCACCCTGTTGTTGGAATAACAACCGAAACACCGGCACCGCCCCGACGATGCGCCGAACAGCTGTGCGCCGCCAAGGCAAGCTGTTACCTCGGTATTTCCACAGCTTCTATACATCCTTCCGTCACTCCGACTCATCCATCCCGCGCCCGCTGTTTCTTTTATCCCGCCGACGTATCCCCTTTCGTGTTCTATACAATCGTGTTGTTATATAAGTAATAGTTCAATTTTACCGAGACCCCTGTGCGTTTGCAGAGGGTCACTGAGCATCCGCTTCGTCCCTAGGCTCAAAATCCAACACCTGTGTGCATACGCAATCTGAAATGGGACTAGCAGCGCAGAGAATGGTTGGCCCTCCCAAATTGAATCTGCCTACTCTATAGCACTGGGGGCAAAGACCAATGCACTTGAAAGGCAAGTGCGATTCAGTCATGTGTTCCGCACCCAGCAAAACAGCCAACAAAAGAACCTTGAGTTGACAAAGGCAGGCTTTGTCGACCCCCTGCCAGCCGACAAAGCCTTCCCTTGTCTGCTGATGCCTGTGTTGCAGGGTGCGTACCACATGCCTGAATCGCACTTTCTTTTCAGGTGCGTCGGGTCTTGCCCCCAGTGTAAGGGAACAGAGGATAAAGCAAGGATAAAGCATTAATGTGACCAAAATGTGACCAATATTTGACTGACCCGGATGCCGGAACGGTCACGTTGTCAGTCACACTCATCAAAAGATGTGGCGGCGTGATTACGTGACACACCCACAACTCACCCTCATGGACCCAGAAATCAAACCCTTTCAGGCCGGCGACATTGGTTTTGAATATATGGATGAGCCCAAGTTGATAGCTGCTCGGGAGCTTGCGACTACCAAACCTCTTAAGGCTGGCTTGCAATTTACGCTCCGGCTGACCATTCCCCAACAGAGCGAAGACAGCCGTTGGAGACCCGTCCCGCTGATTCCCGGTGCCACCGAGTCGGTCGTTCCAGTTCAGCTCGTGGATGGCATTCAGACCGACCCGGACGGCTTTTCGCAAGTCTGGACGGCTCGGGTTCTGGATTCGGATACGGTTGTTGTTCTGAAGATAATCCAGCCATCAATGTGTAGATTCCCTGACTACGACAACTACACGGATCCGAAAGAACTTGCCCTCGATGAAGAATCGGCATATAAGGCCTTGCAGAAGATGCAGGGTGTCTGTGTTCCATATTTTTTCGGTCTTGACACGGTGAGAGATTTTGAAAGCTCTTCACTTAGTCGTTCTCACGACTTACATCTTGACGCCACAGATAATCACCCCGTCTGGTGAAGGCGCCTGGGTTCTTGTACTTGAGTACATACCCGGCGAAACATTCGATCGTGTTGCTCGATCCTATGGGATAGCATCAGAGCAGAATTCACCTGAGAGAGCGGCCGCTCAATTGCATGCGAAAGCTGCCATCCATGATTCTGTGAGTCTTCTCTACAAATACGTGCGCTTGATCTCATCGTGAAATCAGTGTAAACTGGGGCTCGCCCTCGTAGAAGAAATGACGCGCGCTGGATTCCTCCTTTCCGATGTTCGAGGCCCAAACTTCATCCTCACCGGGTCACCCGAGAAGCGTGCCGTAGTCGCGATTGATTTTGCCAATCTGCAATGCAGAAAGAACCTGAACGAACTCCGGAGTGTGCAAAATTTCTTCTATCAATTTTCCATATGCGTGGGAGATGATTACCCTGAAATACATCGCTGGGGCCGCGATAATCTTCCCGCATACATATTTGCGAAGTAGTATACTCCTATATGACTTGACTCAGACTACCGCATATGCACGCTTCCCACCACACCACATACATTATTACAAATACATATGTCAGACATCTTTATTCACAAACACCCACAATTCAAAGCGACAGCGGGGTAGGCTTACTACTACTAAATAATAGACTTGAGAATTACTAGTCTGGCCGAGTCTATTGTCCACTATCAAGCATCTCCGTGGCTCGCGGCGAGGCCGTTCGAGTATTAGTCATGCATTCTCGAGACGTCAGGCGAACCGATGAGTCGAAATCTTCGATCATTGCCAGAGGGAATCAAACACGTCACTAGGGCATTGCGATGTCCTCCGAGTCAGTGTCATGCACAGTTTGAGGAAGCATAATGGGGGAACTCATTTACGCAAGGGGTCCTCTTCCCCGCAACAGCCCATTTGATGTCGCAGTCGATACGAGTATCGACCCTGAACGGAATCTTCCGCGAGGAATGACTGAAAAACTTCTACTCCCTTCTTTGAGATCTTTTTCTCCTGTGCACGCCACAGTGTTTGATTGTGGGTGTCTCCGGTAATCATGGTTTTCGAGTATAAAAGCGCAACTAAATCGTTGCCACACGCCCACACACACTCTCTTCCTAACCGTACACAAACATGCCTTCCATTGCTAACACCCCTTCAACCACCTGGTTCAGCTACATGAAAGACCCGATGCCTCCTTTGCCTTACAGGCCCGTTGGGGACGAGATAAAGACTGAAACGACCCATCCTGCCGGGCAGAGCTCCATGGCTGCCTGCGGAGCGGCCACGACGTTGAAAGCCAGTAGGACCATCATTCCTCGCGAGCTAGAGGGCTGCATCGAACGTTTCGTGAAGAATTCGGAGCCTATCATTGCCGAGAAGAACTATGGACAGCCGCTATACAATGAGCAAGGCGTGGCGTATGTTCTCTTTGATATGCCCTCATCTATATGATAGTATATCTGACCTGATCGTCAGGGAGGTTTATTTCAAGAATGTCATAGTCCCGGTCAAGGAGGCCTTGGACATCCTTCTGTTGCAGATGCTGGAAAAGAAAGAGTTGAAACAAGCAGGATATTTCTTCAACATTCGCCAACAACAGAGCTCCCCGTCCGGAGGTAAATGATCATCTTCCATTGACACAGTCGTCACTCAAAACCTTGGCCAGATCGTACTCGATCCGACCACTACCTTGTCTTGGAACATATGGACGGAGTGCAAGAACTACCTGACAATTCAAATGCGCCGCAAAAACAGAAAATTGTTTGGCGCACACCAAAGATATTCGCGAAGATGTTTACTGAGCGAAAAGAATGGGAAGCGGCTCCAACGAAGACAGGACAGGCCCCGGAGTACCCCAGAATGGTTCTCTGCATTATTGAGGAGAAGGTGAGATCCCGAATGTGTCGAATGAATTGTTCTGACTAATATACTCACTCAGAAACCGAATGTCATAGTCGAGAAGGAATTCAATGCCAACTACGAGTCCAGCACTAGCGTAGGCGGCAAAAACGTGAAGAATTTTCTTCCTCAAATCAAGAAGTGCGCGCTCAATTAGCCTTCCCTATACTGTCTAATGTTAACCGATGTTGTTCTAGGTACAGCGTGGATGCGGCATGCCCGCACGTTATGTTGACAGATTATCTCACCACCATGTTGCTGTATGTTAAAACACCAGGGGCGACTTTCAACGAAGTGAAGAAGAAGATCGAAACGACTGACGACAAGCCCGAAGTGTGGTATTCTAAATTGGATGTCCCACCTCGATACAGTCTCTTCAGTAGTGCCATCCAGCGCCTGCTCGAGGCGGAACTTATCCGGTGACGACCATTGCAATCGCAATGTTTACCGAATTAACCTTTATTTAGGGTAAACAAGGACAAGTCAGGCCTCGATGTGGTGTAATAGGACACGGTCACCACGAGAAGCCACTGGCGTGTAGATTTGGAATCACACATACATATGATGAAATTGCTGACGAGGTTGATGTACTGTACTGGACTATGTACCAGTCCTGAGATGACCAATGACCAAGTGATCAAGTATACTCAAGGATGAAAAAAATTAAGCGTTAACGCTGATAGAAATCGGATCGCGACAGAGCCTTGAAACACCAGAGGGCCGAAATTTGAGGGGAGATGTGACACTAGAAGAGGGTGAGGCGAAGTAGACCGAAGGACGCGATTGAAACAAGTGAACTGGAACATACAACAAACGTGTGAAATAGACTACTGTAGCAAAATAAAAAATAAAATAAAAATAATCATTACACCATTGGCGAATGACCCGACTCCGATTCGAACGGAACGCGTACACCATAGCAGTGGTGATTGCGGCTGTCCGCTATCGGGACGGTTTAAAGGAGGGTTGACTCGAAGTGTAAAGGAAATTGTATTCACACTTGGGAAAGTCTAGGGATTGATTACCAGCGCGCGCAAGATCATCGAGGACGACCTGAAACTGATTCACCTCGAGTTGAATGGTGTCTTCACTGCTCTTGCTTGCAGTAGAGGTCATATGTTTGTGCTCTAAAATTTTGGTACCCGGACTTCCAGGATATCACCCCGACTTGGATTTGTGCGGCTACAAGTGGCGGATGTAGGGATTCCTCCGGCCCAAACCTCCATAAGCTTCAAGTTCCGTCGTTCCTTCTTGACAAAATAAGGGGAATTCGTATGATGGGAGAAGCCTGAAACATTATCCGACCCGTAAAGAAACTCTGCGCTCGTGTTCCACCATTCACAAAGATTGTGTGAGCGTGGTCTGAGCGGAGTGGGACAGTTGAAGAATCTTGAGGGCGGAATGTCGCGCTTCCTGTGGAAATGGTGCCTCACCATCGAAAGGATGAGAATAAGGATGGCGCGCAAAAACAATCGAGTGAAGCGAATCACACATTGTTCTAGTCTGAAATGATGGATCAGATGAATATTCGGATGAAGGAGAGTCGAAAAAGATCACATCGTACCGTCAGATGGCTCGACCCCGAGTCGAACGGGGGATTCCGCTGATAACACTCAACAGGCATAAATGCGGTCCTCACCACCGGGTATGATAAGTAGTCGCTGGCCCAGGGGTACGAAAGACATTCCGAGAGCACGGCGAGTCCAAGAACGAAAAGCCGTCCGGGGTGGAAGATATTTAGAATGCAGGTAGGCGACACACTTCCTTCCACGCAGTGATCCGAAGCGGGGTCGGGATCTCGAACTTGTCCAGGGAGTCTAACTAAACACGCGAGCTCCCCGAAACCGAGGTGAACGGCGAAGACGGTGCCGGGCGGCTGGAAGGGAGGGTTAAATTAAAATGTGTCGGATACCCACTCACAATGCTCAATCAAGCCCATGCCCGGGGGAGGTTAATACGACGGTGTTATTTGATAAACAGGTGAGTCCAATGTGAGAATGGGGTATCCAAAAGAGGGGGGAGAAGCAAGGGGGAAAATAAGATTCAATTGTTTATTCCAAGATGTAGGCGAGCTTTTATACTCTAGAGAACCATGGGAATATACAAGTACAAACAGACATGTTGAACAATGGAGAGGACAATGTTTCAGACCAGCTGAGACGTGTCTCACAACACTGCTGTGCATCTCCTTCCTGATGCGTGTTACATCACGTATGCGAAACACGTGTCGGCTTGCATTTATTCCAACATCCAATTGGTAGTTGGCCTTACCGCACAAATAATGACGATGGTTCGCAAAAGATTCCGAGGGCAACGACTCAAGTGCGATTGTTCTTTGGAATAACAGATTGGGATTGAATGTTCAGATGAGAGAGAATCAAAAGGAGAACATAGGCAGGAACAACAATGGCCCAACCCCGAGTCGAACGGGGGTTTCCGTTACAGGGGTCCTCCGCTATCGGGTTCCAATAATATCTGGAAAACACATGAGTTGAGGCACAGTATGTCAGCGAAAACATACCTTGTGTATATACACCATTCGAAATGGAACTGTCGGTGCAGAAATTTTTTGGCCGAGGTAACACGCCGCTTCCCTTCCAAATCCACCTGCATTATGAGAAGTGAAAAGAGGATGAAGGCGTGGGAGGACCCGCCTCCGGGTCGAACGGGATCTGCGGGTCTGGCAACGTTGGCTGAAGTGGGAGTATGTACGAGAGGGGAGAGCCGTTCAGTGGAGGATATTCCGAAGGCAACGAGAGGCCGACATACTTCCATGAGGGAGTGTGATGCAGCGGGATTAGAGACCCGCAGTCCAAAAAGGGACATTCTCCGAGACATACTCGACTCCGAGTCGAACGGGAGCCTTCTGCGTTACAGTCTCGCAGAAAGCCTCAAGCAGTGCAGATGCCGCTGGCCGCTACCGGGTCGCTGTAAAGGAGGCTCGATATAGAACATATCGCGAATTTCACTCACAGGGATTGATTTCTCTTACAGCCCTTTGCGGAACATAGGGCGCGGCCAAAATTTTTCCCATTTTGGGACATTTTTGATCTTTTCGACCTTTTCCCTCACTGCGTGCTCAATTCTGAATGTATCATTCTGAAAACTATATGAGCGAAACCGCACGGAAATTCTGGAGGTCCTCTCGTGCTTCAATTTTTTTTGTTCGGCTTATATAAAATGTACTCTAATATAATCATGTTTATATGGAAATCTCCTCCCACAAGGGGAGTTGGCAATATATTATTTCGGGGTCTTATTAGGGCATATCTACAAGGATTTCAGAGGTCATCTCGTCGCCTGATTTTATTTGTGGGTCCTATACCACGTGAACAATGTAATTGAATCCAACAAAAATACCCACTTCTCAGACACAATGCTCTGGCATATTCTGGTCCCAGGTGAGCGTGATACTCGCTGGGCGCTTGTCCTGTAGTGTTTCAAAGAGACTCCACGACTCACATTTGTTATACAAGTCCCCGTCCCCGTAGGCGACGCGATCCAATATGCACATATCTTGTCACGTGATGGAAACACGGGCATATTGAATCGTGTTGCCTACGGGAACAGGGACTTGGATAACGAATATGAGTCGTGGATTCTCTTTCAAACACCACAGGACGAGCACCCAATGAGTATCACACTCACCTGGGACCAGAATATGCCAGAGCATTGTGTCTGAGAAGTGGGTATTTTTGTTGGATTCAATTACATTGTTCACGTGGTATAGGACCCACAGATAAAATCCGGCGATGAGGTGACCTCTGAAATCCTTGTAGATATGCCCTAATGAGATCCCGAAATAATATATTGCCAACTCCCCTTGTGGGAGGAGATTTCCATATAAACATGATTATATTAGAGTACATTTTATATAAGCCGAACAAAAAAAATTGAAGCACGAGAGGACCTCCAAAATTTCCGTGCGGTTTCGCTCATATAGTTTTCAGAATGATATATTCAGAATTGAGCACGCAGTGAGGGAAAAGGTCGAAAAGATCAAAAATGTCCCAAAATGGGAAAAATTTTGGCCGCGCCCTATGTTCCGCAAAGGGCTGTAAAGGTACTGCAGGTTCGGAGTCGAGTGATACCAATATTACTTTAAAATGTAAACAACGACAAGATCAGTCCAGGCCGATTTCCAAGGAAGGGCATACCGATTTCCGAGGAAGAAGGGTTGTGGAATTATACCGCCCGTGAAAACGAGCCATCGAATATCACTTTACATAAGATCCCCACACATCGAGAGTAGAGCGCCGCTGCGGCAGGAAGTTACACCGGAGACGGGGTTGGAGAGTTTGGAGCGACGAGCCGCTTGCAAATTGATATTTGTATCCGTTATTTAAACGCGATATCGGGTCCAGAGAAGATGAGAAAGGAGCAGATACCGTACAATCCAGTGAAGCCTGAGGAAAGGAAACCGAGGTCCGAGATGTTGACACATTGTGTTGAGAGAAGAAAAACCCGCCGTTCCATTGAGCCGGCCCAGGGGCGGATTCCAAGGCAGGAGTCCAAGAAATAGCTCTAGATCAGAGCACTACGCGAGGAAATAACTCAACGGAGGAGGTAGAATCACCGACGCCCGCACGGGATGAGAGTTCGGGACAAGGAACGGTGCATCGCGTTGATGGCCGGACCGTGTGATCCGATTGATCGATCAGTCATCACTTCCCTTCGGACCCTTCCGCCACGTACTTGCATGTCCAGCTTCACAGTACTCGCAGGGCTCTAGATGAGTCTCAACGGACAGCGCATTGCTCCACCCCAACTTCCGGTATCCCTGCTCACTGTCTCTGTTCTGCTCTTTCTCTGTGGCCTGGGCGAAGTCTCTGTCCAAACCCGGCGGTTCTATACTATGTAGGTATCCCATAAATCCTCATGCGACAGTGTTCCCCAGAACCGCATCTCTAAGGCCAGGTCTGTCGGTTTGGGGTCGCACAAGTTGCTGCTCTTTTCTTCATTCGATATTGGTGTTCCACGTTACTTTCCCGTGTACTGATCCAAGTTCCTAGGACGTTTAATTTTATAGACTAGACACACGTGGTACCGCAACATCGTCCGAATTGCTGTATCATCCGAACACGTTCACCGATGCCGAGAACGACAGCGGTTCCATTCAAGACGTTCCAGATGATACCTAGTAAGAGGTCACAAGCACATGTCATCCGCATGAGAAGGGTTCAAAGGATCCCCAATTATTATTTTTTCTGGCAAAATGCGACGGCAAGAGCGTAGCGAGTGCGATATAAGGATGTTGAGATAATGAACACACATTGAAATTTCCCAGAAAGAATTATGTAGTCACTCATGATTATAGTCGTTTGACTCAATGGCGAAAAACACCGAGGGATGCATGCGATGGCCAAATGTCGCCGTTAGAGTTCGAAGTAGATCTATGTTCAATGCCGTCAGAACTCGAAGTAGATCCATGTTCAATGCAGTTCAGTAATATCGGGCCGGCGCAAATTCAATATCAACGTCGATCATCTGTCGAAAAAACTCATGGTCAGGCTGAAGTCAAACTCGTCGATGGGGGATGTTACTAAAAGAAATGCCCCAGACGTTCAGGTGTGATTTCTGTCCTTTTTCTTGAGGCGCACACATCACCACCGATCATCACGGATTAGACCGAACGTCTGGGTTACCCGAGGCAACGTTGACTTCGGTCTATCAAGACCGTCTTTCAGCGGCTGGTTCACACAGGATCCTCCATGATGATCGCCTGCCTTCATTTCAGGGTCCAGTGCCCGACGGGCTCGCAGCCGGCCTTGACGTGTCGCAGTGCGGATTTTGTTTAAATACGCCTCCACTTTGCGTCTCTCTCCTCAAGCTCTCTTCAACTTCTCTTAATAGTTTCACTCATGCTCTCCGTATTCGTAGTATCTGCTCTTTGGACCGCCTCGGCTGTCTTGGGTCACCCTCATCCGGATTTGGCAAGTGGCTCCAAGCAGAAGGTTGCTCTTCCATAACTTGTGATCACAGGTGCACCGCCAAACCACCACGCTCAACCAGTACATCCATCCCGGTCTGGACTCCTCGAAATGCCTGACGGCTGCCTCCGCCACCAACGGCGCGGCTGTCGAGATCGAGGACTGCATCCCGGGGGGCTCTGAGTCGCAGGAATGGGCTATAGGGTCGACTATTTGGGCCTTTGGCGGCACCTTCTGCCTGGATGTTACCAATGGCAATGCTGTCGATGGCACGCCCATGCAGCTGTGGGAGTGCACTCAAGGGTTGGACTATTTTACTCGTCTAACCAACAAATAACTAACGACGCGCAGTGACACCAACCAGGAGTGGACTGTCTCAGGAAAAACTATTCAATGGACTGACACTTCGTTCTGTCTCGACCTTACCAATGGGGACACGACTAACGGTAACGTCATCCAAATTTGGGTTAGTCTCTTCTGCCAAACGCTATAAATTCAGTACTAACTTGTTCCGCGCTTGAATTACAGGGATGCACTGATGGTAAAATCATTTCCCATTTTGTATTTGCTGAAATATTGATCTCGACGCCTAGGCCCGAACCAGCAGTGGACTACTACGACTGGCACTACCGCCCCTCCTAATATCGCGATTCGACCCGGTGCAAGCGCGACGACCTGTCTGACTGCACCCCAGAACGTGGATGGCGGAAAGGTTGTTGTGCAGCCGTGCGACGCGTCTCCCGGTCAGATTTGGCAGACTGATGGCCAGACCCTCTCTGTCTGGGGCGATTACTGTCTTGGTGCGTTTCTGCGCATATCACATCTCACCGGCCACTCAAATTAAATTTATTGTTCTGCTAGATGTGACGAACGGGAACCCTGCCAACGGCGTCCCACTCCAAATTTGGTCATGCACACCAGGCGGGCACTCTCTCTGTCTCATTGAATGCCTCACACTGATCAAATTTATTGTATCCCTCAGGTCAGGGCGATGCGAACCAGCACTTCACTATCTCCGGCACCGCCATTCAGTGGGCCAACACGGATCAGTGTCTCGACCTCACAAATGGAAACCTCACCAGCGGCAATCCCGTTCAAACATGGGAGTGTATCGGAGACGTTCGCGTTCCATTCCATCAGGAAAGCCGCATAATTTCTGACTGACCCTTCCAGAACACCAATCAAGTGTGGCACTTCGCTGCGGCGGTCGAGTCCGGTTAATCCGCGCGCACGACTTTGTGCTATACTTCATCGAAACCACGAGCTTTTAAAAATCTCGTACCTCGGCGCCATGTCTTGATTTCTAGGACTTTTATTCTCACCTTTACCAAACCTTTACCATTCTTGAGATTCCAGTCACATCGGTCGGGAGCTTTGTGTTTTATCTTTGAGACTTTGTTTGCTCAATGCTGAAACCCTGCACTATTGATTCATTCAATTCACTCAAAGCGAGGATTGAGGGTGTTTGCCTGGAATTCGAGAACGTGCAACTGCCGTGCGCCTACCGTCAGCGTCTTGAAAAAGTGGGCACAAATGGGAAGTGATCAAGAAGGCGTTACTTACATGAAATGTGCAAATCATGCCGCAGCGGGACGGGCGAGGTGAACGGAGAAAATTGTAAAATGCAGCACATTGGAATTATGACCCGACCCCGAGTCAAGTCATGCGTAGTCCGCTGCGCGGAATCTGTGATTAGAGCGTGGATGAGTAAAAATGGCTGCTGACGAGGACAAATCACTTGAAGAGAGGTACCCACACCCAGAAGAGGAAGGTTGAGTGGAAGGGTTTTGTGAAAGCATAGCCAAGCTTTGCTACTTACGAAGGAGAGATAAGAGATGAACGTCTGAATGGATGAGGACTCGAGTCAAAACAAATATTTCGTTTACCCATGACCCGAGCCCGAGTTGAACGGGGAGTAGTGAGTAGTCCACTGTCGCGTGATCTGTGATCAGAACGCGGATGAGGTCTCCACTAATGAGTCTTACAAGACTTGGAAATGGGAGGAATTTGGAGACATGGCGAGTCCAAAACGTCTTCAGCCGAACAAGGCACACCTCGAAGGAATCCTGCAGCCGTCTAGGGTAATAAAAAAACGTTCGGAAGCAATTTATGACGCAACCCCGAGTCGAACGGGCGTCTTCTGCGTGAGCTCATATCCACAACCCAAGAAGTGCAGATGCCGACCTCCGCCATCGGATCTGCGCAAGAAAGCCTCGATGCGGTTCATGTGACTAAGTTTTACTCGCAGTGGAAGATTGACACTGGTAGAGGTGGTGTAGAGGCGCGATTGAGTCGCGATACGACGATAGCGGAACCAAAGCGGGACTTTGGAGAGCGGCGGTGCCAAGAGGGGGCGAAACCGAGAGGAAACTAAAGAGCCATCAAGCCCACGCCCAGGGACTGACCACAGGATGCAAGGCAGGATGCCGCCACCAGAAAGCAAGATCCGAATCACAGACGGCCACGCGCGAGCATGAGAAATTTTAAGGCTCCAACCATTTAGTTTTCGTTTACGGATCTCCGTAAACTAAACGGAAACGGTTCGTAAACAGTTTTAAAATGTTTATAAATGTTTATAAATGGTATATTTTTTGAGACAAAATCCCTTCAGCCACCGACCACCTGTTATGCCTGGGGTGCATTTATTTCTGATACTAGAGCCACTAATATGTTGCCAGAGTGCAGCAGGATGAATTCCGAAGTTGAGGGCTGCCAACTCGCCTGCTGGGGAAGCTACCGAATTATAACAAACTAAATTCTCAACGAAGAAGCCCGGCCAGTTTTACTATTGTAAACCCCTCCCAATGAATTCCCTCACTTCAACTAACTTTCCTGACACTTCAACTCACTCAGAAATCCCGTCTCATAGCTATATAGGTGGTTGTATTATAAGAACCGTTTACAGCTGTTTGCATAATTGATGACAGTCAGCGCGAAAAAGAAACAAAAACAAATAATAGATCCGGCTGTTTGCGGAGGTCAGATCTCATGCATCCCCGCGCCGATTTCCTTGATTTTGGGCACATTCGACAGCGGTTAAGCATGGCTTTCAGATTATGCAATACTCCCATGCTAATTGGCAAGAAAATTTTCTCCTCATATTCGAGCTGTGTTATTTGAACTACAACTTAGATTGGGCGCTCTTCGGTCAATACGGATCGGATTTTGATGAAAGTAGGCTCGTTCGAAAGGTAATTTCAATGCAAAGGGTGTGTATGTATAAGGTTTTGCTTTTACCATCAGACAATCAGTTTCCCATGAATTTCACTAAGCAGTCAGTAAAGCCATTCTAGCCCTCACACATCATGTGTGCCACACGATTTTATTCCATGAATATGATTGCCTTGTCTCCCGGTTTCAGGACCACTTGGATTAAAGCAAATCGAAGCAAAACTGACGAAGCACGGGCTGTTCAGATTGCAGATACAAATCACACAGCGCGAATTTGCAAACACTCAGATTTTGTTATTTACCTCGTGAGTATGGTATGGTTTGAAAGCCCTGCTTATCCGCTTGCAAACGCACCCGGGATTGTGTAAATCGGTTCTGGATTGAGCGAGATAGAAGGCTGGCAAGCAGCCGGATCAATAGTTTGTTCTTGTTTCTTTTTGATCGTGACTGTCATCAATTTTGCAAACGGCTGTAAAACTGTTTACAAACATTTGTTTACCGTTTGCAGGGTCCCGTAAACTAAACGGTAAATATAAACGGTTAAACCGTCTACAAACATTTGTAAATGGAAACGGTTGGAGCCTTAATGAGAATTCGGGACAAGAAACGGCGTGTCGCGTGCCGGCTTTGATGGCCGTGTGATCCGATGGTCGTGATTGACCGATCCGAGCACGTTCCTTTCAGCTCAATCTTTTGGTCGAAACCCAGCTGCTTTAAGCGACCCAGACCCGGAAAACCAAAGACTGAAAAATAACTATCTTGAAGCATACATAATGAGCCAATGAGCGGGAGTGGAGTGTAAGCAAGGTTTGTCACCTTGGGCCGAGAGTGGCATAATGAATTCCTCGTCGCTATTTAATAAGAGCCTGGTTTACGCAGATTCACACAACCCAACTTCCCATGGCTGCATTTTCACTGCTCCATCTCGCGGCAATCTTGCTCAGCGCTGTGGCTCAAAATATCACTGACTTGCAAAACACCTTGTCTGCGCATGGAGTTTCCGCTGTGTATCCTACGGATGAAAACTTCACGACCGTCAGTCAAGCCTGTGAGTTTCACTCGACTGAAGGGCACTAAATTCCCATTTGCTGATTGGCTTTTCCTTAGTTAATAGACGATTCACAATTTCCCCAATCGCTGTCGTCTTTCCTACCTCCGTCGCCCAAGTTTCAGCTGCCGTCGCTGCCGGTGCGGCCCAAAACCTTGAAGTCGTTGCGCGAAGCGGCGGGGTGCGTAGATGTACCTCTTCCTGTTCAGTTTTCTCATAACCGTTCCCCTACAGCACTCGTACATTGCCAACGGCCTTGGTGGAAAGGACGGAGCCTTGGTGGTGGACATGAGCAAGCTCAAAGCGATCACTGTCCGGTCCTCCAACAATACGGCTTTGATCGAGACAGGCAACCGGCTCGGCGATGTGGCTCTGGCGTTGAATGCCAAGGGGCAAGCAATGCCCCATGGGACGTGCAGCTACGTGAGTCGAGCAGGTTCAAATCTGTGTTAGGGACTTCAATCTCATTGCATTGCTCCACTAACCAGGTGGGAATCGGCGGACACAGTGGTATGCCTTTATTGGATCATCTGTTAATTATCAAGTCAATGCGGCTCTAGGTTATGGCGGGTTCGGCCTACTATAACAGACGCGTCAACTATTCTAACTGGTTTTGTTCTAGGTTCGGGTTTACCTCACGAATATGGGGCCTCGCTCTCGACGTTGTGAAGTCTGCGACTGTTGTTCTAGGGAACGGCACTATAGTCTCTGCTTCCACGAATGTAAACCCGGACCTTTACTGGGTGCGTTTTTGAAACCCGCACATGCCTCAACTTCTCTCTCTGACTGAGTCCAAAATACCTGCAGGCCATCCGCGGCGCCTCGCCGTCCTTCGGAATCGTCACTTCCATCGAAGTGCAAACCTTCCCCGCGCCGCCCTCCGCCATCGTCCTCGAGTACATCTGGAATGATCTAAACATTTCCACAGCTGCCGACAGTATCACGTCCTTCCAAAACTTCGCCGCCACGAACATCCCCGCCGAACTCGGCGCGGAGCTCCTCTTCACCAAGGGCTCCTCCAGTGGCAAAGTCAACTTGCAACTGAACGGTGCGTGGTACGGCGCCCCCGAGCTATTCAACGCGACATTCGCGCCGTACCTGGACACACTACCGGCGACGAGCTCGGCGAATATATTTCCTGGATCGTACATTGATAGTGTCGTGGCGCTTGCGAGCCCGCAGGGGCTGAACACGAGCGCGGCGCCGGATGAATCTGACACCTTCTACACGAAGTCGCTTATGACCCCGAGCGCGGCCCCGATGTCCGCGGCCGCCATAGAGGCGTTCACCACATACATGGCGACACAGGGATTTTCGTCGACCACGGTAAGCCTAGCCCGACCATCGCTTTTCGGATTCGTATTTCTTATAATGATTACGTGCCTCATAGGAGTGGTTCGCGGAGGTGGAGCTGTATGGCGGGTCGGCTAGCGCGATCAACGCCGTCCCTCTCGATTCAACCGCGTTCGCAAAGCGCGACACCTTGTTTACAATTCAGTTTGTGTCTGCGAGCGCTGCACCGCCGTACCCGGCTGCTGGGTTTACCTTCCTTGATGGGATGGTTGCGAGTATCCTGAATAATGAGCCTGCCGATTGGAATTATGGGTGCGTCTCTTGTCGTGTGCTGGCGGAAGCTGAATTATTACCTTTTTTTCACCGAATTAGCACATATCTGAACTACATCGATGACAGGCTACTAAATGGTCTGTCTCGTTCTTCGTTTTTGATTTCTTCACCTTCGCTCAATCACTTACTCATACTTCATCAGCGGCGAAATTATACTACGGAACACACTACCCGCGTCTCAAAGCCCTCAAGGCTGCGCTGGACCCGAAGGATACGTTCCGGTTCCCTGTTGGTGTCACTGTCGCTTAAGGTGGGACAATATTACTGTTGTAGGTATATCGGTTCAACTTGGCAGAGTTGTGGACAATAGAAATGATGATGTCCTTTTAAACTCCCATCCCGAACTGGATACATGCTGGTTTGATCCATGGGGCTGAAGAATAACGCATCGTATGATCAAGGCCAGATGGAGGTCCGAAATTCGATCAGCTTGAGAGCGGAGATAAGTAAACGGAAATTCAGCCCAATCCGAACCGGCACAAGGAGGTCGATGAAGGTGATTTTTTCCGTTAAAAATCCGATAAAACATATTGAGGACCTCAAACCGGGTGATGGAGAGGCAAGGACGGTGCTAGCTGAGCGCGAATGAAAGTGCATGAAAGAATGGATTAATTCAAGACTGCATGTAGCGCAAATGGAGAAAAAAGCAAAAGACGAACGAAAAGGCGCACACCTGAAGACCCTCGTACCCCGCCGACGCTAGCGGGGCGCACTCGAGGAGTGTTGTGAGGCACCAGCGCGCGAAGGGGAGGAGAAGAGGACGTGGCGGAGATGATCGGCCGACGCGGCTCCGATGCAACGATCGCATCATTTTCAGCTGATCCGAACCCTCTCTCCTCCTTGCAAGCCTCCCAGCGAGCCTGTCCCGGCCTGTCCCACTGGTCTTTCTTTTTTTTTCCGCTTCTCTTCAACAAATACCCTCCTTGTCGCTCAGTATTTTGATATTTCCATCCATGAGGCCTCATCTCCGCATCCGCCTCTGGCTTTGCAACACGACCATTTCTACGCCACCAGTTTCCCGTCTGTAACAAGGCGACCGCTAACACGACTGTCTAGATCGGGTCTCTACGCCGTTTGTTGCGCCGCCACGATTCGTGGATGGATTGGATCGTGGATGGATTGGATCGAGGCGCGTCCTCCAATATATTCATCTCCAAATTTTGCTCATTTCGATCCCATTAGATTTTGATTGACATCGACTCGCCCCCTCGGTAAGCCGAAATTGCCGCTGTAATCGGTACGCCAAGGCTGAAGCTCAGACTTTCAATGGCAATACAGTTAGACTCGCATCTCTTCCTCGGGGTTTAACGTGTCATTGCTCCGACCATTCTACGCGCCACTAGTTATCCCGGACTCAGTTCTACCAGACGACGTGGTAGTGCCCGGCACACGCGTTACCAACACCATACGATAATTCTCTTCGGCAGGTATGTGCGCACGGGCGGGTGTCCGTTCGACTCGGGGTTCGGCCACACGGGCGAAAAAAGTGTCTTTTCTCTCTTCCTTCCATCCAATTCTCTTCGACTTTCGCTGAGGTTCGACCCGCGGATTAGACTGAGGATCATCGGCTCTTCCCAAGAATTTGTGAACAGTGATGCGTGACCCCGACCATTTTTCGATACCAGTGGGTGCGTGATAAACAATTCGAAGAAAATATATGCGGTAGTCCGCCTCTGCAGCTTTACTTGACCGCATTTGCAATCGAAACAGAACAGAGTAAAAGTAACAATGCGAAACAAGATGCGAAATCGACTTTAGAGCGGTATGATAAGGGAGACGGACGCCCTTCCACCGAGCACAGAAATGTCTCCGACCTGAGTGTCTATGCCAAGCCTTTTGTTCCGGGCTTCGAAATATCCTTTGGTTTGCATGTTCCTCGCGACTTGTTCTTGCGCGATCTCTCTTGACGCCTTCCACAATACAGTGTTCAACGTCGTCGAAGACTCAACCAAATCTGTGGCATATATCAGCAACTGCGCCTCGATCGAGGATACATAGACGTACATGTCTTTGTTGTGGGGGCACCAGACTCAGTGATCGTCACCGAAAGCTCGGTACGAGGCTGGCTAGGTGGACCTTCCTAAAATTATCCGTACTTATCATCGATCGTATCAAGTGATTTAAAGGTGTAAACGCGCCTTTGCCTTCCCGAACCGGTCCTGGAGGCGCTGAAGCCGGGCCAGACGGGCTTGATCATGTTGAATAGCTTTGTCGAGGGCATCTTCAAAGACAGCAGAATCGGTCTGGAATAATCGGGATCAGCTCCTCTCTGGAACGCGTGCGTACTAGATCCCGACCTTGTAAACTGTGAAGCAGTGCTTAATCGATGCTCTAGCTTTATCAAACGGGGGCGAAACTGTCGGGTATTTGAAGGAGGCGCTCGGATCGTAAGCGACTTCCGCTGCGGCCTTGAGTGCCTTGGTGGTATCACGTAGTGCGCTAAACATCCAAAATCAGTGAGGTTAGAACCAGGCTTGAATGTGACACGAAACCCACGTTTGGAAGGGATTCAACATCTCGATTTTCTTCGCGTCAAACAACACTGCCAACTCGAAGCAGCCATCGATAAGTGCTAGACTCTGGCCATAGTGCGGGCGCAAAATTTCTAGCGCTAGACGTCGCAACTCGAAGTATTCCGCCGGGAGTGATGCACTGGGTTGCGAGCCCGCATCTGCACCGAGCTTCGCGGCTGCATCCGGACCAGAGCCTCCTAGTGCACTAGCTTTGGGGTCTGGGTTATCACCCGCCGCGATGCTTGGTTTGGAGCCTGAGAGTTTGCCAGTTTTGGAGGCTGGCTTGAGTGCGTCGGGTCTGGAGCCTGGCGTCGTTGGCGCGGTGGAATTCGAACTGCCTGGTTGGGTTGGTCCGGTACCCGTCCCCGGCTTCGTCTCGGAATCCGTCGCTATCGGTGCACGGGTTGTTGGTTCGCTGAGCTTGGAGCTCCCCTGCGCTTTCGGCTGCAAGCTCGCCGGTGTCGTTGGTGGAGAGGTCGGTGGAGTATTGGCCCCGGAGCTCGCTGGTGGGGTGGGGATCGAGCTCGCCGGTGTGGTAAATCCAGTACTCGACGGCAACGCTCTAGTATGTGCATCTCCCGGCGCACTGGCCTGAGAGCTGGCGGGTAGGCTGGGCTTTCCGTTCGCAGGTCCTGTCGGCTGCGAGCTCGTCGCTGAACCCGTCTGAGCGCTCCCTGATTCACGGGATTTGGAGCTCGGTGACGCGTCGGCCGCTACTGTACCGGAGCCAAGACTCGGCGGCGAACTGAGCTTCGAGCCCCCCAATGCTTTTGGTTGCGCGTCGTTCTGTGTGCTGGGTGTAGAATTCGCTGGTGCAACGGATCCAGAGCTCGCCGGCGCTTTGGTTTGGGCGTCCTTTGGTGCACCGTGATGACGGCTTGGTGGTATATTGGATTCCGGGTTCACCGCTGGGCTGAGGTTCGAGGTCGCCGGCGCTTTCGGTTGTGGATCCTTCGCTGTGATCGCTGCAGAGCTTGGCGCGTGGGATTCAGAGTGCGCCAGTGCTTCTCGTTCCGGGCCGGTTGGTGGAAAGCTGGAAGGTGCGGACGTCGAGGTCGCCTTTGGACTGACGTGAGAGCGCGCGGGTGGGTTAGGCTGACTGCTCGCGGGTGCAGCCCGTCCGCTCGGTTTTCCATCCGCTATGGCTGGTGGAAATTGCGAGGGTGCCGCTCTCGCAAGCTAGAAATCGTAAGCAACGCCGATCATAAACAGGGGAAATCACTCATACCAAATACGCGCGAAACTCATCCCACGCCGCCTTGAGTGGACCCAGAGGTAAGCTCGCCTTCTTCGAATAGCGTTCAATAACGTCCATGAGACTGACCCAAATTTCAGCCATGTCGTATTTCATGCGGTTTGACATACCTCGCTGCCCTGGTCCACATCTCACGTGAGTCCCGACGAGGGGCCAGTCTACTATCTCTGGCGCTTGCCACGACTTCGATAACCATCGCGGCTTGAATGGCATATGCGACCACATCCTGGTATGATTCCTCAGTGAGTTGATTCAAGTCTTGTGAACAAGACTCTCGCACATTAGGAAGATCCTCCGTGGCAGTTACAAACGTAGCCTGGATCACATTCAACTGTTTCTGAATCTTTCCTACATTCTCCTTCGCGATGCCGGAAAGTGATTGCGCAAGATCCGATAAACTCTCGGAGAGTGTTGCGAGAAGTGCAACGTCGTCATGCTTGTAAGTTGCCTTGACCTCGGCCTCGCTTGGGGAACCATCCTGAAATTCATTTAAGAGATAGTTCGACCACAAATCAAGCGGAATACTCGAAAGTTCTCGATTAATCGAGCCACCATCTCCCGCAGTGCCGTACGGTTGTCCCTCCAATCGTCGATAAATTGAAGGTCCTCCTTGATCGTTTCCGCCGTTGGCAACGTCTCAGCATTGGACTCCTTCCAGCTCAAGGGCTCGAAATCCAACAAGATCCTATGTGACGTCAATTCTCTGCGAATAAAGGTCCATAAATGATGGAGCACCCTTCCAGAGACGTGATCATTCGGGAATATGCCTTGAAGTTGTCCAATGAATCGCCGTCGCCCGCAGTCGCAGCCAGGGTATGGATTTTCTCGCAAACGTCCCGAGCGCGGGACACAACCAAGTACGTAGAGTGGACATTTCGCGTTGTTTGACAGGCGTCGAGTGCGACTACTCCAAGAAGTTCTCTGAGTATTGCGGTGACAGGATATGGTTCTCCCGGAACGGTGGTAAGCTCTTCGAAGAGGAACATGATCGGCAGCAAACTATTAGGAGTGCCTTTCTGCAGTCTTTATAGCGCATCCGGGCAAGGCCTCCTCCTTTTCAATGGTCCTTACGCGCGCGCCACGTACCACTATTTTCGTTGATAGCAGGCTTGAAACCACGTGGTGGGCGAAATTGCTGTCAACGTGCAAGATGGCGCCGAGTGGGATACACGAAAATCGATGGCTCCCAGCGGCTATCTTAGCAAGCGCGCAAGATCGTTGCAGATCTTCGTTGGTAGATGACTAAAATCCAACGTAAGCTGAGACTTGTTTTGGGGTTTAGTGTTCACTGGATGCGGCATCCTCATCGCTCGCAGAAATCGCTCACCCGTTTCTCTCTGTATCAATACGGGGCAGTTGAAAATGTTCGAAATTCCTCTCGGTAATCACCGAATTCTTAGCGCCGAGAGCCACAGACCACGTTCCCCCTACGCCACACGCAGGGTTTCTACATATCGAAGATCTGAAACATTTTCGTTCATCTTCAGGCACTACGGGCCAGACACTGTGATCATGAGGATGTTCATTCCGCGTCTTTCTCGCATTCTCACACATCAGGTATCTTCTTCCGGAGCAGTGACTTCTCACACAAACGAACACTTGTCAATCAAAAACATCATTCAAGCTGCCAGAAAATATATCTAAACTATATCCGGATCCGCACGCCATAGTCCAGGGAAATCCAAAGTTCGAACGTTGCGGCAACCACCTGCTTGAACGCTTTCCCCCAATCCAGAGATAATCATCGCCGCGAGGACAAATGTACCAAAGACTTGGGACCAGTTCCGGGTCCATGGACTTCTGAAGGTCACTTGCCTCTCCTGCGTCGCACGTTTGATTTCTCGGCCGAAGACGTCTCTGATGGCACCCCACACTCAATGCTTCAGCATCGTGCATACAGTGCACCTAGGATTCAGACGGAGCGCTCAACGCCGGCTTAACACCAAATCCACGCGGCAAACCACATGCGCCTTTGGTGTGGCAAGCACGACGATCTCACGATTTCTGGAAAACGCCATTGCAGAAGACATCGACGTTCTATGATAACTCCTCACTCTGTTTTGCAAATGCCACTCTCCCTGTTCACGTCGTTGGTCGACTTTATCCGCGATTCACAGTCACCTGAGCACCTCCATCGATATATGGCCGTCGTCGACCTTTATAGGGCTCTGCAGGAATCTCTGGCTGGTCATGAATTGGAGTGCGTGCTACGTTATTTTCTTTCTGAGCGATTTCAAGACATAAGAACCCAGAACAATGCGGCATGCTGCATTCCAATCACTGAAGGAAATCGACTTGGAAGAGGTGGACAGAATGGTGTTGTATGTGCATGCATTGAGTATGAATGAGAGTATCCGCCCTGCGGGTTCTCCCGTTTTGACGGAAAATGGGAGGAAAGCAGTGGGTCGATCAATCTCCTGATGTTTTGTGTAGACTGACCATCGTGTAGATTTATACTTTCAAAGTCCGATGGGCCTAGGCGTACCACAATGACATGGGTAGAAAGAAGCGGTTCTTAGACATTGTAAATTTTCGCCGAGGTGCTGAGCGACCGAAAGCGGGACGCAAGGGTAAAACAGTCACAATCGGCGTCTTTATCGGGCAGAACGATCTTGTCCCCACAAAGCGAGAAAGTTACTCGAAATGTGAGTCGTGTTCTCGAATCGGTTATCAATTCCAGTGACTCCATTGTAGTCTCGCATTCCTCACGGGACAGCCTCGATTCCCTTCTTTGGCGACTGAACAAGAAACTAATCAAGGAGAAAGCCCTGGGTATCATATACCAAAACCCGCATTTTTACCGCCTGGATGATCTCGACCAACTCAGGTCGTCCATTTCGAACTCTCCCTCCTACTTGAAACCGCTGGGATTTCGGCAATCGTTTAATTCTGATGTTGAACTTGCCGTTTACTTCGACGGCTACTGGCAGATATGGCTCGACACCGCGGCTCCTAGACGATTCGGAAACGTTTGGAAAGTGAGAGAAAGGTTTATTTTGAAAGGTCGGTGCGGGAGAGTTTTATCGAATTTATATTGCTGAGTCGAGGGGACAGATGCTCTTGGCGGGCTTTGTGATGCACAGCAAGTCGAAGGTCTTGTTCTGGGCCAACGAATGGAGATTTTCAGGGCAAACGGTGATCTCGAGAAGAGTCTTGACACCTGGACCGCGCTGCTTGTTGCATGGCACAAGAACAGGGCCAATACACGACACGCGCAGTTCTCTGTCAAGTTGAAGCCTGCCGCATCGCACGACACCCTCCCATCTGTGCAGCCCACGAACGTAGTCGCGCGCCACCAAAATTCGCACGTTACGAGTGCTACCCAGAGCATCTTCACGCAGGCATCGCAACATATCGAGAATTCCGCGCAGAGTCGAACTACGAAGAAAGATACCTCGAGCCCCGAAACAAAGATGTCATCGGAAGTGCGTCTGTGCACGACACTTGCATTGCTACTCACTAGTTTTGACCTCTGCTCTATGCGCCCTCGTCCGCTTTCCAGGCCAATACAACCGCAAAGCTGTCATTAGATCCTAAGACTGTGAATGCTGCGGCGCCAGGACTGGGGAGAAATGAGCCTTCGGTACCGCTCCTTTTTTCACAGGTCAGCGCCATGTTTCAGAGATAACAGCTCTGATATATCCTTATTTTAGGCTGTGCCACCGGGCATAGGCACGTGCACTCGGCAAGAGGCCGCGAAAGATGTTGGAGTACGCCAGCGCGCCGCCGGCACCGGACCTAGGGACAATGGGGCCGCGAGTGGCCATACAACGGCGGTCGGGCATTCAGAGATTACCGGGGTGAATAGGCCCGCCGCAGCTACGAGAGGTGAGGCACAGACCTCGCGTGGGCCGAAGTTGGAGAAGCCCTCGGCAAAGCCGGTAGGAGATCCAGGTTTGGAGAGGAAGAGCCCCTGGGCGGTGCCACCCCAAGCCTCTGAATCTAACCAAGGCACCGAAAGACTGAAGGTACAGACGAAACCAGCTCCGGAAGCAGCGCCGGCGTGGGGAGGGTGGGTCAAATGGGCGAAAACGAGGTTGCGTATGGAGTAAACATCGGTGGCTGAACATATGTACGGCACTACTCAAATTCTATACTCTTGATGTTTAGTGTTAATTCTTATCCCGATTCCCGAAATCCGCCGGCAAATGATGCCAGCTGCAAGGGCACAAGGTTCCTCCTATGTCGCGTGCTTTATATCTTCTATAGCAGTACATCCTTTATCGCCGAACCCAAGGGGTCCAAGATAAGAGATTGCCATATGGGGTTAGTCTGTTAGTTACCGCGCTGATTACCTGGCGGCCTGCGTTATTATATAAGCATCCATTTTGGGAACTCACGTGCACGCGCTCCGACGCGACTTGGACGCGTTCTGGTGGCGGTACCGGTATTTGAGGTAATTCTGACATTCTAGAGTATAAAAGAATCACTTGGACTGTTTTTCATGGTAGCCGGCGACCTCTACACCCCATTTGAAGATTCCCGTCCAAATTTGGGTGTCCCCTCCAAAAACAATCCAGTTATCGTGTTGAGCACAAATACAGGTTCTTGAGGGTTTCAATGCACTCCTTATAGATATTAGAGGCCTATGCTATGTTTTCTTTGAGAATGGAAGGCAATAAACGCGTCCAAGTCGCGTCGGAGCGAATACACCTGATGGAAGCTTACATAATAACGCAGGCTACCGGGTATCAGAGCGCGGTAACCAACAGACTTTATTGAGCGAGGAACGAGCTAGGTACAATAAAGTGTCTGTCAAGAGAGACTAATATGGGGTAGGGGGTATGGCGTTCACTTTGTACATTTATTCTCGCGCGCATTTTTTTTTGATTCGCGCGCATTTTTGGTTTGGCGCAATTTAACGCGCAATTTTTGAGTTACCTTATTCGGCTGCGGCTCGGTGCCGGCTGCGTGCCGACGGATCTGTTCGGATCTTCTCGGCGGCACAAGGCACGTGAGTCCATTTCGTCGCGTAATCTGGCGCGTACACAGGCCCAAATTGAGACAACTAGAACCGCGTCTGCGGCATCCGCAAGACTCTCGGGCTCAATTAAGCCCAGGAAACATATCCTCTGTGAATCGAAACCTCATGCATCCAAGCATATGAAATTAATAGGGTGTTTCACACATCCCAACTTGAGCCCCAATTTGACCCCAACTCGGACCCCAACTTGACCCCAACTTCGCCGAGTTGGGGTCGGAGTTGGGGCACAAGTTGGGACAGATGTGTGAAACACCTGCAGCTTATCTCCCAACTTCAAGCCCCAACTTACTGTAGATGACGTACAATAAGTCGTAGTCCTCAGTCGCACACAAGGTGGTCAAGACTCATTTACCTGTAGACGACATACAATAAGTCGTAGTCTACCATGTATGTAAGTATAATGGATGAATAAAGTATATATATCTACTTATACAAAAGAGGTCCGTCACGTGTAGGCGTTAGCGAGCCAATCGAAATGTAAAGACAACTGTCAAAGCAAACGGCAATCAGGTGGCAGTACCGGCAGCTTCCGGGGTTCGTCCGTTGCTTTCTTTTGGCCGTCAATGGTTTCCGAGAAGTTTGTACTGGTTACTCAAGTCAAAGGTATAATAGTACATTGAAGGATGGGAGTTCAAGTTGGTCATGCATGCAACGACATGTATATTCTTGAGATAAGATTATGAACAGAGTATCCAACAGTGTCAACGACTTGAAGGGTGCATATAATAAATTATAAGTCTCCAGTTCCAGTTCTCATTATTATAGGGAAACCTAGAATGAAGTTGATACAGTTGAGTGTAAGCTGGACACGAGTGTCCCCTCTGATGACTGAAGTGAACATGAGTTTTTATTGATAGCTGGCTGTCCGTAGCGTAGCACGGGTTCATGCTAGTATGGAACGTACCCTCAGTCGCACACAAGGTGGTCAAGACTGAGGGACGAGGATCGGCTCCGCACACTTTATAGTGATGGAGACGATCAAATAACAAATAAATAAAATGATACTAACGCTGCTCGCCATAGAAGGCAATAACAGTGTCAGTCCTCAACACTTACTCCACTATTTCTTGGTTTTTCAGGGTCATGAGCCAAGTTTATTCTCATTTCCCAAGTCCGACATTATTTCCAAGTACTGTACCTGAAACCTCGATGTTGAAAAAGTTGTCATTTTGGGTTTGCAGAAAGTGGGCATGACTCAGGTTTGCATTGCTTTGCAAAAGTTTAAATTTTAAATTGGTTTCCGCGATGTATTTGGCCGTCGGGAGGTGGCAGGCGGGCGGGAGGGCGGTGGGAAGTGGAATTACATAATCCAATGTGCGGCAAATGGACCGAGCAGCCGAACTAAGCGAAGTTGGGGCACCGAGTTGGGGTCCAAGTTGGATGTCAAGTCGAGGGGTTAGGCACGACTTGACATCCAACTTGGACCCCAACTTGATTTGTGCCCCAACTTGCTCTCCGAGTTGGGGTTCGAGTTGGGGTCCGAGTTGGGGCTCAAGTTGGGATGTGTGAAACACCCTAATGAATTCATAGCCTCTCAGGTCACGGTTGAGTCGGAGTCCGAGACAGATCGCAAAAGATTCCCCTGGAAAATCACTTGTTGCTGGGGTGGGTGAGTGGGAAAGAGAATGAAATTGTATTTTTACTCACGGTCAAAGAAACAGCAGCATGATTCAGTGGGAGAACGTATTAATAATGGCCCGCATGTCTCCCTAGCAAAAAACAAGATGCAGCACCAGAAAAAACGTCCCCAAACAAATGGAGCGGTAGAAGGACTAAACATTATTTAACACCCCATATCAAAGCCGAAGGAGGCTAACTACTAGTAGAAGCTCGAGGTCAGATTTTGAGGTTGCTATATGACGGTGTTTATTGGACAAAAATACGATGCACAGCCGATGGCATTGAGTTACATTAGGAATAATCGATGCACATCGATGCAATACGGTGATACTCGATTATTTACAGTGCAGTCTGATGCAACCCCATTATTTCCTTAGAGTTACTCCGGCACGCGGATTGGGAAAGGATTGGGTCTCGGCGTTAGGATTGATGCCTTACAAATGCCTTACGTGTAGGTCTGATACGGTAGCCGTGGCCGGCTCAACTCGCGTGAGTTCGAATCCGGCAAGAGTGACTTTTTTTCAAAAACCTCCTTCCGCTTTTTCTCTCGCATATATGGGATGCCAGAGGGTCCATTGAAGGCCCACAAATTTATTTATTACTTTAATACAGCGGAATTAATTCTAGACTTGCTCTTTCTTACAGATATGTAAATGTTCAAAAAAGCCGCTCGTGTCAGTTTCGAACTCACGCGAGGTTGACGGTCACGGCTACCGCATCAGACCTACACGTAAGGCATTTGTAAGGCATCAATCCTAACGCCGAAACCCAATCCTTTCCCAATCCGCGTGCCAGAGTAACTCTTAGTGAAAGGTAGTGCAATGTACTACCATGAGGTTTTTCATTGAGTTACATTACTTCAGAATTGCATTAGGGGAAACTCAACGAGTGCGGAGCAATGCAAGTCATGTTGCAGACCGATGCAGTTCAACTGGTTTGAATTGAGCTGCACTGATGCACACTGATGCATACGACTCATGAGATCGTCATGCAGTCAATATATTTTCTAAACCGAACGTGTCGATCGCGGGGATAGGAGACTCGGGGATTGATGTGATTCGGCCGGCAAAAGGCTTTGTGAATCGAATCAACCACGGCACACTTTTGGCCCATCTGCCGCAAATCTGCCGTGTTTCTAGACAGCAGGTGCCGCATATCAACTTGATCCCATCATAATTTACGAAAATGCCTCTGACGGCAGGACCTCGGCTTGCATTGTGGGGGGGCATTAGGTGTGGTTATTGAGGTTATGTTTGAGTTGGGTCCTCGGGAAAGTTTTTGAAGGTGAGGTGGGAATAGTTTGAAATATTGCAATTCTTACATTGAATGCAGCACACCTACCAACTTTGCGCAGATCTAGACTCTTCCATTCGGGAGGCCAAAGCGCTCCTTCAAGCTTCCAGAGGCTTATAGGCAAGATGTCCCAAGAATCTTGGAAAATCACAGTTTAATATTAGTGCCTAATTCGAAGCTCGGGATCGACCAACACCATTACATTCAATACAGAGGTGCATTGATGCAGTGAATGCCCAAAGGTCAGGTTCTGGAGCATATGTAGCAGATGGGTGTCCTGATGCAAAGCAAAGCAATGCATTGCAATTCAATGCAAAGCATGAAACTGAGCACCAAGTTGGAATTCACCATTTTGCACTGTCAAGTACACCGAACTGCATTATTATACAGTGAATATAACTGATCGACATCGAATTACATTGCCGGAAAACAATTGCATTATATGCAATCCAATGTCATCGCATTTTTGGGCTTATGGCTTATTGCTGTGGATGGGGGATCAAAATGCGTTTTTTTCAAGTTGAGAGAGAGAGGGAAAAGAGAGGAAAAAGAGAGAAAAGAGAGGGAGATTCAGAGACTTGCAATGGATTTATCTGCCCCAAAACTGTGCTTTCAGACTGCTTTCCAACGCGAGAAATGAAATTTTCATCTTGATTGGACTACTCAATAACCGGGCGTTCCGTTGATCATCACCGCTTTCAAGACCTATTACCGTCGGAGATAATTCCCAAAATGCTATAGGTCCAGCCAATCAGTTTTCAAATATTTTCGATCTCCGCTGGCAATCACCACATGCCAACCCGGCAACCCGGCCGTGTCTCCACCCTCACCAGTATACTGTCTGCGATGCCCCGAAGCCTCAATTAGCCTCAAGTCCGGCCTTCAGCTGCAACGCCAAGATGGCCATCGCATTCGCGAGCCCGCCCTCTGCGCCAACACCGCCCCGATCCCGCCTTGCGCGTAGACACCCGCCGAGCTACAACGGACCCACGCGCTCGATCGCGCCCCACCCCAACGTCACTCCGAAATCGCCCCGCGACATCTCCTCATGCGCACACCCCACCCCAACACCACTCAAGACCGCCGCCACCGCACATTCCCGTGGCCGCAGCGCAAAGCCCGAGGAGCACAAGGGCGGGGTGTTCGGGATCGTGCATACACGGAACGTGGACGTGCGGTCAACGGCCCTGGGGGGCCGATTCGGTGCTGAAGGCGACGGGGATGCGCTGGGGTCAGGGCTGCCTCGGACGCCTACAATGGTGTATATATATAAGTGATTCCTCTCCCAACAAATCTCGACGACATGTTTAACAAGAGAAATAATATTGATCTTGTACCATCTCAAGTTGTTCCTCAAGGAATATTGGGAAACTCAGAAATCAAGCACAGTATTTCTTCTATGAAATAATACTGTACCCACAAGTTACCCTGATAGTACGCAGGATTTTATAGAGTATTGAAAAAAGAGATTAGCTTTTTACGCACTTTTCAACAAGGCAGACTGTTCTGTCACTGGGTGACTTCCCGTAAGAATTAAATATTGCCCAGTAATATTTTTCGCACTTGCCGACGTGATGCGACGTCAACTACCAGGACCCCATCAATCGCATCACCCCAAAACGATTGCGATTTATTCTCCCATCACTCGAGATATGTTGAATCTATTCGGGGGGTACCCCCCCCTCGAATAGACTTTCGTATCGTGGAATATCCCGTTTAGGCACGAAATCACTGATCGTCACCTTCTGTCACTCCCGTCACGAACTCTCCGTCCTCACTTGCAAGCGCACTGTTCGAATTTGTTATATCCATGCACATTCCGACACTTTCTTCGCAGCTCCGGTTTGTCCGGAGCTTCCCGGAGGTCACCATCACTTCCGGTGACATCTCATTTCACATGATTACTAAGCCTATCATAGCCACTCCTTCCTTACGACCCTCCGGTCTTCCGGGACCATTGGTCTTTCCCGTATAGCCATTCTGCTCATTTCCACCTTCCGCATCTTCAGGCATATCCGCCATTCCATTCCCTTCCATTTCCGGCATCTCCGGCACAGCCACTCCAGCCTCCTTTCTCGTGGACTCCTAAAGCTCAATCATCATGCCTTCCGATCCTTCGAGTCCCTCCGGCCTGGCTTGTTCATTCTCCGGGAATGTTCCCACGCTTCCGGACTCCTTCCGGCCTCCTGCCTCTCGGAGCCCTCCGGTCAATCCCCACTTAGATTGATTACGAAGCTCATCCTTTATTCAGCCTTCCCTGACCAATCGGTTATTTCCACATTGTCCTTACAGTCCTTTCCACCTCCGCATTCCTCCTGGTTTCTTCCGGACACATTCACATGCTTGCAGGCCTTGCGAGGACTTGTTCCCACGCCTCCGGTCCAGCTCCGGCCGCCGGACCTCCGGCCCTTTCCCGCAGTGGATCAGTTGGCCATCCATTCGAGCACTTCACCATCTCCAACCCTCTCAGCTCGTTTCCGTGGCTGCGCCTCCGGTTCCGCTCCGAACCGATCGGGCCTCCGGCCCTCCGGACGTTTCCCACGGTTGTCCCTGTGTCCGTTGTCAAGCGGGTTTGCGTCATATTATATTACTACGTGTTTCCCTTTTATCCGTCTTCTTCCTTATTGTCCCTTACCAATCTTTCCCATGCATTTCCTTTTCGGGACACTACTTATTGTTACGTTCCAAAGTCTTCTGACTTATCCATTTTGGGTATTACAATAGAGGACTTATCTATATAATCCCAGTAGATTACATTCTGTACTCTATCTGGAAAATTAACGTTATTCCATGGCTTCCTTCATGGACTGAGTCTTCCTTTACTTCCATCCTCATCCCGGTGTCTTCTCGACACCTCCGGATCTTGTTTGTCTTTGTTATTCTTCGCTCCAGTTGTCCGGTTCCTGGCTTAGGCCCTTTCCGGTTTCCGGCCGACTTCCTTCTACTTCATCGGGTGCCTCTCCGGTTCCTTCCGGGCATCCTCCGAGTCTCCCGCACTGTCACAGATCAGCCCCGGTTCCCACGCCCTCCTTCCGGACCGCTCCCGGTCACTCGGGTTCTGTCCGCGACGTGTACCGCTTCCGCAAAGTCTGTTACATTGTGTTGGGCTCCAACGGAGCCTGTCCGCTTCCACCAGCATTCCTCCGGTTGCTTCCGGCATCCTCCGGATCACTCTGCACCCCTTCCGGTACCTGTCCGGCTCCGTCCGGGGTCACGTGGTTGCCTCCGGAGTCTTCTATTCCCATTTCTCCTCCGTCTAGTCTCGGCTCGATAGTCAGACAGTTCGCTCACCCTTCCGAGCTGTGGTGTTGCGAGAACAGCCGACAGGAGAACCTCCGGTCTTCTTCCGGATGCTCCGGACTTGCGTCCACATCCGGAGATCCCGGAGGTCTCTCTTTCCCCTTTTGGCTCGGGATATAACAGAATTCAACGGATCCTTCAATGTTATAACCGTACCCTCATTACCCTACATTGATCCCCACCCAAATCCTGGTTGTTTTCACTGTTCCCCCCCTCAAAACTGATGCCAAATCATTTTTTCAGAGTGATCCCTCTTTAGCCCTCTTTGTAGTACCACTGCTCCTCGTAGTTATGGTGTTTTAATTCCAAGACAACCCTGGTGCGAGCAGATGTTCCTATGGCTGATTTTTCCACTTCATCGAGAAGTAAATATATTATTTTAGTTGCGGGAACCCAGACCGCGTGAATATCTTTTCTCTTTGATCGTATCACTGGCACCCTCAGAAATTGCGCTAGAATATTTAAATCTTACGGGAAGTCACCCACTATGCTGTCCAATATAAAAAGTCAGAGCCCGTAGATCTAAGCACATACTATTTGACTGTCGTTTTTACACATAATCTCAGGAATACAGTCGGAAATGAGAAAGCTACTGGTTTTTCAAGTAGCCAGGTCAAACACGTGACCCGTCTAAATATCAGTCGCGGCGAGGTCGCGTCTTGATTACAGAGCTCAAAATTTACTCATAGACACTTCTTTTGACTTGAGAACATACCTATGTTCTTTGAATATCCAAGTTAAATCTGACCTTGCCATTTCCGTGGAAAATGTGGAAAATGTGATATAAACCGCATTTCGTCTTGTATTCATGAGGTTGTTGCAGGGCCATAATGGCATGAATTAAAGGAACATTTTTTATGTGCAAAGGGACCTCATAAAGTAGCTGTGGAACACAGGACAGGATGGAACATGGAAAACCGGTGCGAAAGGCGTCTGACGTACAGAAGCTGTGCATGGATCACACGGAACAGTTCGCATCATTCAATCAGTACGGGTGCAGTCCTACTGCAGTAGGTATCAACGGCCATAGTGCATGGGCCCATTTTTGTCCGATAAACACCGTCATATTGCTAGCCGAACTCGCGTGGCTCGGATCACCGGTACGTTTACATTACCGAGAGTTCGAGAGTGGCTGGAGACCACTGGAGGACATGTAGAATGGATGCAGAGGCAAGCATATAACTGCTTGGGCAGCCTGTCAGCCTTGTTACCAGGTACATAGGCCAGAAGCTGAGATATATATTTTCTTGCGCGAAATTATATCCAAAATGTTGCGCGCGAAACTTGAAACCTCCGCGCGAAAATGAAAAAGTGCGCGCGAATCTGCCCAAAAGTGCGCGTGAATCATGTTATGCGCGCGATTATTAAATGTACAAAGTGAACGCCATAAGGGGGGAGCTGGCCAACCGCCTGAAAAAAAAAATTGTATGTAAATTTTTTATGTCTAGATATCAGCCCATGTACGTCCTGGTCCTCTGGGCCTTAGCTGGGATAGCTCTCAGGACATACCGGCACAATTGTCCAGCAAAACATAAGTGAACACTGCGTGGGTTGTGTGTTCTGCCAGCCGCCGGCATATGGCCATCATCATTATGACCTATTTAGCAGTTGCCCCGATCTGCCGATTGGATGCCGAAACGGCCCTTGAGCCTCTGCCGTGAAATTGCTGGCTACGAGGAGTGCCGATCCGTGTTCTACGAATGGTTTTAATTTGCTTGCTCCCACATCAATTCATATTCTGAGACCATTCTTTGGAACATGCTGTACCGTTGTCCACATATTCAAACAGTTTTGCTTCTGTATGCATTTCCAGCCCCTAATGAAACTTCGAACGGCTTATAGTAAAAAAGTTTAGTTGGATTGTTAATTATGTACTAGTACTATGGCAGACTTCAACTTATTATAAGTCAAAAATGTTTAGAACATTGTGCCTTCATATATGATATGATGAGCCAGCTGTTTATGAGACTCTGTAAATATTCTGTTGATTAATCGGGCTCGATAACTGATGGTGGTGCGTGGAAATACAGAAATAAAGAATAAAGATACTAAAATACTCGGCCAAAAGGGGAGGAAGTTTGGTTCAAATTTGGCGAGAGCTTCCGGTTGCTCAGCCACAAAAACGGACACTGAAATAAGTTGTCAGGGAAAAATTTGTAGGTGATATCAAAATTTCTTATCTTTGGACCCCCTTGGCCGAACCTTCAAGTGAGCATGGATTTCAGGAGAGCGTGAATTTCGAGGGACGAGTGATACTCGGTGGACCCCTTGCCGCACCCTCGCCTTCAGATCACTTCCTCCGCAGAGTCCGCACGGCCCACCAAGTACAATCACCAGAGCGCTCTCCTTTACGGTAGCTCACGACATGGGAAAGGTTTCGTTAGCCGGTGAGTGCATGGCGTGAAGCACCCTGCCATCTTGTAATTTTGACACAGAAAGTTCAGACGTCTCATTGGGCTCGCGCTGGAAGGCTGAGACGCGAGAAACTTTACGCGGCGTGTGTCTTCTGCTACGAAAACATAAGCTTTCCTTCGACGCATTCTAGAAGCCGATCTTGTGCGCCATCCTTCTTGCAATATCGATTTTCAGGGCTGCATCGTACTTAGCGTGGGCTAATATAAATCATGCCTCCGGCCGTTGCTTTGTCTAAGACAGTGGGAGACAGCGGGAAACCGTGGGTTCAGACATCTGGGTGCCCGAATTGTGCGAACTTCTCACCTCACGATCCCAAATAACTCGAGCATCGTCCGAAAATAGTCAAGACCGACCTCAGCAATCCGGGCGTCCAAATTCACCGGACGTACACTTGGCGAATGGCAGCATTCCCGTTCTTAATGGCATATACCACCACGTGTGTAATCCAGCGAATCTCGGCAGCGATTCACCTCGTGTGCCCCGCAGGGTCCTCGTCGATATTAATCCCACGTGGGATCTTAATGCAGGCTATAGGCATTGGGCGATTGCCACGGGAAAACAAACGGTTGCAAACCGCGCCAGGCTCGAAGAAGCTACCAGTACTATCTGCTCTTCCCTGCTCTTTCCTTCATTATTACGGCGGAGAGTCGGAGACACACATTTTCTCTTGTTGCCTGCAACATTGCGCCTTCCAAACGCTTCATGCACCGGACTGATTTACTCTGTGCTGCCTCCCCTTCACCACGTTCATCCGTTTATTTTTGCCTGTGCTTCTTTGGTGATTGTTCGCTTCTTTCTGCCGTGCGGCACCAGACGACACGGAAGTGGGACATTCCCTTATCTTGTGTACCGCTATCTTGTTACACGCTGCCATCACCCCTGCATTATTTTCTTCTTTTCTGATTCATCTCGCTCTGAGCGGTAAGTTTGGCCTCGATCCAGGAGCTTGGCGCTATGCCGATATATGTGCCTTGATCGAGTCTGCCATCGAAGCTGTTATTCAGCTCCTTGTTCTTCGACTGCATTGCGTACACAAATCCAACTGTGAAGTCGCACTCCTGTTAATCACCACTCGTCTCAGAATGGCTCAACAAGCTAGTGAAATCCACACGGTGAATCATCACATCTCCGGTGCGCACCAAAATCCATGGGCCAACATTATCATGTTATCTTTCTGCGCAGGTGGTACAGGCGGCAGGGGTGGGGAGGGCGGTGTAATGGGCGGAAGTGGGGGCAAAGGAGAGGGTCCTTGGGTGCATTATGATTTTGGCAGAGTGGAGAATGTAATTGTGAATAATATGTACGTCAGTTCATCCCTTCCTTCAAATGTCATCCTCACCAGCCGTAGCGGTAGCCAACAAATGATTCGTGAGTTTGCATAGAGAGCTGTAGCATCGATTTACCACTCCTACCAAGCTGCGGAACGCACACAACTTATCGAGTGGCTATCCCCGATTAATTTCTTTCTTCGCCAGGCATATATAAAGCAAATGCGGCAGCCCGGAACCGGAGGCTGGTTGCTTGAACATCCGCACTTCCAAGCGTGGAAGTATGGCTCGCAAAGAAGTCTTTGGTGCCATGGAATTCGTGCGTCTCTTATCTTTACACTTAGACACACTCTGAGCCACTTGAGAGCAGCAGGTGCAGGAAAAACTGTCCTTGTGTGCGCTTGTGTTCACATCGTTCGACGTTGACTAAATTCTGTGGTTGTAGATCAAAAGTTGTTGATCATCTCGATGCGGAATGCGAAGACAAAAGAGCCGCAGTTGCTTGTATATATCTGAACCACAAAGAAGCCAAAGATCAAACCCCAGCTTTGCTACTATCTAGTCTCTGGAGGCAACTGGTTCATGGTAGAGAAATCAGCCCTTTCACAAAAGGGCTGTACGATCAGCTGCAAGAGAAACACCTCAAACCCTCTCTAGATGAAGTTTTGGCTATTCTCAAGCAGACAGTAACAGAGCTTTCTAAGGTCTATATTGTCGTTGATGCTGTGGATGAATATCCAGAGACTCAGCGACAGATCCTACTCAAGTATCTCTTGATGATAGGGTCCACAGTCAACTTGATGATCACATCTCGGCCTCATCTCACTCCGGATTCTTCTTTGCCAAATCTCGACACGATTGAGATCTATGCAAGCAGGGATGACCTCAAAAGATATGTTGATGCCCAAATCCAGATATCGGCACGTCTCGCGAAGCACGCCCAAACCCAAGTCAGTCTGCGAGAAGAAATCCACTCAAAGATTACAAATGCGGTAGATGGAATGTGAGTTTCAGTGACATATTATAAATATGTACAATAATGCTCAACCAGGTTCCTACTTGCCAAGCTTCACATTGAATCCTTGAGCATGAAAAGCACATTGATGGGAGTTCAAGAAGCTTTGAAAGCTCTCCCAAACTCCCTCAATGACAGCTACGATAATGTGATCAGGCAAATTGATGGACAGAATGCAGAGAACAAAAGAATTGCTCATATGGCTCTTACTTGGGTTGCGAATGCGAGGAGGCCATTGAAGGTTCTTGAATTACAGACAGCTCTAGCCGTTGAACCTGGTTCAAAGTCACTCAATGAAGCCAATGTCCTGGATGTGGATACCATCTTGGCGGTCTGTGCCGGGCTGATCATCAAAGATGAACAGCTGTCTGTGGTGCGACTTGTTCACTACACCACTCAGCAATACTTAGACCATATTCAGCCATGGAAATTTCCAAATGCTCAGACTGAAATAACCCGTTCTCTGCTCACGTACCTGGCTTTTGATGAGGTCCGTGTCCTGGATCCTTTTCAAACCAAACAGGATGCCAAAAATCTCCCTCTGCTCCAATATGCACAAGATTATTGCCTCATGCATGCTACCGGCCCTCCTGAGGGCACATTGAGAAACTTGATCCTGGAATTCCTGGCTTGGGCCGCTCAGCTCACTCAGGCCACTGAATGGAGAGAAACTAGACAGTTTCCATGGAGCTCATCACCATGGAATTATGAGGATTGGCCATTAAAACCCACAACCTTGTGGATTGCCGCTGCCGCAAACCTTGTAGACACTTCCAGGTATCTTCTGCAGCAGGGAAATGCTCTGGGATGTGTCAATAATCCAGAAATCAGTACATCATCTTATTATGGCCATCTTGCATTGGTTCAATTACTGGTTGGGCACGGTGCTGATGTGAACATACCTGGTGGAAAATATGGTCACCCATTGCATGCAGCATCTTACCAGGGTCACACCAATGTTGTTCAGTGGTTGATAAACAATGGTGCCAAGGTCAATGCATGCAGTGGAGAATATGTCAGTGCATTACAGACATTCTACAACATGGTTGTCCCTGAAGGTAGCCCTAACATCAACATGAATGTCTACAATGGAACCTCTGGTAGCGCCCTCCATGCTGCATCTTATCGCGGCCACATAGATGCTGCTCAGTGTTTGATAACACAAGGGGCCAAGATCGATTCAGAAGATGGAAAGCATGGCACCCCACTGCAGGTAGCATCCTTTGAAGGTCACATTGCCATTGTTAAGCTACTCCTTGAGCATGGTGCCAAAGTGAATGTGTTGGGTGGAGACTCTGGCAGTGCATTGCATGCAGCAGCATTTCAAGGCCACATTGACATTGTGCAGCTGCTCACTTATTATGGTGCCAATGTCAATTTGCAGGATGAACACTATGGGAGTGCATTGCATTCATCATCTTACCATGGCCACACCACCATTGTCCAATGGCTGATCAAGCAGGGTGCTAACATCAATGTACATGACAAAAATTATGGCACCCCACTGCAGGTTGCATCCCTGAAAGGCTATATTGACATTGTGCATCTCCTCGTTGAAAACGGGGCATATGTGAACTCCCGAAGCGGAGAATATGGTAGTCCCCTCCAGGCAGCATCATCTGAAGGTCACATTGCTGTCACCCAGTTGCTCATTGGACATGGTGCAAATGTGAAGGCACATGGTGGCAAATATGGCAGCGCACTGCATGCAGCCCTATCTGAAGGTCACATTGACATTGCCAAGCTGCTCATTAAACATGGTGCAGGGGTGAATGTGGGGGAAGATATGGTAGTGCGCTACATGCGGCAGCTTACCGTGGCAAAACTGACATTGTTCAGTGGCTGATAATGAATGATGCCAATGTGAATGCAAATGACAAAAAATATGGCAGCCCACTTCAGGTTGCATCCTCTAAAGGCTGTGTTGACATTGTCCAGTTGCTTATTGAACATGGTGCCACTGTGAATGTGAATGGTGGAGACTCTGGCAGTCCCCTCTATGAAGCATCATCTAATGGCCATATCGAGGTCGTCCACTGCCTTCTTAAACATGGTGCAGATATGAATGTGTTGGGTGGAGACTCTGGCAGTGCACTCCATGCGGCATCATCTAATGGTCACAGTGATGTTGTCCAGTACCTCCTGGAACATGGTGCAGATGTGAATGTGCACAGTGGAGACTCCAGCAGTGTATTGTATACAGCAGCAGCTGGAGGGCACATTGAAATTGTCTCCTTACTTATTGAACATGGTGCAGATGTAAATGCACATGGGGGAGAATATGGCAGCTGCTTGCGAGTAGCATCATTAGAAGGCCACACTGCCATTGTCAAGTTGCTGACAGAACATGGTGCAGTGAATACATACTCTCAGCAATTCAATACAGGTGGGGGCTCAGTTTGGCGGATTCCAGGTGTCATGAAACTGTGGAGGAAGAGAGAGTAGGATGTAATGACCCTGCCATTGCTTAAGGACCCCAAGTTCGGTATTCTGTAGCAGTTTGTAATGTACATGATTGGGGGGGGGGCTATATGATACTAGCCTGGTCCACAGGCTGAACAACAAGTTTACAGAAGACAAACATGTAGTACTGTACAGATGGTTATCCTTACAGAATCCTGATTTCATCTGGTCATATGTCCCACACCATCACCGAACATGTTAGGAATTTGTGTAATGTAAGTAGGGGTCAACTAAGTGACCCATGCATTATGACGGTATTTATTGTCAAAAAATTATGTACTAACTTTTGTGCATGTCTCATGTTGTACATCTACATCAAGAATTGAACATCTACTTCCATTTGAGGTACAGGCACAGTCAAAATGCACAAAGAGTGTGAGATTCGGACAAGCACGTGGTAAGTTCAAATAATATAGAACTACAGGGCTTGCTCTGCTGCAATCCGGACAGCATACCTACAGACAAGTATGTTACTTATATACTTATTTTACATGGTCCGTGCACTTGTGAGTGAGTCAAGTTGAGTCCGACATAGTCAATGTGAGTCAAAGGATTTGACTCGGAGTTTGTACCAGACTCATATTCCAACAAAGAGAAGGTACTTTAGGCATTTTTGGTTCATGTACATACTTGATAGTAGGAGTGCACATTATTGAACACTCAACTGGTGAGTATTTCACTCAGCAGCTCAATTAAATTGTACATTCAGATTGATCATCAATCCCAAATGTCAATCATCCCAAGCCCACATCAATCCCAATCCCAAAGGTCGAACCAAGGTCCAAATCCCAACCCAACTGGATTCCCACGGGTTTTGGCCTCACTTAAAAAGCACCATTTTCTGAATGGTTTAGAGCATCCCCCTCCCCCGTCTCTGTAATTAATTATATATACAATATTTTAATTGACTTTGTGAGATCAGACTATTTGTGATAAACAAATCTTGGACGGAGATTATTTGCTTCAGTGGCACTCCGGGGAAAATCAGTATGGGCCAAAGACTACAGACAGTGTTCATATACTGAGTGCCTAATTCAATTTTGCACCTGTCTTGCCAGCATTGGTTCACTTGAGAATTCATTTCTACAGAAATATAGTTACAGCTATTTGCAGAACATAAGGCCCGGATCAAATTTTTATCAAAAACACTGATTTTCACTAATGCCCCTTCAACTCGCTTAATTCTTGCACAATTGTCTTCAAACCTGGACCAAACGATGTGGAATAACCTTCTGCAGTGCTTAGGCTATGTGTGATATTTATCATACCCAACCGACACGTCCAAATGGGGTAACAGACAATTTTCAACCGTTGCCCCTGTATTGTGAGCAGTATCCTTCAGTTTCCGGAAAGTGTGCTTTGGGATAGTTTATGGACGTATAACACATTGCTTAGGATGGTAGAAAATGGTGATTCATAAGGATTTCAAAAGTATGTGAAATTTGAGTGATATTTCATACCCTATACCTCAGCAGTAAAATGCACCCCAAGCAAAGTAATATCTTATTGAGAAGCCATTCAAATATTCTCAAGAGATCCTGGGCATCGTGTTCACAGATAGAGGGGCAACAGTGCGGTCCGCGGAACGCAATCATACTACGCTAGATCGAATCCAACACGACTGAAAGACTAGTGTGAACTTTCTTCAACTTCATTTCCTATCAATTAATACCTCCTTATGTAATTCCCAGCCACTCCTCTCGAGTTATATGCCCGGACCTTGAACGGACGGCGGCGTACATCGGCGTACGCCGTGGGGCATCGGATCTCATCGGGTTTGCGTCAAAAGTGTCAGATTTCATCAGAGGAGATAAGGTTCCCCTTGGCGATCAGTGATTATCGTTGATGTGATTAGATTGTACGCTGAAGTTCGTCGTAAACCCCTGTACCGCTGAAAACCGCTGGATCTCAGTGGAGTCATTCAAATAAAAACAAACTAGGCAAACGGATGAATATGGAGGGATCCGCTGGCTTCCGGCTTCCACGTGTACTTCATCACTCAATCCATTATCAGTGCGGAATCAACTACAACTTCACTGCGCATTGGCATGTGTTGATGTTGCTCTACAAGGAGCTGGTTGAGAAGGTGATTGCGAAGGGACAATTTCTCTCTGAAGAGTTCTGGGAGAAGGTTCGGAATATTAACGAGACGTTGAGATTCAGTGGATTCCGCTGTATCACGACGGTTTCCACTGGACTTCAATGCACAGGATAAGACTCAGGATAATAGATTGCTCAGCTAGGTCCCCTTTCGGAACGTGCCGAGTTGTAGCACTAAGTACATCCGGCCTCTAGAAATGTACTACTGCTACACCACAGCCCGCACAGTGGATATATATTCGGCCAATTCTGCTGGTATTCGGTGGCTCCTGGTGGGATGTCCCGACTATTTTTCAAAGGGAACGACATATTTTATTGAATTTCCGTTCAACTGACCGACAGGATTCACTGCCAGTGTACAACACCGCACAATTCAAATCTTCTCGGCGGATGCTGGCGGAAGTCCCACTGGATTTTTGGTGCATGTACAGTGGGACTCAGTGGAATACAGTGGTTGTACACATCCATTCAGTAACTTTCGGTGAACTTCAGTGAACTTCGGAAGGGTTCCGTCGGTGACTTCGGTGAATTTCTGATGACAAATTTCTGTGTTCAGCGGGATACGCTGGTCCGTATATGAATTATCTGCTGGTTCTAAAATAGCTAGTGCCGTCCGGTGTACGCAAAAATTTCCAACAGAATTCAGTGTACACTACAACGTCCGCGGGGGTTCACCGGAATCCGGTGAATTGGGCCGGTGTTCTAGGTCCGGGCATAATACAGCTCCTCTCGACGCGAGCAGCAGGATTCCATTGTCCGGTGACATTCCACGTCCTCTCCGCGTTTCCACCCTCGACCTCCACCTTATAGACTCGCACCCGTTCCTATGCGGAAAGTCATTGTTGACCAAGGGCAGGTCCCTCTCTCGCTGTTACAATTGTGTTGGGCGGTACGAGAGCTGCGGGGGTTCGACTCCTCCCGACGGCATGTGCAATGTCTTGCAGAGTTTTTTTTTCCGTTCCTGATGCGAACCCGGTGCCCGCTCACGAAGAGCGGCTCTTAGTAAAGCTTACATATATTCCTGTTTGAAGGTGTGCATTGTGGCAACGGGAAATCAGCGACTAACTGAATTTCCTGCCGTTTCCATTTAGAGTTGCGCTGTGTTCATCATCTCGCCATCCGACTTCAGAGTCCCCGTCATCCACCGCACCCCAAGCCATTCCTATGCGGACGCTGTTGTTGACCAGCAGTTGGTCCTTCTTGTCCTGTATGATGTCTTGTCCATGTTCCGAGATGAACGGAGGTTCGGCTCCTCCCGACGGCCTTCGAAGGGAATTGTGGTCTATTTTTGAGCTTGCGGCGGGTGAAGTGAGATTAAGTAGGGCCTGTCACAGTAGGCGATTTCGCCGATTTCGATGGCTTGATTTCGTTGATTTCACGCCAAAAAAATGAAATCGGCGTCGAAATCAGGCTCGAAATCGGCAACTGTGCCCTATTATATGCTGACAGAGGTGGTTTCTGATTTTATTTTTGGTTCAGACTGTGTTCAACATCGTTGGGGACATTCATCCTGGACCATTACATCCAATTTTCGAGTCTCTCCTCCGCATTTTGCAGATGCTACTAGCTAGGTTTTCAGTGCGAATGAAAGTTTGACGTGTCATCATGATCTGATCGCCGTCTGATCCGTGCCGGATCGGAGCCGTGCTTGCTCCGAACCAGCACCGTCTCCGAGTCAGCGACTGCAGAGGCAAAGGCATCCCCGGCAGATCCAGAATTTTGTCTGCCCTTTAAGACCAGCGAGGACTATACCTTCAATGTAAACTTCTGAGTATGACAACTTACGGCTAGCCGGCAGCTCTCTCCGGATTCGACGCAAAGCCTACTGTACTATTTCGATGATCACACCATGTCACCCGTCACCGAAGAAGTTCATTTTTCTAGGTGTTCATTTCTCAGCAATCACGCTAAATTCCCATAAATGGACGTCCGGCAGTTGCCGGATCAAAGATTTTGGCGTTTTTGAGGCCTATTTGGGCGGCAAATTCAGTTTGTCACCGTCACCTACCCCAAAATTGTTCATTTCACGACCCTCCGTCACCTGTCACCTGAACATTTAGTCGAAATAGTACAGTAATATGACCCCGCTAACTCGCCCGACTGATCTATTTCTTATGGATTCTCTACTGGTGTCAACCAAGCTTCTCCCTCGTCATCCAGCCTTGCCCGCGTTGCTTTTCCCGCTCGTTACCTTCGTCCGGTTCTCACTACTGCTCCTTGCCTGCTGCGCAGGCCACGTTTTCGCAGCTCGAATCTACGCTGCCTGTTGTCTCTCCCCGACCGGCATCCTCGAGATATCGAAATGGAATTGAGTTTCAATCCTCTCAAGACCCCGGACGTCACTCGCCTGCCGGTTTTCATCCGTCCGTAGCATTTTCACTACCACGACCCACACCCACCCACCCACTTTCTTTTCGGGCCTTGGATCTTCGAGCTGGCGATACTTCATGCAAGACCCGATAGCGGACGGCTGCATCTGCACTCTATCCCTTCTATCTCTGAAGGGAACGCGAAGGACCCCCGTTCGATTCGGGGTCGGGTCGTGTATCCACGGTCACCACTTTTGCACCACATAAGGCCATTCGTCCGGTACCACATTTTTTATTTCAAGCGGCACCACTTGAATTTGAATGTAAGTGTTTTCGTTCATCCCACCAGACCCGGGCATGGAAGGCCTCCTCTGATAGGTGTGAATTCTTCCATCTCAAGTTTTTAGCCTCTGTTCATCCATCAAGGTGTTTCTCTTCGATCTTTGGTAATCCCGCTAAACTTCAATTCACCTCTGTTCCCGAAGTCTCCAGCGTCGCAGGCGGGCATTTCTCACTCTGGTATCTACCGCCTTCCATTCTTTATTTCCCTTTCTCATTCTCAAATAAATATGTAAATAAGCGCCGTAACTCTCGGCCTCTTGTTTAGTCCCGGCTCTTGCGGCGGTATCCCCACATATCTCTTGCGCGTGAACATGGATGAGCTGGAATCCCTATTTCTGTCATCCAGCTTCAGAGCGCATGCATAGACGACCCGTCGAGACTATTTTGACGTACATACAAAGATCAGTCCATTTTTCATCATTTCCACATTGACACTCATCCCGATGTAGAACGAGCGTCGTTGACCCAGAGCGGGTCCATCTAATTCTGTAGCTGGAAGTTACGAGAGGAGCGGGGGTTCGATTCCTCCTGACGGCGTGGAAAGTCCTTCCGAATATTTTTTTTTGTGCTCATCGAAACGGGTGGGTGAGTTGCGAAAGGGAGTGGAGAGCGATCTAGTTTTTCTTCGTCCTAAGTACAGTCGCGCGTCGAGTCAAGTTATTCGCAGTGCAAGATAAGGCTGGCTAAGATTATGAGTACATTCCATTATAATTTAATGTAATGCTAAAATTACGATTAAATACAGCGTGAGGATAATATTAGGCTCTAATATTATCGACCATTCAATTACAATATCTTACGATTACATTACAATATGGGGTACCGTACTCAAATGTAATGTTAATTATATGCATATGGTCTGGGTGCACAAAGACCTCTGTTTTGCAGACTAGATAGGGCTTAGTATGATATAGAAGGCCTAAATCGATACCCCCACTATTTCCTCGACTCATATGGACCAGTGTCTGGTGGTGTAGTTGCAGAAAATTTGAATGCGGATGATCATGTGATCTGGCTCAATTCACCTTGATGTTGCGGAACCAAGACATATGAACTAAATGTGGCTTTCCAAGTCATGGAGTCTGCTTAAAGTGCTAGTACACCTCTGAAGCTGTTAGATGTGTTTTTTTCTTGGTGTTTGGTGCCTGTAAGACTTGGTATAGTCACCTCTGTGAAGATTATGGCTTCCGGTGAAACAAGCTTTAGGACCCTGCCTTCGGCACGGACGCTCGCCCCAAACCCCCCGTGGATTCTCAGTTCGCCAACGCACGGCGGATTCCGAGTCCCGGGGTTCGCCGGTGGATTCCGAGTCCCGTGATTTTTCATGTGACTATATCAGGTGACTTTTTATGTGGCAGTGTTCGTTGTCTCTTAATCCGGTGAAATGTGATAGGATTCAGGCAGAGTTCAGGACGTTCTGGGAGCTTTTCCGGCACCCAGATAGACCGAAAACTTTTGTGGAGGAAAAAATCAGATTAAATACAATTAAATATGGTTAAATTACGATTACATTACATTATCATAACCCTTACGATTAAATATGCGCCTCAACCCTAATATTATATTACGATTACAATACATTACGGCCTGGAGGTGTATTTAATCATAATGGTCCAGCCTTAGTGCAAGAGCATGAAGTCGGCTTCCTTGAACCGTGGATATTACATAATCAGAATAACGAGGAAGGCATAAAATCCAACATGAAGCTGCATGGGCCGTAACGAGGCTGATTTCGGGAAAACATCTGCGGCTCTCTAGAGTGTCCTGCACTACACGAATATTCGGGGGTTGGACAACACAGAACATTGAATTGAACCGATAGTTTCATTTGAAGTGCCTACCAGGAATTGAATTAAACATCGAATAGACGCCCGGGTTAGAGTTTGATTCATCACCCAGTTTCTGCTGGTACACACAATACGTAAATCGAACCTGGGGAGTGATTGTGTCTTTTTGAGACTGGACAAATTCGATGCATTCGAGCCGGTCTTCATTTCTGTAGTATTTGCCTACGATTACATATGGCGGTCCGGATGCACTTTTATTCCCACCCCGAAAACTTTTGACCCCGCCCCGCAAACTTGCCTTTTTGGTGTCCCCGCGCGCGAATTTGGTAATTTGATCCCGTCAACATGTTTTGCGCGGACGGCATGTTCCGCCCCACGCGATTTTGGCCCCGCGCGCGCGCAAAACCGAACTTCCGCGCGCGCGCGCGAATTTTCTTTGGTGGTCCTTCCGCGAAAACATTGATGAGTAAAGGTCTGAGATTAGATTCTAGATAAGTAAGGTACGTAATCACGAGAGTGTGAATAGTATTTAGTGTTGTTCGGGTCGGGTCGGGCTTGGGCTTAAGCCCCGGCCTGGTTGATGTTTTCTCTCAATTGATATGAGGCTTTCAATCAGTTGGTAAGTGTCCTGTTGAACAGCTAATTCGAGCAATCATAGCACCCAGAGAGGCCCGGGTCGCGGGTTTGAAAATTTATCAGCCAACCCTGAATCCGACTCATGCCCACCTCGGTCGGGCCTGGGTCAGACCTGGAAGCCTGGGCGTGGGTAGGGCTTGAGCTTGAGCCCAATCTGGGACAACACTAGAGGTATTAGAGCAAAGCTTGAATTGGGTAGTTATTAGGAGAAAATACGAAATTAAGATGTGTGTGATTGAAGTCCCATGAATGAACAGAGTGGGTATTCAATGGGAGATGTAGCGGGAGGGAGTGAGTGAAAGGAAGGAGGCCAAGGGTGACAAATGACTGGATGAATAATAGGATTGACCAGTAAAGTCGAACGTTCACGTAGTTCAACAGCGACGCCAGACAAGACGCCAGATGTTAGAAGTTGCCTTCGGGATGCACCTCGGCTTCCCCGATCCAGTGCTGAAGGTCGAAGATAAGCCCTGAGTCTAACAGGATGCTTACTCACTGATTGAAAGCCTCATGTCAATTGAGAGAAAAAATCAACCAGGCCGGGGCTTAAGCCCAAGCCCGACCCGACCCGAATAACACTAAATACCATTCACACTCTCGTGATTACGTACCTTACTTATCTAGAATCTAATCTCAGACCTTTACTCATCAATGTTTTCGCGGAAGGACCACCAAAGAAAATTCGCACGCGCTGACGAACCAGCCGACGTTCCAAGCGCGAGCTGAACCTGAAACAAATCAGGCAAGCGGCAAGGAGGTCGGAAGGATGCTGAGGGTGCGAGTTGGATCAAGGCAAAGCTCAGAGTCTTGTGCCGAGCAAGAACGAGGTGAGACCGCGGCAACGACGAAGGCCGGGTTTGAGGACGATGTAGGACAAATCCGTAGCAAAGGGGATCGTATTGGGAGTGGTAGTGGGTACAGAATATATAGTAAGTAAAATAGGAGTGAAATGGAAGATACCGAGTCTAAGACAGGCAGATATAAATATTGAATTGGGCGGATACGGGTGCAGCGGGACGCGAGGCGCGTCAGCGCGCGCGGAAGTTCGGTTTTGCGCGCGCGGGGCCAAAATCGCGCGGGGCGGAACATGCCGTCCGCGCAAAACATGTTGACGGGATCAAATTACCAAATTCGCGCGCGGGGACACCAAAAAAGGCAAGTTTGCGGGGCGGGGTCAAAAGTTTGCGGGGCGGGAATAAAAGTGCATCCGGACCGCCATAATTACACAGTGTGTAAAATCCATACAAGATCGAACAAAAGATCAGCAGAAGGAAAACGCGTAAAAAAACCCTCTTCCGTGAATTATGACCCGACCCCGAGTCGAACGGGGCGTATTCCGCTAGTACTTGATGGATCCATGCTTAAGGAGCACGGATGCGGCCCTCACCGTCGGGTCTGCTCTCGGGAGGTTGGAGCGAGAATACGAGGAGAATGATGAGAGGAATTATCCGGAGGGGGTACGTTGTTATTACGGCTCACCAGATGAAGAATTAGAACAAGGTCAAAAAGACAAACACCAGAGTAGAGTTATGACCCGACCCCGAGTCGAACGGGGGTTTTCCGCTGATATCTCGAACTTCTCGCGGATAAATTGCGGATGCGGCCCTCCGCCATCGGGTCCTGCCCAAATAGAATGGAGGAATCGTATGTGCACGAATTTTCCACGTATTAAATCTCTTTCGCAGTGTAAGCTTCTCGTTGAGGCTATTGTCAGTACACCTAATTGGGGAGGCTGCCGGAGAATTTACCTCATAGAAAAGGGAAGCAAGCAGCGTGCTCACTGAAACCACTGATCAAGATATACATTTGAATCCAGCGACGTGCCCGGCTAACCTCGCAAATCATCCAACCGAGGACGCGGAAAACGTGGCATCAAAAATGCGTGTCCAACAGATGAATGACCCGGCCCCGAGTCGAACGGGGTGTGTTGCGCTTGTAACTCACACATCTTTACATTTGATAGAGCGGGGTTGAGGTCCTCACCACCGGGTCGTAACAAGGGAGGATGACGCCGGAATCTGAAGAGGTGTTATCTGGAGGAAGGGCAATTTAGTCGAAATATGGGATGGGAAAGATAAGAATGCTGCGAAAAAGCCGGTCGAAGTGGCCCTAGTCACCAAGATTTCATCCGAGACAAGAGGTTGTAAAACAAAACAAAACCACTTCGTAGCTTTGTAAGGAAGCAGCGAGCCAGCCAGCCTAGCGTCGGTGCGAAATAAGGAGGAATTCACCGGAAAAAAAAGAAATAGGTCGTCGAATATGATGCCTGGAGCGACTTACCTCGGCCGTTAGAGGCAATAATTGCAGAGCAGATGACAAAGGAGAGAGTTGCCGGTCGGGTCGGTGGTAGATGGTACAGATACACCGTAGATATCGCACCATTGGATCCTGGAATCAGGGGAGGTGAAGGAATCCTATTTCAAAGTTTGGCGGGGTTCAAGTTCACTCTAAATCTCGAAGAAAAGAGGAGAGGAAGAGGAGCTAAAAATTGAATGAAAAAAGGGCGTTGAATCCATTCGGAAATGACATCTTGTAGCGCGGAAGGAAGGATACCAGCCCAGTGTAGGCGACTAATGGAACACATTTGAGAAGAGAACCAACTGGATAAGAGTCTATAAGTCAGAGAGGGCATCGAGACCTTGGAGAATCGAAGAGCCGGAGGAAGCCAAGACGAGAGAGCGAGAGTCCGTGAAGCCGCGTTGCCCGTATGTATGACGGCGACGCAACGACGACGTCGAGGGGAGGCGGTTTCCAGTTCAAGATTTCAAGCCGGAGATGGATCTGAGAGGGGAGTGCTTGAGCAATGAGACAGAGTCACAGATTGCTGAGCGAGACGGTGAGATGAGATGACAAGGACCGACGCGTCATTGATGGATTTGATGGCCGTCTGATCCGAGCGCCGTGATTGGTCGATCGGAGCCAACTCGGCCGTCTTTCGCAGTCCTTCACAGCTGGTGGAAGCCTCCACCTCCCTTCCACCTCCGATTGAAAAGTGATTACTTCCCAGGGACAAGATTTTCCTCATGCTAAACAACTCTGGTTCTTCTCGTCTCTGGATGGCCTCACGTTCCCGTTCATCCTTGGAAATCTGCCATGTCTGGAACTCAGTGGCGCACTAGTACTACTGTCTTCCAGCGGCATGCCTCCCTCAGCATGAATATATCAAGGCACTTTCTATTGCTTCGGCACCCACCGCACCTGGATTCTGTTCTCGTCTGGCGTATCCGGCTTCCTTGTGCAATTCTGTCAATTATTGTACCACCTCGCCGTCGAATATACAGTTGGCCATTGTCTCGGCACCTCTCCGTCTCCGTAAAATATTCCCGTTGTTCACTTACTTTTATGACGCAACTGGATCCTCTATAAGTGGAATCTCCTTTTCTTTCGTAGTCCTGGCTTCGTGAAGAGTTTTCCGCGCTGGCAGGAATTCGTCCATCTGATCTACCCAAATCAAGACGGTGAGTATCCAGCCCTCATGAAATCCACTATAACTTACAAGCTGCATATACCCACCGCAGAAAATCCGTTGCTGAATGGTGGCAGGTCCACCCTGAATTGTACCTGGAGTGGCGAGATGATTTCCGAGGAACACGAAGGTTCGAATCCTCCCGACGGCGTGGGTGTTGCAGACTGCTTTTTTGGGTAATGCTTAAATTTTGGAGTATCCTCTGCTGCTCTGGTTTATTCTTGGCAAGCTGCGCTTTTAAATTCATACTGTTACCACACCGCTCCCTGCGGTTTCAGAATTCAATGCTCTTCCCTGGTGGTCTCTACCTTCAACTACGCAAATCCAGAAGCCCAACTTAGAACCTTCTCCGTCTCCTTCTCGCACTCAAATCTTGGTTGTCTCAGCCCACGAGCCTCTGGCTCTTCATCTGGGTCTCCCCGTGCACATTTGGCAAATCGTGACTCTTCAAAAGAAAATCCTTCCGATATCCACGTCGCGCAATGTAATGTATGCACGACCCGACAGCGGATGACCGCATCTGCGTACATTAGAATCGTTCTATATGTTTCAAGCAGAATCTCCCGTTCGACTGGGGGTCGGGTCATCCATATAAAAGCTTTTTTCGTCAAAAATTATGTACAATAAGAGTGGAACATTCAACATTCTGCTTCTACATTCCAACCAGTACATGTGCAGTTATTTTGGGTACAGGGAGTGGTTTATTGTACATTTGATCTGATAATTTAACAACTTTATTGTACATTCACACCGACGTTTACCAAATTTAGGGATGCCGGACTCACAATATGAAACGCAGTTGCTAGGGTTAGGGTTTCCCGATATAGTAATAGATAAGATGAGATAAACCATATAAGGAAACCTAACCCTAGCAATTGCGTTTCAGATTGTGAATCCGGCGTCCCTAAATTTGGCACACGTCAGTGTGATTGTACATTGCACTTCGAACTCACAGCCTCAGTTGAGAAAGCACTCAGTTTTCTACACCCTACTTACAACAGTGCACAGTCCATACAGATGTTTCGACTTCTTGAAGATGAAATTGTACAATTCATGGTGCCTGGTTTGTATAACACAATAATGCCGCACCCTAATGGGATTCTATCAATCCCAACCTGTCCAATTGGGTTGTCCGATCAAAACCAAGTGAACTGTGAGAATTACTATCAATCCCATTTGGGAACAGCCATCAATACCAACCAAGCCTGTCAATTCCAGCCCCAAACCAACTGCTGTCATCCTCCTGGCCACACCTGTTGGGTGTTTCCCAGTTGGGCTTGAGCCTGAGCCTAACCCGAGGCCAGCCTGAGTGGGGCTCAGGGCCTCAATCTTTTTCCAAGTTAGTGACCCAAGCTTAGGTGGGGATGCCCAACATTGCCATCTTAAGGGGGACGTCCCGTCTCATCAAGGTGCTCGCTTGATGAAACCAATTCTTTCATGTTGATTTTAAGCCAAAAATGAATGAGAATTCAAAAAATAAAATTGATGCTCTGGCACTAAAAATCAATAAGACTGACCATGGTCCACTGAATTTGTTGAATGGGGTAGAACGAACAGGTGATATTATCTGATTTGGTGCATCAGTGGCGTCACCTATAAACTGACCTCCTTCACGTGAATTATCAAATGAAAGCTGACGGAGGGCATACCCGAGGACTCCTGAACTAATTGAACTCTTAGAATCCCAAGTTGACTCCTGGATCCCAATAGAAAAAGACAGCAGCCACAGTGGCAGCCCGCACCCATCATGGCATCGCAAATAGGATGCCCATGCCCGTTGACGGGACAGTGGGTATCCCGTGCTGCTTGGGCCTAGGACCTCTTTTATAAAATTGTCAGTTCAAATTTTGCCTTTGAGGGTAAGAGATCTAGAGGAGAGAAGTTTCTGCCAGCCCAAAATTGACAGTCTTTCATTCTCTTTCTCCAAGTGGTCCGGAAGATTTTCTCCTTTCTAAATCTGGAGATACAAGTTTGAAATCTGAAATCTGGAGGTCAAAATGTCTCCCATGCACTTAGAGTGTATGATCTATGAAAATAGGATATTTATGAGCCGTTTCAAAAAAAGTGAGAAAAAAAATCCAACCTAACCACGACCAAAGTGGGAGGGTAATGTGTGTGGGTGTTGGGATTACCCGTTGTTAGCATACAAGACATGACGCGCCGCCTTGTTCTCCGCCACAACCTGCGGTCGTGGTCTCGCTTCTTCTCTTTATGCTCATTTCCTTTATTTCACGCGTTCTTTATCATTCTGACTCCTTTGTTATCCTTACAGTATATATACCCTGCGAGCTGCAGTGTAGACTCATCCGCGTCTCACACTGCGCTCGCAGTTATCTAGCTCTTTGTCGTCGCATGCGATATTTGACCCCACCCTCCATCCCTATTCCATTTTATTCCATTCTACATACTACTTTCTATTTACTTGTCCCTCGTAGTTAGCTTGAGTCTGATCCACCCGATCAACTCGAGAACTTTAGGACCCAAACAAAGCCCAATTTAGGGCCAGGCTTGGGATATTTACCAACCAAGCCCACTGTTGTTGAACCTGACCTAAGTCTGCTCTGATTAGGGCAAGCCAAGGGGTCACCATGGCTGATTCCTGTTGATTCTATCTGCATGTTGAGAAGTGTGTTAGCACAGCACGGAATTCTATTATCTGAGAAATAGGTGAATGAATCAGACTGTCAGAATAAGAGAGTCTCCCTCAACGTGGTGAGAATTGAATTTCGAATCCAGATATGATTCAAGCGGGTCCAAGCCACATTTAATTCTGACTTGATTCCAGCTTCAGAACAGGGCCAAAATTCAAATCTGAAATGACTTAGAATCAACAATGAAAATTGTTTACTGGCTTGTATATTTCTACAGTGGATATCTAAATGTAGCCAGGGGGGCCAGCCACCTGGAGTAGTCAGCCTGTTGGAATTTTAATGTTTAACTGCACTGCCCTCCCCCAAATGCAAGCAGGAAATGGGTCCCTTTCACTTGGGGAATTGTCCATCAAATGGTAAGACTAGAGAGTCAGGTTCAGAGTAAGCCTTTGAATTTGTTCTGCCTAACTTCTCTGACTTCCCTTCATGGGGATGACTGTGGTGCACTTCTATTTTCCGTGAGAGATGTGTTTTGGGCTTTCATTTCAGAATGTGTAGTCTCTTTCTCTTAGTAGGGGATCCCTGTAAAAATTTCCCAACTCACACTTCAGCTTAGGTTTTGATGGACCTCCATTAAATCAGCTCCCTTCAAAATCCTTCATAGTTGATAGAGAAAGGCAAAGTGGTTATGCGTCTAGATTTCTTACCAGTTTGCCTATTATCAGCATATCTTAGTCCAGACACGGTATTGTAGGCAGACTAGTATTACTCAGAACAATCGTTATGACATCCCTTAGCTATATTTCTGTCTCTTTAGAAATCTAATAGATGCTCTTCAGCGGCAGGATATCTGCATTGGATGACTATGTACAAGACTATGTAACCAAAATAGCCATGATCTGATCTGGCCCACTCAAAATTTCAAACACCGGGCACAGTCTGCCTACGGAAAAGTGCTTGCATCAAGATATGCTGTGGCAGTCCGCTAACAAGTCCATTAGGCAGCAATGAATTCTCTAGTGAACTGATGCTGGCAAGACAGGGTGCAAAATTAAATTAGGCATCCAGTATATGAACACTGTCTGTAGTCTTCGGCTCATACTGATTTCCCCGGAGTGTCACTGAAGCAAGTAGTCTCAGTCCAAGAATTGTTCATATGACAAATAGTTTGGTTTCGAACAAAGTCAATTAACATATTGTATCTATAGAGATGGGGACGGGGATGCTCTAAACCATTCAGAAAATGGTGCTTTTTAAGTGAGGCTGAAACCCGTGGGAATCCAGTTGGGTTGGGATTTGGACCTTGGTTTGACCTTGGGATTGATGTGGGCTTGGGATGATTGACATTTGGGATTGATGATCAATCTGAACATACAATTTAATTGGGCCACTGAGTGGAATAATGGCCAGTTGAGCATTCAATAATGTGCACTCCTACCATCAAGTATGTAGATGAACCAAAAGTGCCTAAAGTACCTTCTCTTTGTGCATTTTGACTGTGCCTGTACCTCAAATGTAAGTAAATGTTCAGTTGTGAATGTTGATGTACAATGTGAGATGTGCACAAATGTAAGTACATAATTTTTGACGATAAATACCGTCATACATCCATGACTAGGAACAACACATTTGCTCTCCAGGATTTGAAACCCTATCTGTGGCTTGCCTCGAATTTGCTTCGGCGGACCGACTTTCTTGTCTAAATCCTCGGCGACCGCACTCTGCCACACTTGAATCAGCTCACTTACTAGTAACCTCTCGTATCCCACCCCTGACTATTCTTGGAGAGACTCGTTGGTGGATGGCGGCACCTGCGGCTTCGTAGAATGAAGCCGAACTCGCAAGCAGAATTTCCCCGTTCGATTCGGGGTCGGGTCATCCACTTCAACGAACCAAATATTGTTTTTGCCGGTTTCTTTTTCTCCTGCACTCAACAATTATTTCTTCTGCGTAGACTTCTTTGCTGTTTCGGGTTGGAGTAAAATTTCTCTTCATTCGCTACAACATTTGCTGGGATACGTACCTCGAAGGATTCCTGCTTCACTATATTTCGCTGTCTGGCGTCCGAAACCAATAACTGCAGGTGTACAATCTGAACTCAGAAACGAGCATCCTCCTACTTGTTGCTATTACATTATAACGTACTCGGATACAGACCTCATCGAACATCCTGTGTCTGATATCCGGATGCAGGTTTTTATTTCCTGTCGCATACACGCCGGGGAGGTGCGTTCCTCACGAGAAATAATGTGAAGAGAATGAATCAATTGGGGACGTACTTATGTAGATAAACTTCCTGTCAGTTAAATCGGTGAGGCATATCACAGGCCATGAACCACAAGACCAACCTAGAAAAAATGAACTTGACCAAGAAATGACCCGACCCCGAGTCGAACGAGATCATCCGCTGTCATTAATTGAAATTCTTATAGAGCGCGGATGTGGTCCTAACCATCGGGTTTCTGTAAGGGCGGTTGCATGGAATCGAAAACGCGTCAGGGAAAGACGCCGGTGGAAGATATTCCAGGCAAACGCACTTCCACGCGGGAGCTTGAAGCAGAATGGGACCCTGTATGTAGTGCTGGAGATGCAAAACGCAAATTTCCCGACCCATGAGCCGACGCCGCGTCAAGCCATGCATCACTGCGTTCCGGCCCCCCGTAGACAGAGGTCTGTCTCAGTTTGTGTACCTGGGGTAGACGGACCCTGTGTGCCCCATGTACACACATGTTGGCCTCAGTTCGTCTTCCGGCTGTATACGTGCCGTATACCATCATGGTCTACGTTCGGCTACCTTGATCTACGTTCGGCTACGTTCGGCTACTTCACGTAGACATAGGTAGACCCAACTAGCTGCACCATGGCCTCATACCTTGGCCTCTGAACATATCCAGCCAACTTAAAGACAATCTGGATGAAGGTAGCCATTGGGATACATTGGTCTACCACTGTGTCTACCAGCAGCTACCTGTAGTAGGCAGAGGTAGACCAACGTACACCTACATACACCAATGTAGCCATTAGCCACACTTGGGCTACGGGGGGGGGGGGACATATGTAGGTATGGGCCTGTGTCTAGCCCCTTGTCTACAGGGGGTCGGAACGCAGCGATGTGTAGGCCCCTGCGCGAAATCTGTGATTAGAACGTGGATGAGAATAGCTGCTGGTGCTGGAGTATGAGGTCACTTGAAGAGAGGTACCTCAGTACAGAAGAGGAAGGCTCGGGGGAAAGGTTTGTGGAAGCATAGTTAAGCTTTCCTACAGAGAGGAGATCGGAGTTGAAGATCCGAATGAAGGAGGAGAGTCAAATCAAATATTGTGTTTACCCATTACCGACCCCGAGTCGAACGGGACCTAGTCCGCTGTCGCGGGATCTGTGAATAGAACAGACCTAGGTCCTCACCATCGGGTCTTACAAGGGGTGGATTGAGAGGAAGTATGAGATGGAGAGTCCAAGACATGCGCAGCCGAACAAGATACACCTCGATGGAATCCTGTAGCTGTCTGGGTAATAAAAAAGTTGGCTTCAGTTGAAGCGGTGCATGATCCGACCCCGAGTCGAACGGGCGTCTTCTGCGTGAGATCAAATGTAACAACCTCAGAAGTGCCAATGTGGCCCTCTGCCATCGGATCTCCATAAGAAAGCCCGGATGCAGATCGTCTGACAAATTTTACTCACAGTGGATGATTCGTTCCTTTTTTTTTTTTTGGAGCGTTTGGGATAATAAAAATCAGTCTGCAGAAGCATTCCAAAAATCATCCGCTGGGTCTACCAGATACATCTAGTTAATGCCGGGGAAGTTGTCCAGGGAGGAAATGCCAATCCGCACAAGTACCATAGTGTGGGACTCCAGCCGTAATAAATTTATCCTATCCCATCTCTTGGATTATTCAATCTCAATGGCTGTATACCCACTAAAACCCCCACTGTGTAAGTCCAGTCGTCCGGCAGAGTGTCTTCATTCATTAGTAGACCACTCCATGTTCTTAGGACAAGATCTTTATTTAGTGCAAGATTACCAAATTTTATTTTATTGGTGAGGATTTGATCTCGTCCTAGTGCGGAATTCACAGATTATAGCCATCTGTTGTGAATCTCAACATCTGTAATGTTACGGTGTGGGTTTTTCAGAACCTTATCATTCCGGATATTCCAGATTGTGTGGCAGGCCGTGGATACCAGAATGGTAAATAACTGCCCCATAGCAGGGATAATTTTCCCATTTGAGTGTTTAAATCTAACAAGGTTACAACCTAAGATCAGTCCCCAGCTGAGGGGGGGCCAATTGGGATATTTCATGCCCCAGAGTTCCTCGGTCAGTCGCCAAATTAATTTTGCCCCTGAAGCATCACATTCTAGCGCAATGTGTTCAAGGTTCTCCGGGACACCACATGTTGGGCAGATTGCAATGGCATCAAGATTGTCAATATGTGTCCAGAAGTCACCGACTCTGAATATGTTGTGAATTGACTTCCAGAATAGTTCGCGGTGAAGTCGTCTCAGATTTGTGGAACGTATAGATTTCCAAATCATTTCGTCAGTAGGAGTGTAGTCAGAGACTTCATGCATGGAGCACCGGATACGATCTAAATTGATGAATGTTGCCTTCCTGAACGGTTCTGAGCGTCTGCCCTTAATGATCTTTGTAAAGATTCACTGTGATCCGTGTGAGATTAGAATACCCGGGCAGCTGAACATTAGATCAATTTGGGTATCAACCTCAAGTGGAGGGTATGAATCAATGCCTGTGGTGACAGGGAAAGTGATTGTTGTCTGTTTGAACTGTGTTCGTGCAACTCGCTCATTTAGAGCTGCAAAGACTGCTTTGAAGAGCAGGAAAGTTGGGTCTAACATATCATTTTCAGATTTTGTTCTGTCTTTACTGTAATTAGTGTCTTGAGCAAAAAGTCGGATGAAGAGCATAGCAGTAAGGGGACATTGTGTGGGATTTTCTGCAGCACTGTGAGGGTAGCCCCCAATAATCCTGATTTAAAGTTAATTTTTATTGTTGGGTTGTCAAATGTAAGGTGGATAGTTGCATCCTCATTGAATTCATGTGAAACAATTTTGAATCTTGCTATAATTTGAGGGTCATACTGACCAGCACGGAGGATCTTGATATGTACAAAGGCAGTTACTATAAGGGCATCGTTAACTGTCCGAACCTCATGTTTGTTTCTGAGGCAAGTTGCTGCATCTCTAAGGCAGGCATTTTTATAAGCTGGCTGGCGGACAGCAGGGTGTTTCCATATTGGCATCTCGAGCTGCACCTCATGGTCAATTGAGAGGGCTGTAAATTCGAGGTTGAATTCCTGGGCTACAGATATCATACCCTTAAGGTCGTCAGGTATCATGTTTGACCTGGGGATAGGGAAATGGATATTGTTTATGAAAATGTTGATGATTTGACCTGGCCTAATATTTAGATAGCTTGTCTCCACGGATTTTCTGAGGATAAAGTCGACAAAATAGCACCACAATGGTCGGTTTTCGCCTTGCATTAGGTAGCATTGAAGATTCCAAAGATTGATTGCTTTGTTCCGAGAGGATATATCCAAAATTCCTTTGCCTCCTTGATCAACTGGGAGGATCATTGTCTCCAGTGATATTCTGGCTGTTTTTCCATCCCACAAGAAGGACTGTATCAATTTTTCGAGCGTGTCCTCAATGTCCTTTGGCATTCCTTGGACTCTGGTTAGACACTGTGTTCGACCTCCAATCACCATACTAATGATGTGACGCTTCCCTTCCAGAGTCGGGTGTGTTGCTTGCCAGCGCATAAGATCTGTATTAATTTTTTCTAGGACAGAAGGCCATGGTGTTGTATAAGGGATGTTATTTCCGATCCATGCACCTAGCATGCGGCAGCTCTCGCCGTCGGGCACAATTCGAATAGTTGTGTTGATGTCACCAATGGGGGAGTGATTATTGATTCGTCTTTCTTCGATGACTTTCTGACGATAAGAAGACCTCCCAAAAGGAAGAAGCACTCTTTTATGCTCATTGAATTTTGCCGTAGATGCGGCACACCAGAGGCGTAAAATACTCCACAGAGTGTCCATAGAGTCAGTGGATTTCAAGTAGACTGTTGTGTCATCACAAAAAGTGATACCACTAGATTTTTATTTGTTTCGGGAATGATTACGCCCTCAATATCAGATTTACAAAGCAGGCATGCCAGTGGCTCAATAGCCAGATTGACGAATAAGCAGGAGAGAGGGTCGCCTTGTCTAACACCCCTGGTAACGATGTATGGTTCACTGAGTTCGCCATTGATCATAACTATGGTTTTGGCATCAGTGTACAGACTTTTGATTGTCTTTGAAAATTTAGGAGGGAAGTGCATATGGTCTAGGACCCGCAGGAGGTAATCATGGTTAATTTGGTCATATTCCTTCTCTTGATCAAGGGCAATAAGTACACCATCTTGTTCTGCAACTTCAGCATAGTTCAGCAGGAATTTCGCTAATTTGACCTGGTCCTCAATTTTCCGCCCTTTCATGAAGCCTGCTTGGTCTGGTTTTATCAATGAAGGGGCAACATTCATTAATCGAATAGAATAAGCCTTTGTCATAAGCTTTTAGTCTGTGTTCAACAGTGTAATCGGTCTGTAGTTGCTGATGAGACCTGTGTCTCCTTTTTTGTACACGGGGCATAACCATCCCATATTGAAGTTGCATCCATCAGCTATTCCAAATTGTTCAATGTCCCGGTACAAGTCGGCTAGGAAGCCCATGATGTTGAAAGCTCCTGGTTTGTCTTTATTTTTTTTGTATTCAATATCTATGGCTTTGAAAAATTCGTATCGGATACCATCTAGTCCTGGGGCTTTGCCATTATTGGATAGTTTTAGAGCATTTTGTATATCCTCTTCAGTCAGATACTGGTTCATTTCGTTGTACTCATCTTGAGATAATTGTGCATCACATTTTTCAAGCACTTCCTCAGTACACATCATTCGACCATAGTCATCCTCTGGGACATCAACATGTTGTGTTGCCTCATGGTAAGCACGGGCCATTTCTGCCATATGTTTTGGTCGAGTTTCAAAGCAGGGTACAGTTGCATCATTATCTGTTGTTTTAAACTAGCTGTAACCCGTGCTACGCACGATTATCTGCATCCAGAAGTCTATACAGTTGCATGAAATCAGGTTCCATACCATTATAAAGAAATCTGAGGTCTTGGAACTCTGACTGGGACACTCGTCACCAACCTATGGTTGGTTCCTCGGGATTATTCTACTGAGAAACCCGGTTTTCAACGGAAACCCCTCTAAAAAAATGGTGTGTTATTTGGAAACCCATATTCTGGGGGGTTTCTCCCACCGGCGGCGGTCCGAAAATTTGGCCCATGGATCAGCCATCACTGATGTGATCAATGGATGCCAGCGTTCAAGACTCTTGCCACAAGGGTGTGGCAATTCTATGTCTGGGCAGATTATAAAGTTGAGGAAAATTGAAACCTAGGCATCCTAGAGTTTGCCCCTCCTGTTATGATAATGCACACTTATATGTCCTACCAACTCATGATTTCTTCCGCAGAGTGCAGCCTGAGACTCGGAGTCTTCTGACTCCGCCCGAGGTTGCAGTCTGATGTGAGCTGTGGGTTGAAACTGGTGGTCGAGGTCTGAGGCCAGCATTGAGTACGAAAAAATGCGACAGATAAGCAGAAACAAGTCCAAACCCCATTTTTAGAAGTATGTACCTGGTTGGAACTTACGGAAAGTGCATACATTTTTTTAAGAACATTGGATAAATTGTCTCCATTGTCCAACAGACCCTTAGGCCTCTTCGCCTCTGGAGTTTGTGGGGAAATGGACGGCATGGAGTTATCTTTTGATTTGGATCAATTGATCCGGTGGCCTTGATGTGCCGCCGGAAGGGTTTTCAATTAGACCTTTTGGTGGGGTCTCTCGGCTAGTGGGGTTTCCATTGAAAGCCGGGTTTCTCATTAGAATCATCCGGTTCCTCGTGTCCCCGATAGACCGTGTTATCTAGGCAAACCTGAATAAGTACTATTTAACATCCTTGGTGCAAACCACCATAGCCCTTGTAATCGTGTCAGCTTTCCGCCCTCGTAAATTGGCCAGTCAGCATGTACCCGAGATCTGAATTTGCAAATGAAAATCAAGTCTTCCTTCACTGAGTCCTTGCCTACGCTTGTACCGAACCATAAAATAACTACGTATTCGGTCTGCTGGTGTAGTTTTTGGTCTGCCCTGAAATTGACCAACTGTACTTGTGCCTTAGCTAGTCCCCCACATACTGAAAGGCTTGAATTTTAATACAAAAAAAACTGTAACAGGTTTGGAGCTTGTTCACTTTCGAATTCATTATTCTGTCCGCCAGCCAGTGCCATCATATCTTCAAGCATGCCAGCCCTCGTGAAATCTTGTCTGCCCCCAGTCATGAACTCACTCCAGTCAGCTCAAAACTGAAGCTTACGAAGGAGAGAGACGCTAAATGACCGACAATCTTGAAGTCGAAAGCTGTCCGGAAGAACCCGTTGTTTGTCCGCGCGTGCCCAAAGCCTACGGATAACCTGATTGGCCAGTAGACCTTTCACGTGACCCTTGTCTTTTGTATAATAAGATTCATTTATGGTGTTCCTCAGGTGATATTCCTTAGTGGATCGAGTCCAGTAGCCTGGTTTCAGAGTTTCACCTTCGATGTCATAGGGCTTTCTTACGGTCAGCTTCTTCCTTAAGATAGGTTTCCACCTTTTCTTCTAGGTGTAAAATTGCGAGATGCTTGTCTTTGGTGGGCATGTCTGCATCATTGAGAATCAGGTGTTTCTGCACGGTCCAGGTACGGATTTGACGTGATCTCTCAGTGACCAAGCGTGAGCATTTTTTACCTTCTGCAGTAATGTCAATCTTGAATTTGTGCCAAAGGGTTTGGATGTTCTGCTGGCTTTTCCGTCCAGTACAGTTCAAATCTTCCCGTTCTTCGGCGAGCTTTTTTAATCAAATTGAAATATAGTTCATAAATCTCGGTGTTTTGAGGAGGTATATAGGTAAGTTCCAAATTCCAGGTCCATACTCCTCATCAGTTCGGCAGGTCAATTGGAGTGGATGATTCGTTCCCAAACGCATGATGCAGGTTTGCAATGGTCGATGCAGAGAAGAGCTTTGATAAGATCATTGAATGCCAACTTTGTGAGCGAAGCATGGTGGAATACTGCCGTTGAATAGCAACTTGGGAGAAATCACATGGTAGAACGGGGCCACGGGCGCCTGGTTACGGAGCTTGCGGTAAAAGTACGGAGTTACAGAGTTTCGATCGGAGCCGCTCGCAGATTACACCTGTAGACGTGGCGTAGAAGTGTGATTGAGTCGCGATAAGACGATAGCGGGTGTTCTGCGGACTACGGTTTCTCAGACTCAGGACACTATGATTACACAGTGGTACTCCACAGAATGATCGGGTCGTAAACCAGAAATGAACGGAGTGTAGACTTTCGAGGATCGAATACATTCTGAGGAATGGCGGAGTGATCTTGTCCTCAGTAGCCATGGCGGCGATTTCAGCTGAGGGAAGAGCAACTAATTTATTAGCTTATCTTAAGTTCAGCTGGTCGAGACCATATATGACTTGAGTTTCCCATATATATCTTACAGCTGTTTGCAAAATTGATGACAGTCACGATAAAAAATAAACAAGAACAAACTATTGATCCGGCTGCTTGCCGGCCTTCTATCTCGCTCAATCCAGAACCGATGAGACGGGGGCTCTCGAAGTACGGCGGGAAATATGCTATCAAGCCGCTAAAATGCAAATGGACAAATGAACTATCCACTATACACTAACAACCAAATCACACTACAACCAATCACTCCTCTTGTATTGAGAGCTTTGAGTCGGGTAGTTCGGGGTTTGAATCAACGGTTTGTTGACCCTATAGCTAGTCTGTACTCGTAGGGGTACTTGCTAAGATCGCTACTCAATTAAGGTGTCTTATTTGAGTAAGGTTCTTGGATATTGTCTGGGTAGTTCTGGTCTTATTTCAAGACTAATGCGGTACAATGTACGATGTTTATAGAGTTTAATGACACAAGGTCGGGTTTGGGTGTCTAATAGACGGGTTTGTGGTTATACACCAAGGTTTTGGATGGCTTTCAGCCTTAAAAGAGCTTTCGGCTCAGTACAGATGTTCGGCTTTCGGCCTTAAGAGAGCTTTCGACTCAATATGATTCAACGAGACTGGTTCTGACGGCTTTCGGCCTTAAAAGAGCTTTCGGCTCAGTACTGATGTCGGCTTTCGGCCTTATTCAAAGGGTTTTCGACCCAGTTCTCGAGGTTTCTTATATTTTTAAGGTCTGATCCAAATCCAAATCTATTTCTGGTGCTAGGTGTCTGTGGGCTAGGCCCGAGCTAATCAAATCTAGTGGAACAAACAAGGACAACCAACTCTGGTGCCTGTCTCCAAGGGATATGCGCTCTCGTTCCTGCCCTTTCTGCCCCTTATTTATACTACTCTCAACCTGCTTACACTACTTGGTTTACGCTACTTGCTCTCTAATATGACTCGTACGGCCTCCTGTCTCCGTCGGCGTCCCTTGTTCTTGATTGGCCAGTAAAGGCGTGCTCTGACAGTTGCACACGGTCGTTGGTTTGATCCATCAAGGAGCTCTTCTTGGCAACTGATGCCTTGCTCAAGTAAGGTCTTCTTCGTCTGTGGCTCTATGTCCCGAGCCCGGAAGGGTCTTCTTCGTCTAGCCTGCCATCGTAGCTTCAATACGGTACCCCATAGTCATAGGTTAGCTCAACCCATCTATCCCTGGTTCGATTAGGAACCTAGGATGCCTTATCCGATTTAAGGATTATCGCGATCTCTATAGTGATGCTGGTTGCCTAGATCCGGAATTGCCGGTTCTATTCTTGGATGCTATCCGTCTTGGCAGTATCTGCCTTCTCTCAGTAGCCATTCCCATCATGTGGCCTGAACGCGCTAGTCCTTTGTGTCAAACACGGACAATCTTAGTCTAGTCAATCTTTTTATGAAGGACTTGGTTCCGCCACTGTGCAAGTATGATAGTTTCCTTCCCATCTCCTTGGTAAGTGTCCCAGCAAGCAGCCTTAGGCTTTATATAACCTAGTTTCTCTGCCACGATAGTCTAGTTCCTTACTCGAGTAAGACATATATTGGCCCCATTTGTGGAGGTACCGCTATAGATCCTCCCGGTTCATTCCCTAGTGCTATTAGACTTGTTAGGCTACTCGTTCGGAGCTCCCGAAAGCCTCTTAGGTATGTAGCACACATGCTTGACAGCTGGAAATGCGTAAAATGCGCAAATTCAGGTGTACTTGATTACACGGCTTATCACCGATTTACACAATCCCAGGTGCGTTTGCAAGCGGCTAAGCAGGGCTTTCAAACCATACCATACTCGCGAGGTAAATAACAAAATCTCAGTGTTTCCAAATTCACGCTGTCTGAAATCTGAACAGCCCATGCTTCGTCAGTTTTGCTTCGATTTGCTTGGATCCAAGTGATCCTGAAACCGGGAGACAAGGCAATCGTATTCATGGAATAAAATTGTGTGGCACACATGATGTGTTAGGGCTAGAATGGAATTACTGACTGCTTAGTGAAATTCATGGGAAACTGATTGTCTGATGGTAAAAGCAAAACCTGATACATACACACCCTTTGCATTGAAATTACCTTTCGAACAAGCCTACTTTCATCAAAATCCGATCAGTATTGACCAAAGAGCGCGCAATCTAAGTTGTAGTTCAAATAACACAGCTCGAATATGAGGAGAAAAATTTCTTGTCAATTAGCACGGGAGTATTGCATGATCTGAAAGCCCTACTTAGCCGCTGTAGAATGTGCCCAAAATCATGGCAATCGGCGCGGGGATGCGTGAGATCTGACCTCCGCAAACAGCCGGATCCATTATTTGTTTTTGTTTCTTTTTCGCGCTGACTGTCATCAATTATGCAAACAGCTGTAAGTTATTTTGACTATAGGGGAAATCAGGGCAGTAACCTACACAACATACATATGGCAGCTTGGATCTTAAGTTCTTACCACCTCGATCTTAAGTCCCCAGGAACTTAAGTTCGAACTGCACTTGAGTTCAGTAGTACAGTATTACATGCCCGAATGGGACGACCAAATTTGTTTTTCTCTTTCACACACATCTGAAATGATTTGGACAAAAACTGAACCACCTAAAACCTTCTTTGAGGTCTAAAGTAAATGCCTACCAAGTATGAGGTGAATTGACCAAGAAGTCGTGGAGATCGAGACTTATCTGTCTCAAATGTCCTTATCAATCAAGATATGTGCCAATGGGATGCACAGCCACCACGCCCTAAATCTTCGCCATTTTCACTTTGACTCATGACATTCAACCTCGGAATGTTCTTCAATTGAGTGCTGTAATGCTTATTGAAAATTCTGTACAGCCATATTGAGTGCAAATGGGTAGAATGAAGGCGAAAAGCCCAGCATGTCACATATGTCACATATCCGCTTTTGGATTGCAAGCCGTCCCATTGAGTGAGTTTAGACCTCTGCAGCATTTTCATGCCTAGTGAAGCCTCAAGACAAGTAATGTATAGCTATATATTGCTCCTCTAATTTTTCTGAAAATTTTGTGGGTTATTGAGGGGAAGATCTTGGCACTTGAAATTTTGATTTTCTGGGCTTTCGACACTGATGTCTTTAGACAACAAGGTATATGGTCCACCATTACCTTCCAAGTTTACATATGCAAAGATAACATGCTCAGGAACATGTCTATAAAATTTTGGGACTAGGGCTTGACAGCCAGGCTCACAAAAATGCTTTGTCCCATTGGGTGATCGTGTCCCATTGGGGCATATAATACTGTAAGTCGCATTTAACAAATATACAATCAGTAAAGAAAACTAAGTTCCGCGTCAAACTCAAGTGGAGGAACAGTACTTAAGTTTCACTTTCAGAACTTAAGTTCCACCAGACTTGAGTTCTATGGCAACAGGGACTTGGCAGCTCGACTTTCGGCCAAATTAGGGAAAACCATCAGATCACATCATGATGTCCGTTCGGCAGTGTAAGTAGGACCCCAGAGACAAGTCATTTATGAGACCCATGTACCACCTTTTGTCGTGAGCTGTACCCAAGAGACATTGAGTCTATTCAGACGACTGGCATATTCATGCACTCATCCAGACTTCCTGTGAATATACCAAGAGGCCAAAAGAACTGGCCCCCATGAGCACTGGGTAAATTTAACGAAGCGCGTAAACTGACAAGATCAACTGCGACAAATCATGCTTACGATGCCATGGCTGTTGTGACATTCATGGCAAGAATTACCCAAGTGGCTTTGAGTCTATTCAGAGGACCAGCATATTAACCATTCCATCCAGAGTTTAAATGCACATACCTGGAGTCCAACAAAACCGGCCCCCATGAGTAAGGGGCAAATTCAATGAACGGTGTAACGCCCAAAACAGCAATAATGTAATGACACATCATGTTTATTATGATGTCACCTTGCTTTCGACAATCATCCCAAGTCTTGTTCACTTGCTGAGCTCTGTTTCTCTCTTGAAGCCATGCCTGAGCTTAAGGAAGTTCAAGTGTTTCGACAATATATTCAAAATCTCATAGAAAAGTCGCCTCCAAAGTCTCTCAAAATCTTGAATCTCTATGCAGATGCAAAGATCTCAGAGCAACCTGCTATGAAGGACAGAGAAGATGCATTGTTTATCCATGCTAAAACTCTCCCTCTGAAATCTACACACTCTGATCGCTTGAGATGGACATCCAAAATTTTTCTTCTTGAGAAAAGCATTCCGGACACTCAACGGTCTCATGGTCCACCCAGTTCGTTCCCATCCCATATGATATTGGTGCCTTAATGTATACAGGTTTGGCGGCTGTTACCTCGAAGCCTCAGGGCTCAACTTTCACCAAACCATCCGTCTTGGCAATCCTTCCTATCTGCTTTCGAGGCACTAGAAGACAATATTATCACGGATCCCAAGTCGCGTGAGCCCAACCCATTTGAACATGTACTCAGACCTGACTCAAATCTGAACCCAGTGCCAGTTCCTTGGCATAGACTCGTGGATACCTCTCACAGTACTCCCGTGCCACAATCCTCCGGTGACTCTTCACCACAATCGTCCTCCAGAGGCTCTTCGCCACTCACACCGCTTCCGTTTGACCCTATGGACAAACCCCTGGAACTCCCTTCCCTTGACAACCCTTTCAAGATTGGCAAGTCGCCATCTGCTAGCTGTCTGGTTCTCAAGTTAACCCCCCAAATGCCTCTGACTTGGCGTGGGCCAAACCTGGACCCCAGGTCCATGGAGAGAGCAGCAAAAGCAGACAAAGGTTCATACCAGCATCAGCAAACCCTGGGTGTGCTACCTAGGTCTAGAGAATACCACGAATATATATTCGCGAATATGAATATTCACCAAAACTTCAAAACTGATATTCGCATTCGTACGAATATTGATGGCAAATATTCGTCGCTTAGTCAGCAATATTCGCAAATATTCGTGAATATGAATACTCAGCAAATACATTGAGAATTCCGGGGTTTAGCAGCCACCAATGAGTTGCTGAGAGCACTTTTATGCTATCTTGTGAGTTTAAACATTGTCAAAGACTCATACAAGCCCTTGTCTTGCATGTTCAACCATTTGATTGACCATCACACTTGCTGTGTTCAACCTGTCAAGCAGTTGTCAAAGGAAAGATGTCTCTAAAGTGGTTGGTTTGTATATGAATTAGAGATCTAGTTGGTGTAAATGAAGTATGCTCTGGTTCCAGAGAGGAGATGTGTTAAACAGACCCAAATTTACCATGCTTGATTGAAACTTTGGCTGTGTATTACAGCTGCGAATATTCGCAAATATCAACCTTCCTGAAAACTGATATTCGCATTCGCACGAATAGCACAACCACAGCCATTCGCGAATATAAGTATTTGTTATTCGCGAATGTATACTCACGAATATTCGCGATATCTGGTATTCATGGTATTCTCTACCTAGGTCTACATAGTTCCTATAGTTGCCATAGCTGCTGTATTTGCCATAGGAAGGGTACCCTCTATATAGGTCTCCATAGTTCTCCATAGTTTGGCAGGTGTGCTACATAGTTCTGTGTAGTTTGGTGGTTTCCGAAGCTTTTTAACATAAGAAAGACGAAAGAAAAGTATGTCCACTTCCCTTTCATCAAGGGAGGGTATCAGGATGAGTCGAACTGGCGACCACCGGGGACGTGCCATAACCCAAAAGTGCAACATAACCATTCAGCAACACATCCATTGCAAAACTTGGTGAGCTGTTCAGTATAATGGGTCACCTCCCTTCCAACAACAACTGTCTCCTTCGTCTTCAGCCGCAAAACACAAAATAAATTCATAGAGCTATTCTGAACACCATCCTGACAGATGAGCTAGACTATGTATACTTTTGTGAAGAATTTTGGTTCTGTAAATAGTTCAATGAAATACTGTGGCTTGTTGAAATCTAACTGCAGATCTGAACTGCCTTGAGGCTCAGGTGCCTACAGGGAAAAAAAAAAAACTATGGGAAACTATGCAGGTTGGCCACAAAACTATGTACAACTATGTAGCTTTGACTGAAAACTACAGACCACTACAGAGTCCTATGGCAACTATGGGAACTACAGCCAACTACAGCCAACTATGGTCAAATTCAGGGTTTGCTGATGCAATATCTGTATCACCATAGCCCTACTCGATGGTTCCTAACGCTGGTGCGGATCTGCACGGAAAGACAGAGCATGGGGGTGGTCAGCAAAGGCTGGCTTGGACGTGAAGTGCGGTGGAAAAATAGTGCGAGTAGCAGTGGGAAAGGACTGTGTGGAGAGAGTACATACAACTTTAGTAGCATAGGCGTTCGGCCCGTTGACCGAACACCTACTTGCCACGCGAATGCCTATCGCCTGTGGATCAGGCATCACACCATCAATAGTTGCATGCCAGCAAAACAACGAAGTCCTTTCTTCAACAACCTCTTCAATATACCTGGGGACCTAACCAGAACACCTAACTTAACCATACCTAACTTTTCTAACCCAAATTTAACCCAAACCTAACCCCCCACGCACAGTGGATACAGAGTTGAGTTAGCAATTTTCGGCAACCAACGGCAAATTCATCACTCCGTGATGCGCTCGACATGATGGATAGGTGTTCGCGCCATCAATAGGTGTTCGGTCGACGGACCGAACACCTATGCTACTAAAGTTGTTGTGCCTCGTGTGGAGAGGACTGAGAGCTCCAGATGTTCACGTGGAAGTCGGCCGAGGCCCCAAAACAAGCCATGCTGTTCAAGTAGTAGTCTGGTTAGCATCTTGGACAATGGATGGGAAGATATGTCACCTTCCTCGTGCAGGCATTTGCGAGGAACGAAAGAGCTGAGAGCAGAAGAGGAAACAGGGAGATTGAAAGCCAGAGACCTACTGGATGCCCTACATGAGAAATGGGACCCGAGGGAACCTCAACCAGAAGACTACGAAAACGAAATGGCACCACATATCCACGAAGACCCAGACACAGTAGATTTTGATCCCAGAGTGACCACGCACGGGACAATCGCAGACACCTTCCGAATCTTTACGAAAGGAGCCCACAACCTACACGAACAGGCCCCCAACACGAAGCACGGCCCGAACCAGAACGCGGGTAATATTAGAGTATTCATGGATGGTTCCGCCACCGACAACGGTAGTGATGAAACGCGAGCCGGCGCCGGGGTGTTCTTTGGGGAAGATGATCCACGAAACAGAGCCTTACGCATTCCAGATGAATTAAGGCCCTCGAATAATGTTGGTGAAATAGTGGCAATCAAGGATGCGGTCGAGATAAATCCGTTGAATGTACGCCTGGAAATACATAGTGATTCTCGGGTCGCGATAGATGGGTTGACAAAGAACCTCAGAAAATGGGAGGATGAGGGGTTCCTCACGATTGCTAATGGAAATCTGGTTAAAACAACTGTGTCCAAGCTACGCAAATGACGGACTAAAACGACCTTCACATGGGTCAAAGGCCACTCAGGGAACCCCGGAAATGAAGCGGCGGACATCTTTAGTAGCCAACGAAGGACGAGAAAAAGATGAACCTGAAGTCATCAGCACCAAACCGATCTCCTCGCTAACTCTCCCCGGCGCAAAACTGCAGGCAATGACTCAGTCGCTAGCCTACAAGATAATCAGACAAAAGAAAATGAACGAACCCGGATACAAAAAATTACTGGACCGCAACGCAACACGGAGAAACCTCGAATATGCGAAAGGCCCCCGACGACGGTGCGGTGCTGAACGCGAGCAAAATCTGGAAATCAACGAAACACAAGGATGTCTCGCGGAGCATCCGCTTCTTTTTGTGGATGCTAATACACGATGGCTACAAGGTTGGCAGCCACTGGAAGCATATTGAGGGCCACGGACACAAGGGCCCGTGCTGCCGATGCGGAGTAACAGAATCCATGGAGCACATCCTTACCAAATGCGACGTCCATGGTCAGAAAGAAATCTGGAAAATGGCAAGTGAGATTTGGAAAATGAAAACCAGGCAGGATCTGCCGCCCCCAACCATAGGGCAGATAATAGCATGCGCGGCTATAAGACGCGGTGACGCCGGGACAACACATCTTTTTAGAATTATAATATCGGAATCAGCGCACCAGATATGGAGACTCCGATGTGATCGCGTCATTCAAGAAAAAGAGCCAGCTACACCACGGGAAATCCGGAAACGTTGGCTCAAAGCGATTAATAACAGACTCGGGATTGACTGCGCACTCACAAATGAAGTAAAATACGGGAAGAAAGCATTTGATAAACAACTAGTACTTAAAACGTGGTGCAAAGTTCTGAAGAACGAGGTAAACCTCCCTCAAGACTGGACATGGGAGGCCGGGGTTTTAGTGGGTGTCGGGTGAGCTGACAATGAAGGAGGAATGGTGGGTAACCACCATACCTCCGGAGTCAGTGAATCCGCAACCCCACACGCAGTGTCGCGAAGAAATCGGGCACTAGTGCGGTTGCACATCTCCTCTGGCCGGGTTCCAAGTACAAGGCCTCTCACCAATGGGTTCGGAGCGGACAACTAGGTCAGCCCGGAAGCGCAACGGTGCCGCCCGCGGGCACCGGTGCGTGAACGGGGAACAGGAATGTGCGCAAGCAGGACTGTTATTGCTCTGGATTATCAAACGTTCCACAAAAAAAAAAAAAGTAAAACAGGGAGATTGAAGCTCCGACATCATACATTGAAAGGTACAGAGGTCAATGAGAGGTCTCAGGGGTCCTGAGTGCTATGCCGAACAGCCGGGAACGCCAATCACCGGTCTTTGCTTGAAGACCGGAGCTGCCAAGTCCCTGTTGCCATAGAGTTCTGTAGAATAAACTCCAGGCCTGGGTCTTGAGTTCTGGGACTTGGAAGAATCCCTTTAAGGGCAAGTGGAATAAATATTGAGGGAAGACAAGGAAATTAGCACAGAAACTAACCTCTGGTGAGAATAAACAATCCTGTGGACCTGTTGGGTCACATAGTCAGCTCCTGATAGTGTTTTGGGAACATGAACAGGGTGGCATACCAGGATTTTGTTTCCATAATGCCACTAGTCAGGCCAGGTCAGCACAACTGAGCATGTAGAAATGAACTTCAAATTAATTTGATTTAGTTCGGATTTGTGTGGGTGAACTGTCAAGAAGAAGAGGTTGTGCTTGAAAAGCTCATGGAAGTTCGAGCTAAGTCAGCTTTGGTGTAGTGGTGCATTTCGCCGGGTCACTGATGTGGTGATGCCACTGTCTCGGCACGTGCAACTCATTCTCTTTCTTTCCACCCCCATGCCACCACCCTCAATGCTCAATTCTCAAGCAACTCATCATGGCTACTTCTGCCTGTTCCCCTTCGCTACTGAGCTCTGGTCATCCACATTGAGCAATGGTTGGCAGGACATGGTCTTCAGGATGATGGATGAGATGGTGAGTACCACGGATTCCTCAACATATTTGTTTATTCACTACGGCTTAGGGTACACATAGAGCACTAGCAGCTGTCTTGGGTCATACAATCTGATCCCTCAGCACTTTAAATGTCTTCTCAGGTGCGGAAACCGCATTGGCGGCGTAGTTGTGCTGGTCGTTGTTGCACAGCCACTGAGCGCGCACTTCGGCGGGACTTCAGTTCAGGCCGGACTTAGTTAAGATCTGTTGTGACTTAAGATCTGTTGTGACTTAAGATCTGTTGTGACTTAAGTTTTCAAATGTAACTTGAGTGTCTCCAGATGAAACTTAAGTGTCACCTGGAACTTAAGTTTGAGCACGGGCAGTTACCAGCAGCCACTTCTGAGAGCAAAATGTAACTTGAGTGTCATGTGGAACTTAAGTTTGAGTGTGGAACTCAAGTTTGAGCGTGGAACTTGAGTTTGAGCAAGGGTAGCTGGTGGTGTACTAGGCCACCATGGCAGGTGTACCGCAGGTGGGCAGGGACTTAAGATATACATGCGAACTTAAGTCATATATGGTCTCGACCAGCATAACTTAAGTTAAGCTAGTCTTATTTCACGGGAAGAGATGCGCGGGTATCTTGGAGTGCCAGAAAGAAGAGAGTTGACGGCCAGCATGCTGAATTCCAATCCAAAATGTGCAGACACCAGCAGACAGGACGGCGCGACACCAGGGATCGGGACAAGAGCAGAATCATCAATTTGTCGGATCTGATCGCCGTGTGATCCGAAAGCGATCCGGGCCGCTGCTTGCTCAGAACCATCACCTACAAGCAAGTGAAGTTAATGCGACGCTTCGTTACATGGCTCAGGGAACTCTATGACCGATGGCGGGGACCTCATCTGCAATCTGTAGAATGAGTTGCTTCAAGTACATATACGTAGATGACCCTTGTTCGACTCGGGGTGGGGTCTCCTTTGACTGTGGCGCCGTCTTTAGGATCTTGTATATTGCACATATCAGGCATTGCATTCCATTTGTGTTTCGTTCATATTTCCTACTCATTGAATCTGAACCGGAGTCTACTTAGGTCCGGTTGGGCTCCACATGATGCGTTCCTGGTTCTCTGGTATTTCCGTCTGTCATCGTGTGGTTGGGGATCTTTGGAGCATGCTAGGTACCACAAAACCCGCTACCGACTGGTATGCACACTGGCAAAATTCCAACGATGCGGCTGCCGTCACTTAGATCCGGAGTGGGGAGGTTCGTCCTGGCGGCATAGACTATGTAGAGCTGCCTTTTTCCTTCATCCAGGGAGATCCTCTAACATCCCTTGAAGTTGGCAAGGTCAACTCCCCTCGATTTAGAGATACAAGACTGTGGCTTCTTCCCAACCAAGGAACATCTCCCTCCTTAGCATACCTTAATACCCATCCCCACATCTTCATTTGCAGTCGAACATACGTAAGCTCCCGTTCAATTCGCGGATTCTTGAACAGCAAGCAAGATCCGACAGCCGAGGTCCGCATCTGCGATATTTACCGGGATGCTGGAGTACATGCAGAGGAAACCCGTTCGATTCGGGGTCGGGTCATGGCAGCGGTGTTTATTTTTATGCAACTATTTTCTCTCAGTGTCGTTGAGGTCACTTCGATGTAATGGAGCCAGCAAAAACGACCTTTTCATTCAAATATATACACTTGACCTGCCTTGAACGTACTGTGTTGTCCATTAATCGAGGAGAGTCGATGTTATCATGCATGCCCGATGGCTGAATTTCCGGGCGACCTTGGTCGTGAGGACAGGGTGAAGTAGTCTACGTATTTGACCAGGCTCAGATTTTAAGTGCGAATTGAACACGTTGGTCAATTAGATGGAGGCGAACACAGCGTAGAAACTGGATTTTGTGATTTTGTTGCCAAACGACTAGACATCGGAATATGCTGCTGACAGAAAGACATTTTCAACAGGGATATGCGGACTATAGGAGCTGTGGTTTAGTGGGATTCGTCCCAAACTGATGAGCATGCTGGGTTGAAACGATTTGAGAGGATTACAACATGGAAAGAAATTTTGAATTTCTCCTTCAATTGACACTAATCAGCAGAAAATGGTCAGAACATCTATTAGTTGACTGTTTACAGCTGGTAATTGTACGGCGCAAATACGCTATGTCTATATGCAAGCCACGAACTCCGAGTTTCTCCGTCTCCAACCCAGGTTGCAACGTTAATTCCAATCCTTCTTGATGATATCGGCGGCACGCTCCGCAATGATGTAAGTGGGAGCCTGGGTATGGCCTGTTGGGATGAAGGGCTAGAATGTCTTCAGTAATCTAACCTAAAGAAATCCAGCAATTAAATCGCACCATGACCGACAGGTCAACGATCCGAAGGCCTGTCAACCCCTTCACGCGCAGATCAGGATCAACAACACCCCAGTCTGCATCCATCGGCGACATGCTTGCCGTCCCAGCGGCGTGGTAAAAAGGGGAAGCATTATCGCGCACGTAGTCGTCCAACTCCGCGTCGGTGCTCGTGCTATTGACGCTGATGGGAGAAATAACATAGTCTGCCCACTGCGGCTGGGAAGCGAACCGCAACAGGCTCCTGATGGCCTCCCGCATGATGAAAAAGTCGACCTCGGAGTCAAAAAAGTTCAAGTCGATGAGGGGATCCGAGAGAGGATCGCTGCTGTTCAGTGTCACGGAGCCACCTGGGGAACGAAATTCAGATACACATGGAATGAAAAACCAGGGAATCGACAGGCGTACGGGAGACGGGAGATACTACACCGGAGATAATACCGAGGAAGTTGCCCGTTGGCGGCGGGGGTCCGACCAGGCCGTTGACAAAACCAAGCTCGTAGTGAGCTGTATTCGGGCCTGCGGCGGGATCCGGAAAACGTTCAAAGATAGACGAGTTATCCGGAAGGCGCAAAAACGCTAGCTGGCTCACGGGGGCGTCGACGAGCGGACCTGTTCACGTGGCAGTCCACTGCGCCAACTGTTCTGCTGCCAGGGTGGCGTTTCGTTCAGCAGTTTCATTCGTATCGGTTGAGTTAACGAGAAAGCCAAGAGCGACGTATGGCTGGTCACTGTTATCTCGCAAAGTCAAACACAATTTTCTTTAATTACTTGTGCAGGGCTTCTGACCTGAGATTTTGACCCACTGAAGGCAAATTGTGCAGTGATTGAATTCCGAGAGATGATAACACTGAGGAGTTGCCTATCCCGGAGTGCATCAGTATGTTCGGGGTGCCAATACTTCCTGCGGAAAGCACAAGTTCCTTCTTGGCAGTGAGAGTGTATCGCTCGTCTGGTATTCAAATAACCTCAGTCAAAACAAATGATTCAAAAAATGTACAACGAGACCTTGACGATTTTGTACAAACTCAACCATGCGAAATGTTGAGTTCGAACCACTCGGCAGGACACGTGTGACTTGCGCGTGCAACAGAACATGCAAGTTCGGACGACTGATAAATTCTTGAGCCAGATAGGATGTAGCCGAGCTGCTTCTGGATCCGTCTTTGACCGTCTGTTGGATCCAGCCTGCCGGATATTAGATATGCAGATTATCAGGAGAGGCAATTCAGGGCGTACCAACACCAAGGTGATAACCAGAATTCATATCCAGATTGAACGGCCATTCACTTGTTGCCTTGGAGGTCCCGATAACTCGAGAGTCAATCGGGGTCGGAAAACCAGCAAGGGTCACCGAGTGGATGCCGCCGAATCCGTGTACGGCAGGATTGAACTGGCCACTCGTGTTGTGATGGTCTGCGGGGGGTCCAAACCGTTCGTTCTAGAACGGCGATGTCAATTAGGCAGAAATAAGGCAGCTTCTGTTACCTTTCGCATATAGGGAATGAGACTATCCCAAGACCAACCATCATCTTCTGTGACGTTTGCGTATCTGACATTATTTTAGATTTTTCAGTGAAAAATTCGAAATAAAATTCTTAAACAGTATTTCACATTTTTCACTTTCATTTTCAGTGAAAAATGTCTGAAAAATGTTTTAACTTTTTCACTTGTTTTTACACTGAAAAAAGTGGTGGAAAATAACATAACTTTTTCATTATGTTTTTCAGTGAAAAAAGTGAAATAAAAGATGATGAAAAATGTCTGTAAAAAAAGATTCCAGATTTCGAATTTTACACCCTTTTTTACACTAGATTTTTCACACTTTTTATTATCTTTTTGCAAGTGAAAATTTTGGTGAAAAATGTTTTAAATTTTTCACTAACATTTTCACCTGAAAATGTGTATGTATTATTGGTATTACTCTTGCTGGAAAAGTCATAAATTTTATTTCAAATTTTTCACCTCAATTCTCAGTCTCAAAAGTACTGAAAAACTATTTAAAAACTTCACCAATTTTTCACTGAAAAATGTGTGAAAAATAATGAAATTTTTTCACCAATTTTTTCAGTGAAAAACTCGAAATGTTCATCCAGTGAAGGGCATTTATTAGATGGGTCAGAAGACAAATTTAAGAGGGGAACATACGTGTGGGAAAATTCACATATGACCCTTGTATATATCATACCTAACCTCTGTTACTAACGTTGTTGGTTTTTCGGGTGCGCATAAGAATAAGCTGTTAGGCTTACAGCAACGAAGAAACACAAGAGGGGTTCCGGTTGATAAAGGCTAGGGCAGTGCCTAACAAACGGATGCCCTTTGCCGCTACATTGCGGAGTATATATACTACTACAGAAGTGATCTAGAATATTCTACAAGGTTCAACAATGATTAGTAAGGAGCAACCTGGAAGGTTCTCCAGCTGACTGGTTGCATCACACAGATTCTCAACAAACATTTCCTCAGTTATTACCCATTGTGGATGTGGTATTCACCAAGAAATGGGTGGATGGAGTCCAGGAATGTACAGAGCGGAGGCCTCCGGTATACAGATCAGAAATTGGTGGGGCTCCAATATGAAGCACTTACCAACACTTTTAATATGAGTCTGACTAGTGAATTCTGGGTGTTCTTGTGATTCATGCCTACATACATGTATATTAGGTTTGGACTACAATGGGATAAAGGTAGTTTGACCAATCCAAATAAACATCTTACCCAATACAAAGGTGGTTTAGTGAGGCTTACCATTTATTTTTCTTTGTCCCAGATATCTCTCGGGAAAGCCAGAGATGCAAATCAAATGCCCCCGCTTCTGTCTAAAGCATGTATGCTCTTTTCACACCTGAACACATAGTTCACAGCCCAAAAAAAAATGAATATATCATGCTCCAATCCCTGCCCTCCCCTGGTGTTTTTGCTGCAATAGGTCGGAAAGTCGAGGCTTAGATGCTCCATCAGCAGCACTTTCACTTCTAACGAAGCTGTAGGAGGACCCCTGATTATCTCTTTGGAGGCTGGGTGAAAAAAATTCCAGAACTAGGGGTCCTTCTGTAAGCCATCTCTTTGGGCATGTTGCTATGTTCCCTCTTCACAGGAACACATACTACAGGACACGCCGCTGAACATACCTTCCATGTTAAGAAACAGCCGGCCATCATTCGGCAGGTGATCCAATCAAATATCTCCATACAAGAGCGAAACTTCAAAAACCACTGGTTGTCCAAGGGTGTACCATGAGGAGGCATCAGCTGACCAGCAGGATACCAAGTGTATGAGCTTCTGCAGCAACTCCAGGAAAGGACAACTTATACTACTGTACTATTTCGACCAAATGTTCAGGTGACCGGTGACGGAGGGTCGTGAAATGAACAATTTTGGGATAGGTGACGGTGACAAACTGGATTTGCCGCCCAAATAGGCCTCAAAAACACCAAAATCTTTGATCCGCCAACTGCCGGACGTCCATTTATGGGAATTTGGCATGATTACCGAGAAATGAACACCTAGAAAAATGAACATCTTCGGTGACGGGTGACATGGTGTGATCATTTGGTCGAAATAGTACAGTATAACAGGAACATTGATGGTAAAGTTCCGCTTAAATCTTCGCTTTCATTACATAAGCTAACTTCCGATCATGACTTCCCAGTAGATGCTCGAATATTTGATGAAAAATGAGGTCATAGTTTTTTTTTCAGAGAGACAACCTTAGTTTAATATTCTAATATCTCAAACACTAAATGTCTGAACCTGAACCAGAAGTTCAGATTCAAAGTTCAAAGAATGGCTGATTCTGAGTCCAAGTTCAAGTTTGGTGTTCGAAGACAATAGTCACGAACCTGAACCAAACTTTCCCATCACTGATTAATCCAGATTTATGTGGGTTGTCTCAGAACCAAAGTCTGCATTGGCAAGGCCAGAATAGACATGAATGTGGCTACAGATAGGCAGTTTGACACACTACCTGCAGTGATTTCTTGGTGCAGTTGGTTAACTCATCGTTTGTCTTACCATAAAACTGTCTCCAGATGTGCATGTGTTCGAACCTCGGCTTGGGTTTTTTTTTACTCATTACGACCTTCTTGCCATGATTAAACAGGATTAATCCTCCCGATTTACCCGGTTTAATCTCCGTTTAAACACATCTGTTAATCTACCCTCATGTTACTCTTTGTTTGTTGATTAATCCAGCACCCTGTCTCAGTCCCCAGGACTATTGTCCCATCCTGATTAAACAGAATCCTTGATTCCGGTCTATGGGCCATGGGTTTAATCGAAGCTCCCAGGGTTACTGTATATCCAATTCTGCACCTGCGATGGGGGCCTTGAATTTCAAGCTCCTGGTGACCAGCATCATCTCTGGTATCCTCGTACGCGCCCTCTGAATCGTGGTTTGGGAGTAACCTGTGACACAGTGAAAGTGTTTCCGGGAGGCGTCTCGAGAGTCATGACATCGGCTGGATGCGATGTCATAACCGGCGCCTCATTCGGTACTGGAACTTGAAGGGTGTACTGGTGCTGGCAGTGGCAAGGACATGAAGGATTATGCAATCTGCTTGCGAGTGCTTGTACGAGCATTCAAGGACTGATTCAAAGATCGCGCGAACACGCAAACGCAAGCTGTGGAACCGTGAAACAACACTCCTTCATATAAATTGATTTCCCGATTGTGTGTCTAAACTTGAGCCTGGTTGGTACTCCATGGGTGTTTTCCTGTGCTCACTTGTAAATCAGGCTAATAAAGACCATTTTACCGCTTACATCGTATTCTCCGCCTTGTCACTGTTGCCGCTGCCGTCCTTGCACCGAAACTTCAACCCATCGAATTAACAACCATCTTGAAAACATTTTGAGAGCTGCGGACCGACGGCCATCAATCGCTCAGTCCCCGAAGGCACCGTGAAACAACACTCATCCAGATAAATTGATTTCCCGATTGTATGTCTAAACTTGAGCCTGGATAGTACTCCATGGGTGTTTTCCGGTGCTCACTTCTGAGTTAGGCTGGGCTGATCAAGACCGTTTTACCGCGCGTATCGTATTCTCCGCCTTGTCACTGTTGCCGCTGCCGTCCTTGCACCGAACCTCCAACTCACCGAATTAACAACCATCTTGAGGACATTTTTAGAGCTGCGGCCCGACGGCCATCAATCGCTCAGTCCCCGAAGGCCCCGTCAGTGAATAGCATTAAGCAGCTTGCGGTCAGGTCGGTGAAGGTTTCATTTGTGATCATCCAAACACCGTTTCCTTTAGAGGCATGTTTAAGAAACCCTAGGAGCTTGGTTTAATCATCTCCTGTTGAGACACGAATCCAAGATTAAATCCGGGATTAATTAATCCGTACCACTGCCTACCGGATATGGAAGGTGTGGGAGATTAATCAGGATTAATCCGGATTCAACGTGTTCATAAGAAACAGCAAAAACCAACAAACTGGTTTGAGCCCACGACCTTCAGGAGACCGAGAATGAATATAACTGGAAACTATCCAACTGATCTATGCAAGCACATAGAGAACTTGAAAATATAACACTAGGCCTTGCTCTAGCACTACATTTCTGTGCGGAAGCTGCTCCACAGAGCTCAAAATGCCAACCCGTTCTGAAATAGAAGTAAAGGTTTACACAACACACGAGCACCTCGATACTTGCAGTGTAAGTCTAATATATTTCTTTGTACAACTACAGATACATGATACATATATTTGGACTTGGGGTTGTAAACCTGGGAATACTGCTGAACGGACGCGGGCCTTCTCAGGGAACATGCAAGCGTGAGTATGAGCGGTGTTATCTGGATGGGGGGTGAGCTCATGCCATGGCACACAACCTGTAATTGGGAGACGGTGAGTCAAAAAAGACGTAATTTCAAAACTAAATGCATTGATGCTCCGCACCCGAGTCGAACGAGTTATCCTGGTAGTTTGGCCAGCAGTGCACGCATGAGGTCCTCGCTAGGGCCCTGTAATTTAATCGTGTTTGTAAACCGGTTTGTAAACCAGTGTTTATAAACCGGTTTTTAAATGGTCAGGGCGGAATGCCCGGTTTATAATTTTTTCGGGGACGCCCAGGTGCTTGCGGGAGGGCGAATTTTCGGCCGAATGCGAGGCGGGGCTGGCTGCACTGAATGATGTAGATGATGCAGATGAGGCTGGCGGTCTCACCGGCTCCTTTGCCTCGAAGATACTGGACCTGTGCTGTGATGGAGTCGAAATCACACTACCTTTTTTCAGGGATTTGTTGGCAGATAAACCTGTTGACAGCGCCGATGCCATCCGGAGCCTTTCAGAATGGTCTGCAGGAGTTGCAGTGGGTGGTGAGAAGGGAAAGAAGGGGGGAAAAAACGGGGGCAAGATGGCTTGGGACGGGGAAGCTGATAAATTTGAATTTAAGACACTCCGTTTATAAACCGGTTTATAAACACCTTGTTTACAAACCGGTTTTTAAAACGCGTTTTTAATTGCCCGGGAATAACTTACAGGGCCCTAGTCCTCGCCATCACGTTTTATAACGATGGTAGGGAGTATGAAAGGCGGTGACATGATAGCTCATCAGACAGAAAACCAGGATGGCGCGCGCAAAGAAGATTTCGAAAGCCGCGAGTCAGACAGTTATAATTTAAAAATGAAAGATATGCATTGAATGTTCGGATGAGGGAGACTAAAACAAGGAGATAGGTCTTAGGCCAGTGACCCGACCCCGAGTCGATGGGGTGTTCTGCTTATGTATGCAGACATTCTTTGTACAAATCACGGATGCGATCCTCCGCCACCGGGTCCTGCTCACCTATATGTACCTAGGTTGGTGATGCAGATATCGCATGCAGCCCGACGCTGTCCAACCAGCGCGTCAGCGGGACATACAAATACAGCAACGCGTCTCACCTTACACATTATCCGCCGGCGGAAAGCGCAACAAAAGCAGGATGAAAGCATTCGGCCAGACGGATGCCCCCGACTCTGGGTCGAACAGGGTATCCCGGGTTTAAGCGGACGCGGTCCTCCCTCTGGAGGTTGGAGCGAGAATACTGATGAAAGTCAAATTAGGGCTCACCCAAGAAAGAATCGAAACAAAGGATCGGATCACACACTGTTTTAATGCCAGACAATTCAGCGGAATTGAATGTCCGGCTGAAGGAGGCCCCAAAAAATTGGAGGTCATTCCATTCATGACCCGACCCCAATTCGAACAGGGTTTTCCGCTGACCGCTGCGGTTTCTTGTATAGATTGCGGATGCGGTCCTGGCCATCGGGTCCTGCCCCAGTAGGTGAACCTATCGTATGGGAACAAAGCTTTCGCGCAAATCAATCTGTTCTACAGTGAAACAATCACCCGTGCTTAAGCTTCTGGTAGAGGCAATTGCCAGTACAATGAATCGGGGAGGCTGCCGGAGAATTTACTTCACAGAAAAGGGAAGCAAGCAGCGTGCTCATTGAAAAACACTGATCGAGATACATTCAAATCCAGCGCCGCGGTTGGCTCACCTCGCAAAGCATCCAACAGAGGACGCGGAAAACGTTAGATCAGAAATAGGCGTCGTAGAGATGAATGACCCGGCCCCGATTCGAACGGGGGGTGTTCCGCTGGTAGCTCACACATTTCGCCAGTTGACAGGGCGCGGTTGAGGTCCTCAACAAGGGAGCTTGAGGCTGGAATACGAGTCAACTAGAGGAAGAGCGAGTTCAATTACAATGTGGGGCGAAAAAGATAAGGATGCTGCGGAAAAGCCGGTCGAAGTCGCCCTAGACACCAAGATTTCGTCCTGAAGAAAGGAGGAGAATCGCGTCCGAAGCTCGAGGTTTCAAATCAGAACAAAAAAAGAACTACCACTTCGCAACATGGGATAACCCTACCCGGAGTCGAACGGACTTCGTGACGAGGTGCAGGTGAAGCCGGAACAAAGAGGTCAAGGAGCACAGAACGGAATGCAGAGAAGAAGAGAACAACTGGATGGATTAGAGTCTGTAAGTTATCGGAGAGGGCATCCAGGCCTTGGAGAAACGGAGCGCCCGAGGTCAGCAATGAGACAGAGTCAAAGAGTGCCGCGCGGGACGGTGGGAAACCGTGGGATGAGATGAGAGTTCGGGACAAGGACCGACGCGCCATTGATGGATCTGATGGCCGTGTGATCCGAGCGTCATGATTGGTCGATCGGAGCCGCCCACTTCGCACCTTCGCAGCTAAGTGCATACGCCTCCACCTCCCTTCCACCTCGGATTGAAAGGTAGGCCCTTCCCATGGACAAGACTTTCCTCATGCTAAACAACTCTGGCTCTCATCTCTGGCCCCCTGGCCCCACATTCCCGCTCATCCTTCCGATTCCTTCGAAATCTGCCCTGTCTGGAACGCAGTGGCATGCCTCCCTCAGCATGAATTCATCAAGGCAGCTTCTATCGCTTCCTTGCGCAATTCTCTCAATCATATTAGCGACTTTGGGATGCAGCCATTGCAGCCATCTGATGGCTGATTTGCAATGCGCAAATGGATGGCTCCACCCGCCAAATATCTCCTCAAATGGCTATCATTGTACCACCTCGTCGTCGAATATACAGTTGGCCGTTGTCTCGGCACCTCTCTTGCTCTGTCCTTGTCCTCACTTCGTGAAGATTCTTCCGCGCCGGCAGGGAATTTGTCGTCTGATCTACCCAAATCAAGACGGTGCGTATCCAGCATCCTCGCATCCACTACAACTTACAAGCTGCATATATCCACCGCAGAGAAGCCGTCGCTGACCATTGGCAGGTCCACCTCGAATTGTACCTTCAGTGGCGAGATGATTTCCGAGGAACGCGGAGGTTCGAATCCTTCTGACGGCCTAGGGGCTGCAGACTCTTTTTTTTGAATGATGCTTGAACTTTGGGAAGTATCCTCTGCTGCTCTGGTTTATTTTCGGCAGGCTGCGCTTTTAAATTCATACTGTTACCACACCGCTCCCTTCGGTTTCGGAATTCAATACTGCCGGCGGTCTCACAGGACTATCCGATACAACGTCCTGACTGCCTTCGGATTCCCGCTCTTATTGCGATTGAACGCGCGCACGATTACGAAATTATATAACACCGCGCAGTAGCCGATAACGAAGGTCAGAATCTGTATTATACGTACTTCCCTGGTGGCCTCTACCTTCAACTACGCAAATCCAGAAACTCAACTTAGGATCTTCTCCGTCTCCTCCTCGCACTGGAACCTTGGTTGTTTCAGCCCGCGAGCCTCTGGGTCTTCATCTGGGTCTCCCCGTGCACATTCTACAAATCGTGACTCTTCAAAAGAAAATCCTTCCGATATCCACGTCGCGCAATGTAATGTATGCACGACCCGACAGCGGATGACCGCATCTGCGTACATTAGGAACTGAATTTCTGCATTTCAAGCAGAATCTCCCGTTCGACTCGGGGTCGGGTCATCCATGACTAGGAACAACACATTTGCTCTCCAGGATTTGAAACCCTATCTGTGGGTTGCCTAGAATTTGCTTCGGTGGACCTAATAGCTTGTTGATATCCTCAGTGACCACACTCTGCGCCATGTCAATCAACAAACCCACTTCTAAAATTTCCTCTCGTATCCCATTCATGATTATCCTCGGACAGACTCGATGACGGAAGGCCGCATCTGCGGTTCATATGCTCGTGTTTTCCCAAGCTGTCTGCAGAAGACCCCGTTCGATTCGGGGGTCGGGTCATGTGTTCGCAATAATGTAACTTTTATTTTGTCAGGCTTCGCGGGCTGGCTCGCAGTTGGTCTGTTTGTTTTAGCACTCGGGACGTCCAAGCTCTCCATACATCACAACTTACAGTCAACTCTGCCTTTATTACATTTCTTTTTTATCCCACGCACAAAGCTCCTCTTCATGTAGCTTTACACAGACCCGAAGGCGGAAGGCCGTGTCTGCCAATTCGTGGCAGGCAGAGCAGACCGTCCCGTTCGATTTGGGGTGGGGCAGTTGCGTTCGTTGCAAATGCTTTTTCTTTTACTCTGTGGCATTCCGTTCAATCTTTTATCTGAAATCAGAATGTCGTAATGATGGCCTGGTTGTTTTTGCGGCGGCAGGATAGGGGGAAGATATTTAAGACGACCCTCTTTCAAGGAGTAACCTACCCGCCATGTTCGCCGGGATCTCAAAATGGATACCCAATATCTTCTTCCATGGATACGTTGAGTCGCGACGGTGCGCAAAATCTGCTGCAAGCAACCCGCCCTCCTTCGAGGTAATGATTCGGAAAGGACGTCCCGGCTGAAGGCCGTGAGGAGACCCAAAACAAAACAAACAAAAAATATGCAATACCGCTCGATGATGACCCACCCCCGCGTCGAACGGGGATCCTTTGCGCGACCTCCAGAGAAACAGAACAACGACGAAGGGTAGATGGTCCATCCGCTTTCGGGTCTCGGCAAATGGATGGTTGATACAAAGTATCTGCGGGAATGATTTTGCGTGTCATGACGCTGAGAATTCTGCTGAAGGACGCAGGCACTCCGAAGTCGATCCAGTTTCGCAGCCCTCAACTTTAAGGAGTCATCTTGATGTGAGTGCACCATGGTAAGGGTGGTAAAATGCAAATATTATCATCTAGCCGTGGTAACGGCGGTCAACATGCACTGCCAGATCTGCGAAGTTGTTGCGATGTCAGTGGCCATGGTAACCGTGGTCACAGCCGACAGGAGGCGCATCAGTCTGATCCAGTGATGCTGACCTCAGCCTGTTTTGGCGGGCCATATGCTGGATGGGTTCACTGTGGTAACAGTGGTAATTGGCATGCCTGAAATTTGCTAAGTCTTTTCAGCTGACAGTGTCTGTGGTAGCTGTGGGCACTGAGGTACATCAGTAGTTTATTGACCTTCAAAAAATGTACTCGTGGTAGTGGTGGTTGCTTAACCCAGTCACAAATTTACTGACCTCCAAAAAATGTAGTTGTGGTAATGGTGGCTGCTTAACCCAGTCACAAATTTACTGACCTCCAAAAAATGTATTCGCGGTAATGGTGGCTGCTTAACCCAGTCACAAATTTACTGACCTCCAAAAAATGTATTTGTGGTATTTGTGGTACCTTATCCAAGCCACAGACACTGCAGTCAAAACATTGGCGGTACAAGTGGTATGTATGGTAATTTAAGTCAGTACAATTGTATAGCTACCCCACCAAAGGCCATTAGAAGCAGTCTAATGGAGAGTAAAATTGAAAATTTCTTCCACCAGTACCTCAGAAAAGACAGTGGTTACCATGGGATAAGGATGGAATATCGGTGGTAAGGAACTCACCCAAAACCACCTATAATTATAAGAGCTTATGGGGGTACTTAGCTCCTATAACTATAGAGGAATGTTGGGATTATCAGGTGATTCCGATGTACGACTTCTTCCGACTTACACGACGTCCTCTCCTCACCACCTGTGCGTGTACCTTTCCTCTCCAATAACCTCTGGGTTCACTGTTGCTTCTGCACCATTCCTGGCGAGTTAAATTCCCCCTCGCGAGTGCCTAAACCCGGTCGGCTTCTTCCCCGCCAAGGAATGCGCAGACACGTACATATACGCGCACAACCGCCCTCTCTGCTGACCGAACTCGCAGCGACTAGTTTCGTATTGCCTCTTCCCTTCTTTCTCTTTTCTCGGGCTCGCCGCGTGTAGGTGAGCGATTGTATCCACCTGTCGTTGTCTCCGTTGCGGGGAAGCACAGGCTTCGAACATTTACGGTGAGTAACCATCCCTCATCGCATTCACGCCTCCTCGCATCCACTGTAACTTACAAGCTGGGTATACCAACAGCAGGAAAGCCGTCGCTGTCCAGTGGCAGGTCGCCCTCGGAGAATTTGATGTGGGTGAAACAAAGATTTCCGAGGAGTGCGAAGGTTCGAATCCTCCCGACGGAGTGGACAGTCGCAGCATGCTTCTCTTTCAGGATGATGCTCGGATTTTGAGAAGCATCCTCTTCTGCTCTGATTTATTTTTCTCAAGTTGTGGTGTTTGGATTCATACAACTCTCTTGGATTCCGGAATCAGGCGTTTTGGCATTATGCTCTCCTGTAGACTTCGATCTGATACAAGTGCTGATTGCCTTCGGATGCCCGCTCGTATTGCGATTGGACGCGCGCAGAATTACGAATTTCTTCAACGCCCGGCAAGAACAAACAACGAAAATCCACCTCTGCAATATGCGCGCTTCCCCGATGATCTCGCCCTTCAACTACGCAAATCCACAAGCCGAACTTGGGATCCGTCTTCTTCTCGCACTCCTTTGACTCGGCTGACCAAAGTGACTCTCCCTCAGCGTCAACTCGTGAATATTCACCAGGAAATCCCTCCCATACCCACGTCGCGCAATTTCATCCATTCAGGCGCCGAAGGCGGACGGCCGCTTCTGAGAATTATTACATTTCTGAGTGTTTGGGGTGCAAGTAGAATCCCCCCGGTCATGCAATCACACATTTTGTCTCTGGGATTTGAAACCCTGTCTGCCTACCTACCAGTGCTCACCCACTTTCCTTGAACCAACTTGCAGGTTTAGATCTTCAGCGGCCACGCTCGCACAGGCTGCGCAATGTAAATCAACCAAGAAACTTCTTATTAGTAACGTCTCGTATCCCACCCTCGAATATCCTGGGACAGACTCGATGGCGGAAGGCCGCATCTGCGATTCATCAAGTCGAGCAGAATTCGCAAGCAGAATTTGCCCGTTCGATTCGGGGTCGGGTCATACAAGCGACCTTGTTTTTTTTTTCTTATCTAGCTTGGCGGGATCGCTCACAACTAATTTATCCACTTCTCAGCTTATGCTGTGCACCTCGGTGCGTCCAAGAATATATATATATACCGGCTGGATATCCGAGCTCCCCATACATCTGCAACTTACCAGTCCACCTTCCTTTCATTACACTTCGATTTCATCCCTTGCACCATTCATGTAGCCTTTCATAGACCCGACGGCGGAAGGCCGCGTCTGCCAATTGATGGCAGGCAGAGGTAGACTGTCCCGTTCGACTCGGGATTAGGCAATGAATGTTGTAAGCGTTTTTTTTATAAAACTCCGCGACATTGTGTTCGATATTTTACTTGAAATTAGACATGGTGTAGGTGTCAGCCAGTTTATTACTCAGACTCAGGTACCGTGGCAGGATTGAGGGTATTTGAGACCACCTAGTTCAAGGGGTTGCTTGGCAAATGAGGACTTTCTACGTTCGCCGAAATCTTTATTCCTCGGATACGTTGAATCAAGCATAGAAGTAATGACCAGCAATAAGGAACGCCGGAGGGCGCAAAACTCTCAGAAAAAAACCTATTGCCTGAAAGTATGACCCGACCCCGAGTGGAACGGGGGTAGTCCGCTGGTAATTCACACATTTCCTCTCAATAGTGCGCAGACGTAGTCTCCCGTAGTCAGACTCAATAAACTAAAATTAAGATAGTCGAAATTTTTTAGTAGCGCAGACGCAGTCCTCACCATCGGGTCTTGCCAGAGTGGCATGAGCGGGATTCTGAGAGGCACTTGTAACGGAAATGACCGTCACATTGTACGCATCCATTCATTTATTTTTTACTCACTTCTCTTCCCTCGTATCACCACACTCTCCTTGTTATTTTATCTCTCTGTTTCTTCCTTGTCGACCCTACGTTACTCCACACTCCTTCCTTTTTGCGTTACTTCCATCATTACCCCGCACAGCCACTTGATCCTAGTATATAAACCGTACTGTCGTAACTACTTTTCTTCAGTGAATCTATAACTTACAACAGTCATTCGGATTCGCTCTTGCTATCTCTGTGTGCCGGAACTCGAATTACTCGCTTCCGTCACAGCACTACATATTCGCAGGAGGGATGAGTGTTGAAATGATGAGAATTTGGATGGCGGACCAAATATTTCGAAGGTGGCGAATCCACACTCTGGAGTGCTGAATGCTTACCTCTTCAAGGTGTTGCTACAGCACGAATTTACTCGCACTCTGTAGAGGTTGAATTGGATGCCATTAAGGCTGCGCGCGCGGAGTTGATTGAATACGCGAAACCTGTATGTAAAACTGCTGCCGAAACAGAGTTACCTCCATTGCGCGCAATAAATCACACTATACCTCTGATTGACGAGAATAAAATTCTGCCATGGCGTCCGTCACGGTGTCCTGAAGCCCTTCGCCCTCAGTGGGATGAAAAACGAAAGAATTACCTTAAGGCGGGTCGTTGGAAAATCTCGAACTCCGGGAATACCGCGCCGATGCTTTTGATCCCAAAAGCGAAAAGCAACCCACCTAAGTTGCGCGTTGTCGTGGACTTGCGAGCACGAAACAAGAACACGCACAAGATGTCTTCTCCCCTGCCGGATATGGAAGGGATTTTGCGGCGTGTCTCGCGCTGCAAATTTAGGTCTCTAATTGATGGTCAGGACGCCTACGAACAAATTCGGATCGAACCGCAGCATGTCGAACGTACGGCCGTAACGACTCCGGATGGGAATATGGTTAGCCTTGTCTTGCAACAAGGGGATTGCAACGCACCTGCGACTTATCAATCTCTAATGAATTACCTATTCTCGGATTATATTGGGCGCTTCATGGATGTATATCTCGACGATATCATCATCTACTCAGAGACCCTAGAAGATCATAAGAAACACGTTAAATTAATTATTGACGTGTTGAAACGCGAGAAACTATATCTCGGTGAGAACAAGCTACAATTTCTTCGTCCCGAACTCAAGGTTCTTGGCCGAATTGTTGATGATCAGGGAATCAGAATGGATCCTGATAAAGTTGACACGGTGTTGAACTGGAAAACACCCACTAATCGTGACCTCCTGCGCGGATTTCTCGGTTCGGTTGGGTATTTAGCCGATGATCTTGGCCGAGTCCGAGTTCCGATGGGAGTGCTCCACGGTTTGACCGGGGACACGGTCCCTTTTCGCTGGGGTTATACTCAGCAACGTGCAGTCGAAGATATTAAAGAAATTACTCATGCTCATCGGGATCATCGGCGGGAGCCCTTGGATTATGGGAAAGATGCGGATAATATCTTCCTCGTCACCGATGGGTGCAGTACCGGAGTCGCCGGTGTTGTCTGCCAAGGTAAAGACTGGAAAAGCGGTAAAGTGGCCGCATTTTTTTCAGCAAAGTTGAACTCGGCACAACAAAATTATCCCGTACATGAAATTGAGATGCTTGCTGGTGTTGAAGCGATGCTTCGGCATCGAGACATCCTACAGGGCTGTCATTTCAAGTGGATAACTGACCACAAGGGTCTGATTCACCTAATGAATCAGAAAAACTTGTCGGGTCGTCAGGCCAGATGGATAGAAAAAATCTCAGAGTTCGACTTTGAGGTAATCTACGTACCTGGAACTGATAATGTTCTGGCGGATGCTTTGTCTCGAATCTACTCAAATGAGGCGCCAGGAACAGTCCGCGCCCGGAGTGAGTATACCTATCATGATGTGATTGACAACGACGTCCTTGACGTTAATTCCATCTCTATGCCGGTTTTTGCAGGCCGAGAGGCCGTGGCGCTGTCTAGCGATCGTATCTTGCGATCGGCGACACGTGCGGCCGCTCAGGAGGCAGAAGCGGCGGTAAAAGCGGCAAAGGAGGCCTTACCTACCCGAGTTTTGAGGTCCGCCACTCGGAAAACATCCACAGAACCCGAGGGTCCCAAGGGGGCCCAAGGTACTAACAAGAAGAACAAGAACTCGTTTGCATCGCTAGGCAATGCAAAGGAGGGCGGGAGTACCAGCAAAATTCAAAATTCGCGCAAAGACGGCGTCGATGTTGGGCGTGGCAAGAGAAGCAGCTCACCACAGCCACTGATTGACACGCCCGGACCGATCTCCGGATCTGCGCCAAGCGCTTCCGCACCGAGTCCAACTGTGCCGACAATCGAGGAGATTGAATCGGAACTGAATAAGATGGACTCATCCTTCTTTCCAGTAGTAAAGGATGCTTGGGATGGACTAGACTTGGTCAAATTCCTACGGAATAAGTATGACCAGGACCCTTTCTTCAAGAAGATCCTTGCCGCACCGAAGGAATTTCGTAATTTCGAAGTTCACGACGGACTTATTTACTTGAAAGAAAAGGATCGCACCTGCCTTTGCATACCTGAGGTTATGTATAAGGGTAGAAATGTCCGAGAGATTGTTTGGTCCGAGGCCCATTCACTCTTGGCACATTTAGGATCCAAGAAAACTCTTGACTATTTGCGAGAGTACGTGTGGTGGAAAGAAATGGTTGATGATGTTGCCAGTTTGTGCCAAACCTGTGTAACCTGCAAGCATAGTAAACCTAGTAATCAGAAGCCTTATGGCTTGCTGCATTCGCTTTCGCCACCAACAAGGCCCTGGGAGGCTATTGGCATGGATTTTGTCGGGCCGTTACCCGAATCCAAGAATCGCGATGGTGTATTCAATTCCATCACTGTCGTTATATGCCTCCTCACTGGCATGGTTCACTTGATCCCTAGCCGGATCAATTACACTGCTCGTCAACTTGCCGAACTGATGTTTGAGCAAGTATATAAACTACACGGGTTACCGTACTCGATTGTGAGTGATCGTGATGTTTTATTCACGAGCACCTTTTGGCGTCGTCTCAATGAGTTGATTGGGACTAAATTGAGAATGTCAAGTGCTTACCATCCGGAGACTGATGGCGCCACTGAACGCGCAAACCGTACAATTACTCAGATGCTACGTCAATGCATTGGTGATAAACAGAAGGATTGGGTAGCCAAGCTCCCTGCAGTTGAATTTGCGATGAACTCAGCTCGTTCCGAGTCCACTGGCTATTCTCCATTCTTCTTGAACACTGGAATGATGCCGCGTTCCCTGCTTTGGGATTCAGACCGATCACGGGAGTACCCGGGCATCGCTAACTTTGCACTGCAAAGACGGTTAGCCATTATGGCTGCGCATGATGCAATTATTGCAGCGCGAGTCAAGCAGACTCGGAATGCGAACCGAAAGCGCCAGGTGGAGCCCTTTAAAAAGGACGACCTGGTGTACCTTTCAACGAAGAATATTAAATTTGAAAAGGGACTTGCCCCCAAGCTCATCCCGAAGTACATTGGTCCTTACCCTATTCTGGAGGACTTCAATAATTCTTCCTTTCACATTGAACTCCCAGCTAATATGAAGCAGCGGGGAGTTCATGACGTTTTTCATGCGTCCTTACTCCGGATACATATTCCGAATGATGACCGTCGGTTCCCTGGTCGCTTGGAGAGTCAGCTGAGTGTCTCCAATGACGCAACAACCCATGAATGGGCAGTGGACCGCATTGTGGGTCATTCTGGACGCCGAAGTCGTGCACTCTTTGAAGTGCGTTGGCAATCAGGAGATTTTACCTGGATGCCCTACCAGCAAGCCAGTAAGTTGAATGCCTTGCAAGAGTACTTCGACGTGCTCGGGATTTCTGATATCAGTGAACTAACCGAAGGGAGAGGCAAACCGCCTCCGGAAGATGCCGAATTCTTAGCTAGCCAATTGGGGTTTGATGTCGAAGTTAGCGCCAATGGCCTAGACGATATAAGCAGCCCAGAAATTGCGGGTGAGGTCGCCTTTGAGCACCCCACTTATTTTGCGGAACTATTCGTCCCTGAAAACTTACTTGCTGCTGTTGCGATGCGAACTTACGACACCAGTAACGGCACTATCATCCCTCCGAGCGACATATCTCCCGAGTATGCGGATTTTAATCGTACCCACGCGGTTATGCGCCGCCAGGATCGCGAGACCATGGTCCTCATCGATTCGAACGGTCACGAACGAGTCCAGTCCATGAAAACGATCCAGATGTACACCAAATACAACCAGTACGGCAATAACCCTACCGTTGATCAGCAGTTCGTCCCCTTCGAGCCTGCCGGCTACCTCGAGTTCGCCCTTACCAACAATTCCCGTGACGGCAGTGGCTATCATTGGGGCACGTACGACTACCAGCGCGGCTGCTTCAACTTCGTTACGAAGGGCCGCATCGCCACCTTGATTGACATGCAGGCTCGCGATGTCGACATCACTCCGCCGCCGCCCGAGGGAATGGTTTTGGTCCGCGAGTCCGACATTCAAGAGGGTCGGGACGCGATTATTGGCCGTGACCGCGCACGGCGTCGTGCTGAGCAGAGGCAGCGCGATGCCAAGGACCGGAAGGCCGCGGAGCGCGCGGCTGCCGCAGTTAATGCGCCGGAAATTCAGGCCATGCGTTTGGAGAAGCAGCGCCAGCTCCAGCAGCAGCAGCTCGAGAAGTCCGCCGAGAGTACCACTGGGGCTGGCGGATCGAGTTCTGGGGACGGTGCTCCTAGCGCTGGAGAGGACGGGATTTTGATGCAGGATTGAGATCGTCGCGCGGCGTCGATCTGGAGGGCGTGTGTAACGGAAATGACCGTCACATTGTACGCATCCATTCATTTATTTTTTACTCACTTCTCTTCCCTCGTATCACCACACTCTCCTTGTTATTTTATCTCTCTGTTTCTTCCTTGTCGACCCTACGTTACTCCACACTCCTTCCTTTTTGCGTTACTTCCATCATTACCCCGCACAGCCACTTGATCCTAGTATATAAACCGTACTGTCGTAACTACTTTTCTTCAGTGAATCTATAACTTACAACAGTCATTCGGATTCGCTCTTGCTATCTCTGTGTGCCGGAACTCGAATTACTCGCTTCCGTCACAGCACTACATATTCGCAGGAGGGATGAGTGTTGAAATGATGAGAATTTGGATGGCGGACCAAATATTTCGAAGGTGGCGAATCCACACTCTTCCTCTGAAATAATAAAAAATCAGAATCGAATGTTAGGATGAAGGAGAGACAAAAAAGACACAAGACCTGACCCCGGGTCTAATGGGGGTGCTCCGCTATGGGCCATATAGTGTATAATAATTATGCTAAAACCGTAGTTAAAAATATGCATCTTGGGTCAGCGGGAAAAAATAGGTGTCACTTGGTGGGGGATTAACACACAACCTGTCTCCGTTTGGCAAAGTGACGCGACTTGTTCCCAACCCTTAATGTCTTCCAAAACACGCAACTTGGACTTGGGATCTTTGCATTGTGCGGAACATCAATTTTTTGGGGTTGACTCGGGCCGGAATCGGACTCAGCCATCTCAGATGATGATGAGAAGGGTCCAGATGTGGTCCTATGGCCCATGGGACGATGGGAGTCGGGACCGGATAAAGACTAACGAGACCTCGAATTGTGGTTACCTCATCGAGCTCTAAACTCCAGAAACCGTGCCCACTAGGGTGTAGAGCAGTCATCAATCGGCCGCAAAGATCACATCTTATCTTGAGCCGATCCCGGATCAGCATACACGGGGATTGCCGATTCGCCACAGATTCGGTTGAGAGGGTAATGGTGTGTGGATGTGCAGTGGATGAGTGGTGTGCTTATAGTGCCTAAGTTCTAGTTGTGTGTTTTTCTGCACTCAAATACTAGCTGTGCCATTTTTTTTTTTTTTGAAACACAGTCTCGACCTGTGTGTTTTGTCCAACCTTTTGTCTAAGTAGTGTCATTTCTAACGGTTTCTTTACAGCTAACGTCGGTACCGAAGGCGCGAACGAAAATTTCTTGTTTTGGGATGTTTTCAAAGAATTGTTCGTAACTCAACGAGTTCTTCACCGATTTGGATGAAACCTACCTGAATCTGTTGGGCTAATTCATGCACAATTAGTGATATAAAGGAATTTGTGAAAATATTATGTGTTGAGTAATCTGTGGTTCTGGGCAGGTTTCGGGCTGAATGCTGTCTAGCATGCCCAGAGCATGTCCCAGTGACCTAATATTTTGGGGCAGACGAGATATATGATTGGAAAAATATGTCATAGAGCCAGAATGACGGATAATCTGGTCATACTCCCATATCTGCATTGGAGAAATTTGGCAGCTTTTTGCATTCGGAAATATTGTATGGATTGCATCGATCTATTGATTTTATATAATTCTGGCCCTCTCACAATTTTATACATGCATATGCTTTGTCTGTCCCAGAATACTACATCAATGGGACATGTTCCGGGCATGCTGGACAGTATTCAGCTCACAAACAGCCCAGAACCACAGATTACTCAATACATAATATTTTCACAGATTCTTTTCTATCACTAATTGAGCATGAATTAGCCCAACAGATTCACCTAGGTTTCATCCAAATCGGTGCAGAACTCGTTGAGTTACGAACAATTCTTTGAAAACATCCCAAAACAAGAAATTTTCGCTTCGCGCCTTCGGTACTGATGTTAGCTGTAAAGGTGTTGAGTTTTTTAATTATTATACAGTATATGTGCCATACTCCGCAGATAGATCGACATCATTGCCATAAAATCACGGATGCGGTCCTCCGCCATCGGGTCCTGCTCAGCTACATGTAGCCTGAGCCTATGCAGAGATATCGCATGCAACCCGAGGTCAGCTAAACGCTGACAGTCCCTCTAAGAAGCCGGCGACCAGCGAAAGCCGGCCTGGCTATTTAGCAGGTTAAGGTCTCGTTCGTTATCGGAATTAACCAGACAAATCACTCCACCAACTAAGAACGGCCATGCACCACCACCCATAAAATCATGAAAGAGCTATCAATCTGTCAATCCTAGTTATGTCTGGACCTGGTGAGTTTCCCCGTGTTGAGTCAAATTAAGCCGCAGGCTCCCTATTCACTAAAGGAATTGGAAAGGGACTCACATCGCAAGTCATCCAACCGCAGGAGGCAGCAAAGATGAAATAAAAAAGAGACTTGCAGAAGAGTATGGCCCGACCCCGGGTCGAACGGGGGCATTCGGGAATCTGTCAACAGAACGCGGATGAGGTCCTCACCACCGGGCCCGGATCTCCTCGAGGGTGGTCGGGAATATAAGAGGCATTTTGAGGGCATCGAGGAAGGATGAGTTGAAAGGAGGCCTCAGCCGACGGTGCACAAATCCGATGGAAGGAGGGGAACCCACCTTCCTTCGAGATGATAATTCTCAAAGGACGTGGGGATGAAGGACGTGAGGAGACCCACAGCAAAACAAAGGTAGCGCCGTATGATGACCCGCCCCCGAGTCGAACGGGGATCCTCTGCGTGACTTCGGGAGAACGAACAGAACAACGAAGTCCAGATGCGTCCATATGCTAGCGGGTCTCGGTGAATGGACGGCCGATACAAAGTATCTGCGGGAATCATTCTACGTGACGCGGAGAGTTCTGTTGAAGAATGCAGGCAGCCGACCGGTTTCGGTTGAAATGGGAAGTAATAATTGTACAGTGTCCGATACGCAGCAATCGCAGGCGGGATCATCTTACATCCGTCGTAAAACTCGGGATCGGCTCCTGGATGTGTAAATCCTTCCGTTGTTTTTATGTCCTCCCTCTTCAGTCCTTCTATCGTCGTACTTACTCCTTCTTCAATCCAGTGAACTCGGTTTATTCTCCGACTTCTAACTCGCTTCCATCAATGCAAGAATGGTGGAGGCAAAGCTAGAACGTGTACATACAATTGCGCATTCAGTCAAATCACTCGAAGTGCAGTGAGGCACATGGCATGATCAAGCAATCAGAATAACGAGGAAGGGCGGGAATCCAACAAGCGCATAGGCCCGTAACAACGCCGATTTCGGGAACACATCGTGCGGCTCTAAAGTGTCCCGCCGTGCGCGAATATTCGGGGCTTGGATGACCCAGAATGGCGTTGAACGGACATTTTCATTGGAAGTGTCTCCCAGGAATTGAATTACAAAACATCGGATCGGATACCCGCGTAAGAGTTAAAGACATCACCCAGTTTCTGCTGGTACATCATACATACATCGAACCTGGGGAGTGATCGCGCTTCTTTGAGACTGGGAGACAACGACAATGTATCCGAGCCCGAATTGATTTCGATATTTGCCTGCGAAAAATCCTTACAGCAAGATCAGTGGGAAAAATATATATGAAAAATTTACCTGCCCGACCATGACCCGACCCCGAGTCGAACAGGGACATTCCACTACTGCGTAGAGAGGAGCACCGTGCACAGGGTGCGGATGCGCTCCTCACCGTCGGATCTTCTCGAGGCATGGTGCGGGAATACGAGAGGTGTTCTTTGGGCACGGTTGATATGAAATGATGGCTCACCAGCTAAATCACGAAGGCGACGCAGAAAGGGAGGCCGCTCGCTTCCAATTGAGATAATCATTGGAAGAGCGTCTGCAGATTGTGGTGCCTCGAGAATAACAACAGTTTCAGTCCTAGTCGACCATCTTAGCGTGCGCGGGCTTTCGCCTACGGTCGGGAATATAATCTTGGCACAAGGGCCAACCCAACTTCAGGTGGAAATTGTCATCAAGAATTTAGGGAACAAATGATGGTGTCGAGAACGAAGCTTACATTGACACCTGAGGCCGACAGGACATCTTGAAGGTAATACTTTGAGGAGATGGGATGCAGTCAGAGGAGATATGGTGGGTCAGTTGCGTGTGTTGCGAACGGAATGATGCCGAGATAATTTGATTTCCTCCGTCGGACCAAATGCTGTCGCAGGAATCCAACTTCCGGTTCAGTTGATATCTCCGACTGTCACTGAATATAAACTTTTGTTTGAGGAAGGGCGTACCGTATTCCAAGAGTAGAGAGTATCAGGCGCGGAGCACCACTCATCCGTTGAAAAGAGTCGTTGAATATTACCTTGGAGGTCAAGCAGGAACTTCCGTTGGACAAAAACCTTCGTCGGTACTGGTTATGACCCGCCCCCGAGTCGAACGGGGGTCTTCCGCTATTATCGTGTTGGAAATACGCCAACGTGGGTCGGAAGAGGTGCGCACCACCAGGTCTTGTGAAGGGTGTGTCGAGAGGGGAATGTGAGCGACGTTATTCTGTAGGAAGAGTAAGGTTACCTAAAATATGGGACAACAAATAGGAATAAGGATGCCGCTGAAAAGTTGGTATAACGAGGACACCCACCTCGCTAGAGATACTGGATTGAATAGGAACGTCCAGGGCGCAAAGTCTCGAGGAGGACTGAGGACCAAAAAAAAGTCACTTCCAACTAATGACCCCACCCCGATTCGAATGGGGATCTTCTGCGTGATATTGGAGCCCACCATGGAGCAAAGATGCGGGCGTCCGCTAGCGAGGCCCGATATATTTCGTGTGTGGAAATTCAAACACAATGGACAATTCTTCACCGAATGCACTAGGTTCGCGGGCTAGCAATGCCGGGGCAAGGCAGCTACTAGTGCTGTATCCAAGCCAGCGCGAGCTAGAATGGTGAGCATAAGCAGGTTAGAGTAATATCGGATAGGATGCTTTGAACGACTTGCCTTGCAATTGGGCCGAAAGGCCTTATTGGATGCAATACTTGCAGCGCAGATGAAGGAGAGTTATCTGACAGCAGAGCTACAGCCTGGACATTGTAGACGTGGTAAAGCCTAAGAGAGGCCACAGAGTCCAAAGAGATAATGAGTCAGATGCTATAGGTAGTCGGAGTGTTCAGCTACACCTTGGAGAGAGAGAGAGAGCTAGAAGAACCTGAGAAGAAATCAAGAAGAGAAAGCCGACCGGTTCCCGCGGGAGATCCATCCAGCCCGTGCAGGGGCGGATTACTAGCCGGGATGCCAGTGTATTTGAGGAATTTGGGAGCAAGGACTTGAAACGACAGACACTGAGACAGAGTAGTACTAGAAGTCTAGTAGAAGACGGGCGCGCGAGATGACATTGAGAGTTCGGGACAGGTGATGGCGGTTTGATCCGAAGAAGCTGATTGGTCGATCGCATCACGATTCTCACTTCCGCTGGCGAGCGATCCTCCGCTTTCATCTGGAATTCAGTATCCAACTGCGAGAAACCCGTTCGCTGAAACCGCCGAGATCCGCTCACCTGCCAACTGCCACTCACTGAAGAGCACACCACTCCAGCGGTCTGTCTCTGCTCATCGAGTCTGGCTTCTCAAAACTGTCGGACGTGTCAGTGTTCTACCCGCGCTTCCTGCCCGCCGAATCGCGCCTTCAATGGCCTCTGCACGCCCCATTCTTATCCCGTACATTCGATTTCGATATACGATATCTTACGCCTCACACGACGCCTCTCGCGCGTGCGCCGTGTACCTTTCCGATCTAACCATCTCTACCTCCACCGCCCCTTCTGCACCATCCCTGGCGAGTTCAAGTCCCCCTCGGAATTTGAAAACGATGCGCGGCCGCGTACATATACGCGGAGGGGCTTCCTGGCATAACCGCCATCTCCGCTAATCGACTAGCGGCGATTCAGCTCGTTTCGCCTCGCCAATTCTCTTCCTCTCTCTTCTCGGGCTCGCCGCGCGTACGTAAGCGTAAGCGATTTGCATTCACGCGGTGAAGTCTACCTTCGTACAGGTGCACCCATCCTACTCGGAATGCCGTCATTGGCCAGTGGTAGGCCCCTCTCGTTGTGTTCTGGTGGAGTAAATGACAGGGTACGAGCGCTACGGAGGTTCGATTCCTCCCGATGGCATACGTTGCGAGTGGTTGTTTTTTTACTCCCGAGGTGAGTGATTTTAAATATATAGGACGAACAATCTGATATTTTACCGTGTTCTGGAAAGAGGGCAACTAAAATGACGGATGCGTAGGTGGGCCCATAAACCGAATAATACATTTTGATTTCTGAAAACTCAATTGCGCGCAGCGCAACTATCCGTGGTAGGACTCGCTTGCACACCTTTACGATGCTTACGTCTCCCAATTGGAGTCTGTCTCCCTCGCTGACAAACCGCGGACGCCGCTTTCAAACACTGACAACAAGTATCCATCCATCTTCGCATTCACTGCAACATATACGCATAGCAACAAAGCCGTCGCTGACCGGTGGTAGGTCCCCTCGAAAGATAGACCATCGGGGCCGCGAAAATTCACGAGGAGCGTGGAGGTTCGAGTCCTCCCGACGGCCTATGTCGGTGCTCGTCTCTTTTTTCTTCTTCCGATGAGTTACATCCGCCGAAGATTATTGCTGCCAATATTTCTCACTGCCTCTTTGGATTTTGCAGCAGTGCCTTCATTCTTTAACAGGAGTTGGATACTAGTCTCACCCTTACACTATTGGAGTAGAGCCGACCGCAAATTTGTGAATTTTGCATATTCGGCCTCTCCTCGAATTGTGGGTAAATTCAACAACTGCTCTTGCAATCTATTGACGACCCGATAGCGGACGGCCGCATCTGCGCACAATGAGCGCTCCTTATTCAGTTAAAGCAGAATTCCCCCGTTTGACTCGGGGTCGGGTCACTCATCCACGAATTGTGTACTTTCCTTTTGTCCGCATCTTTCCTTGTTATTCGGAACCATAGGTACCGCTGGTGCTCAGCCGCCTGGCGTCATTCTTTGAATGGAAAAAATACCTTGCTCATCTAGATCCTCAGCGGCCGCGCTCCGCACTGAGTTAAATCAACCCAGTTCTTAAAATTCCTCTGGTATCCCACTTACGGTTATCATCGGACAGACTCCAAGGCGGAAGGCTGCGTCTGCAATCTACATTGTGCTTTGATTTGCGTGCAGAAGACCCCCGTTCCATTCGGGGTCGGGTCCTACAGATGATTATCTTTTTATTTTGTCTAGCTTGACGGGCTCCCTTAGAATTAATTTAAAATCCCGACCCCGATTCGAATGGGATCATCCGCTGCCAACAAGTGTGAAAGCTGTACACAGTAAGAGTGGGGATGCACGCGGGTCTCTGTAAGGGCTGCTGGAGCGGAATTTTCAGCGAGGACGCGTGAGCATTGAAGGGGAATCGGATCCAGTTGTCCTATAGGTGAAAACCGCAGAGTTTCCGACCCATGAACCGACGCCGAGGGGAACGGGGCGTAGTCCCCAGGGATTGTTAATTGCGTCGATCAGCATGCAGATGAGTAATAGCGGCTGAAGTAGGGATGATGAGGCGGACGAGTCACTTGAAGAGAGGTAGTACCCTCGCCATAGTTGAGGGGAAGGTTTTTGAAAGCATAGCCAAGCTTTGCTACTTACGAAGGAGAGATCAGAGTTGAACGCTAGAATAAAGCAGGAAAGTGACAATGAGTATCTTATCTATCCAGGAGCTAAACGGGGAGTAGTCCGCTGTCGCCGAATCTGACGCATATGAGGTCTTCACCATCCGCTCTTACAGTAAAAGGGGTGGATCGAGACGGAGTACGAGGGAATATTAGGACATGGCGAGTCCAAGGCGTGTTCCGCCGAACAAGGTACACCTCGATGGAATCCTACAGCTGTCTGGGTATGTTGATAAAAAAATAGGGAGTTCGTTAACACATATGATCCGACCCCGAATCGAACGGGCGTCTTCTGCGTGAGCTAAAATTGACAACCCAAGAAGTGCAGATGCGGCTCTCCGCCATCGGATCGGCGTAAGAAAGCCTTGATGCAGATCGAGTGGCTGATTTTACTCACAGTGGATTTCTTCCCAAACGATGCAGGTTCGCATGGATCCAGCCTCCTTTTTGAGTGCTCGATGGTTGACGCTGAGATCAACTCCGACAAGATCGTCGAGTGCCAACTTTGGGAGCGAAGCCTGGTGGAATATCGCCGTTGAGTATCAACTTGGTGTACGACGTCCGGTTAGGGGCCTTGCGGCAGAAGTAATACCGGGGTCGGAGAATTTCGATCGGACCTACTTACAGATAGACGTGGCGTAGAAGCATGATTGAGTAGCGACGAGAGGATAGCGGAGCCAAAACTGTACGCTAGAGTGCTGAGACTCCGAGGAAACTGAGAGGAAACCAAGGAACCATCAAGCCCGGCCCAAGGGTAGACTGCAAGGCAGGATGCCACCAGAAGTCATAGGTCTAGATACCAGGATGCGCGAGGAAAGCACTCGACCGAGGAGGGACTCAGGCAGAAGCACAGAAGGACACGAGAGTTCGGGACAATGACGATAGTTTGATGGCCGGGTGATCTGAGAGCCACGATTGGTCGATCCTAATCAGCCGCATCATGATGACCCGGCCCTTTCCGCTCCGCCTTCTTGCCATCCCAGTGTTCGCCCAAAGGGCTAAGGCCTTAAATGTTTAAGCCCTTAAAGAGGCCTTAATTAAGGCCTTAAGGATTTTTTGGCCAGGCTTTAAGCCCTTAAAGAGGGCTTAAATTATCGGCTATTAGTTGTCTTTCGGGTATATAATCGAATTCAACTTGTCATCGGCTACCTTGGTGTGTCCCTCAGCTCGGGCCCTCAGAAAGCTTACCCTTTCGAGTTTCAAGGGTGAGAAAATTACGTGCCTGCCGATTTTTTCCCGACTTGGCATTGTATTGTGATTGTAAGGTAGGGGTCGTATGCCCACTCGCTTCGACATGGACAGAGCAGCTTGCCACGAGCTTAAGCAGTCTACAACCAAATCTCAAAGGAGCCCGAGAAGAAGACCAACCACGAACTTTTGACCTGCGCCAAAATGCGTGAGAAAATACTCTTAAGGGCTTAAAATGCCCTTAAATTTAAGGCCTTAGCCCTTATTAAGGCCTTAAGAGCCCTGGGAACCCGATTTAAGGCCGTAAGGGCGAACACTGTGCCATCCGTCTCGAGTCTCCGGTATCTCTGCTCGTCGTCCCCGCTCCAAGTCAACATGTTCCAGACCCGGCAGCGCTCCACTGTGCGGATATACGACACACGCTTCATGCGACTGGCCACGTCGCCAGCGACTCGCCGCCGCGCAACTTCTTTATTCGGCGGTCCCGCAACTGTTAACTTATGCACATTTCTTTTCTATCGACTGATTCAAGTTCCCTCATTTTGTACTAGACCCGCGGCGCGAGGCACCCTCGTTTCAGCAAAGCTGTGTACGACGAGCGCGGAGGTTCGAGTCCTCCCGGCATCCTAAAAGGAGAAGAATGAGTTTTTCTTCCATCCATGTAGATCTACTGAGCATCCACCACAGTCTTTTGTGTTTATTTGTGGTGCAATCCCTCGAGTTCAGGATCTTCCTGAAGAAATAGGGCCCTCGTCTATCTTATTTTGATGATGTTCGGCAATGATAGAGTTCGCTCTCGAGTCGAGTAGATCGCCTAATTTCCGGGACGCTATGTAAGCTCCTATGCACGCTTCCCTTCCGGAACTCCCACCACACACGACCCTACCCTTAGAGACTTGTTCCACCGATGCTTAGCCAGATACTATGATGTCGGTGGCAATGAGGACTTGATCGAGGGGCAAACACGCCGTGACTAACAATATCACAGCCCTCGGCATTTATTGCGGGGTTGATTTCCATACCATCTCATTCCAGTCTGAATTGTGGGCTGTCAGAATGGGGCATACACTCACAGTCCAAGGAGGTTGATCCAACTTTGAATTTTTGATTTATGCGCTTATCGAAAAGTCCAAAATATGTGGCCACGCGTGCCACACCCACACGCGCTGTCGCAATCTTACCATTGGGTATGACACGAACTCCCTCAGGCTATCTCCGAATGGAGTCCTGCCGAGTTGACTCCTGTATTAACGAGGAGTTTTGAGTGGCCACGGAACTGGGCACATGTCATGTACATATTAGTCTCTACAGCACTCGGCCGCTATTATTCTGACTCATTTCGATTGGCATTTTGTGGTGCGAGACGCCGGCCATACATCGATAGTCCCTTGTAGATTTCGCGAGTCAAATCAACGTAGATGGTTCGTTGGTTGAGTTCGATCGTTTGTATTACGCGCCCAGCGCGAATCATTTTGGTGGCGACCTGCACGCACAAACGCCACACAGTTACCGTCGCATACGTATACACCGTTTCTTTCTACAGAATCTCCAAAATAATTCTCTTTGCCAATGAAACTGGCAGCGGGATTTATCGAGGAGTGCGCTCTCTTTGCCTTCGACTTAGACTGGGCCGCTTCGACGGGGAAGAAGGTGCGATTGATATTTCTAGGTGATATCGACCAACATAAACAGCCTCCGAACTTGATACTAGAAACTCGAAAATGGTGATATCAACCTGTTTCAGGTGACTCACAGTGGCAACTGAACACGCGGCTGAGTTGAACCCGAGTCACTGTGGCCCCAATAACAAGCCAACTACCGGATATGCTGTGGCTATAAAAGACTCCTTGGATATTGAGGATAACTCACCTTTCTCGACGCTGCCTCCCAATTCAACCAACCTCCCCCGCCATTGCACTCGACAATGTCCTCCTTCTCTTTCAAACTCACATCGCTCTATAACGCAGAGCATGAAATGGTCACATGGAGCACCCGGGTAGGCGATGAAGGCATAGCATTCACTTTCTTGCTCGACCTGAACGAGGTGGAGGCCACAACTGACTACGCCGCGGAGGAACCGGTGAAGATCAAACATATGCCAGCCTCGGGAGCTATAGATGTCGCCCTCGCCGATGGATCACAGCTTGTTGTGATAAGCGAGGAGGGCGAGATTAGATAAAGAGTAGTAGGTTACGATTGCAATAGCACTGATGGTTAGAAGACTGCTTTAGAGCAATCAGATGCTCTAGCAGGATTGTACAGTGAGCTTATATACTACAAAATGTATCTAGAATATTCTACGTGTATCTACTTGAACTGTCTGTATTACTAAGAAACTTATCAATCAATTGCCCGAAGGCCGAGCTGCATTATTAATCCCAACACAGCTCAAGGTGGACGATAGGATATTCTTGTATGTGTAAAGGATTCATACAGTGAAAAGGACTGACAAATGTACTCTGGGGTAGATTTGAGGATGGCGTGGAATTAGTGCTGGGTAAGATGAGCTCTGAAGGAACCTATGAGGTGAGTCTCTCTTCCCTCTTAGCATTCGATCACGAAACATCTCAGATCATTGGACCCGCTGGGACTGCTCTAGGGACGATTACATTGCACAAAGAGGGTCACCGTGCGAGGGCAACCTTTGCAGAAGAGCTCCGCCCCAAATGGAGACTTATAACAATTGGCGTACTTTGCGTGGAGGGGGAGACATGGAAACGGCCCAGTGAGAGATCAAGAGAAGGAGACACTGGATGAAAATTTCGAGTTTTTCACTGAAAAAATTGATGAAAAATGTTCATTATTTTTCACACATTTTTTCACTGAAAAATTGATGAAAATTTCAAATAGTTTTTCCGTACTTTCGAGACTGAGAATTGAGGTGGAAATTTTGAAATAAAATTCATGAATTTTTCAGCAAGAGTAATACCAATAATACATACACATTTTCATGTGAAAATGTTAGTGGAAAATTCAAAACATTTTTCACCAAGTTTTACAAAAAGCGTGAAAAATCCTTTTGCAAGTGAAAATTTGGTGAAAAATGTTTTGAAGTTTTCACTAACATTTTCACATGAAAATCTGTATGTAATATTGGTGTTACTCTTGCTGAAAAAGTCATGAATTTTATTTCAAATTTTTCACCTTGATTCTCAGTCACAAAAGTACTGAAAAATTATTTAAAATTTTCACAAATTTTTCAGTGAAAAATGTGTAAAAAATAATGAAATTTTTTCACCACTTTTTTCAGTGAAAAACTCGAAATGTTCATCCAGTGAGATGATTCGATATAATAATGCTCTGTGGCGCCTTGCATACTCGGTATATTTGGTGATGCACATCTTCTGACGTGCTTAATACTATCTGCTGTTCATTTGAATGTGAACGTTATCTCGACTTTAGAGCACCGCGTGAGCCTCCGAGCAAGTTAAGGTTTGACTTTACTGTGTGGTTCTGGAAGACCGCTGAGATTGTGCATCGATGAATCAATATGCTAGGTCAATTGAACAGTAGTGACAGCACTGTTGACGAGTGGATACGCGATAGGATTGATGAAGCGTATTGATGCTCGTTTCTATTATGTTCAGTCAAGTCCCAGATTGGGGGTCAAAGAAGGCCAGCCCCATCAGAGAATGAAACGAGCTCATGCGCCCAGTGAATATAGATACTGATGGTGCCGGTGAAATTAACATTTTCAAGACATCGAGAAGACAGAACAGACGAGAAGTGAAGACCTCCGGATGAATTTGGCTCTGAGAGGTTGACCGAGAAAGGGCTGAGACGTGGAGTGGTCTAGAGACTGACTCCCGGAATCAAAAGATAGCACACAAATGATCATGTGCCAATTTCGACTAGTCTCTTATAAACAGACATTATAACAGAGATTACTCGTACCTCGTATGTTATAGTCTGTCGATTGGCAGGTGTCAATGATCGGAGGTCGACCTTATTAGGTAATCATATTTTTTCTCAGGCGCTCAAGTAAAGGTTGTAGGGCATCCTTGCCCAATTTCTCCTTGGAATATCGTCGAGTTCATCAGATTAAACAAATGTACCAACTAGTTTTGCCTCCACGGCGCTGTGAAGTCGGTGCCGAAATTTGATGGCACGGCAGCTTACAAATCCCGCCGTCTCATTTTGTATCAAAAACGGAGAACAAATATTCTGAAGAGACAGAGTTGTCTTATGGGAGAATATATCCAGTTTTGTCTCCGAGTTTTGGGTGCTGGAGTGCTTGAAGGGCAGCCAGCATTGAGGAGGAATTTCAAACTCCGCACTTTACGTAATAAGGTCGACCTCCATACATCCGGCGCGTGGTTAACTACAGACTAAATTTCGACTCGAACGGGTTTTTTTTTTGCTTGACTTATTTACCGGACTTGAGCAACAAATGTCAGATACAGCGCCATAGAGTCTTGTTGAGGGACAGTTAAATCGAAGTCTACAGAAAATCGTGGCTAGCTTCTCCTTGAAATTAGAATCAGGTGTACTTTTTCCTTCGATATTGGAGAAGACTTGAGTTGAGGCCAAGTTAGTGCAGAGAAACGAGTATACATACTTTCATGAGATATATTTGGGCATGACACCATAAAACGGTGCTTTAAACGAGCAAGCACGGTGTCCGTAACTTGGAGTTTTAAGAAAACTGAGGCCGGCATTTCGACGTCGGGATGAAGGAAAAACAAACCCATGTTTCACTAGACCATGGCTCTCCCACTCGAACGGGTTATCTCATTGGCACGGAAGTGCTTAATGCGCGGATGCAGTCTTCACGACTGGGTCTCCGTAAGCGCAACTGGAGTGGGAGCAGGAGAGATATTATTTGGGCATGAAGTGAGTCAGAACAACTCAATGGGTAGCTCACGAGGAAAATAATTGCTACGGTACGCATAAGCTCTTCGAAGGAAGCCAGCCCGATTTCGTCTGGAAGAAAGAGTCACGGAGAAGGTGGGGGTTCAGAAGGCTCATGAAGTATAATGAAAAGAAAAGGCAAACAAAGGCTCCGGCACCGAAGTGGGCAGACCCCGAGTCCAACGGGGGCTTCTGTGCGGTGTAAGGCTGAAGAGTTTGCTACATACAGATGGCAAATGCGGCCGTCCGCCATCGGGTCTCTGGAAGAAATGGTAAAGCGCAACCCATATCGCTGTGAAGGAACTAATGATGATCGAGTGGAGGGAGGTCAAGGCAAAGGAGGAGGGAGTATAAACCCGGCCGAGGGCTGAACGGGAAAACTTGTCCTCGGGGTGGAGGTAGCCCTGAAATAGCGCAGGTGGGAGTTGAAAATCGGCACCAGCACAGCTGCATCGAAACAGATGCGCGGATACGGGAAGCAGCGCAGAGGACCGAGGTATCGAAGTAGATCAAGATGGTTTACAGTAAGGAATCGACGGCGCGTGTATCTGTGCGGAAAAAGATCAAAGATGACAGAGCCGTGCGCGTGAGTCGGTGTGAGAATTCGGATATCCAGCCTAGGTCACCAGCGGACGGATGAGATCATGAGAGTTTGGGACAACTGGAGACTCGGAGCCGCGGCATCAATTCAGCGGATCAATTGCCGCCGTGTGATCGGAGTGTGATCCGGACTGCTCCTTGTTCAGAACAACCACCGTCTCCAAGCCACTGAGGCAAATGCGACGCTAGAATCCAATATTTCGGCGTATCCGATCTCTGAGAATTCGCCCAATGATTAGGGCTGCACGCCGTTCCCGTCGCGCCGGTTCTACGGGGTCCGTCGACGTGTATGCCGACCCGTTCCGTTGGCTTTTCGGCTGCATTTTTGACGGCCGTTTCCGTCGAAAACAGCCTTCGCCGGGTCGACGGGTCCTGAAAACGTGCCATAAACAGCTATATGCGCTATGCAGGCCTTTTATGAGGCATGTTATGTGCAATGATAAGCCCAACACACAGTTTATGGCACATCTTACTAAGGGCCTGATCGGGTGCATCAGAATTCATTCCTAAGAATTGACCGATTTCTCTGCACCCGCATTTTTCCCACACATTTTGTCCCTAAACCAGGCGGGAATGGAAATATTATGTATTTTCTCCATCATAGATGATGAGAGGTGGCAGAGAGTGTGTGGGTTGTAAATGCACTGTAAGTCTAAAGTTGAGCTCCTGGAACTGGTGGTCGATCTTAGAATCTCTCAGAAAGTCTGTTCAATAAATTTCCCGCCGCTCTTTGGGGCCAACTGTTCATAGAATGACTATTTTGCAGATCCTGAGACAGTTTAGGGACGGGATAGGTAGCCAAAACTAATTCTAAGAAAATTCTAAGAAAATTCTAAGAAAATTCTAAGAAAGTTCTTGTGCACCCGATCAGGCCCTTATTGACGAATTTTCGAGTTTGAATTCATGAAACGACGGCCGTCGCGTGACGGACCATTCCCGTTCAAGTCCCGTCGAAACGACAGCCGTCCCCGTCACGGGCACGGCGTGCAGCCCTACCAATGATAAGCCACCTCAGTAAAACGACCATCTGGCCGCCGCGCCGTCGCTTGCGTCGATTCTCGATGCTCACAGCCTGAGCGACAACATCCTCTTACGCTTCTCCCCGATTTCAATGCACACCAACAGATACACTCTCTCAATTGAACCCCGAGCTCCCACTCGTCATCCTGCCCTTCGCCCGTTGACCTTTCTACGTCTTTCTTTCCTACGGGATGCCTTCCTCAAGGCCTTCCTTCTGTTTCTCAACTGTTGAACAGATATTCTTCCACTGCTCGATCTCTGGGCTACATTCTCTCTCTCTCTCCCAAGGCCCGGCCTTCTTATTTAACTGGGCATGCTCTTTCAATCTCTCAGTCTCATCCCAAGGTCTCGAGCCCGGTCGTTGTGCATCGGTCAACGCAATTTCTAGCCATCAGGTACACATTTGACCTCACATAAATTCACTCTCATATAAGGCAGCCATACCTACACTTCATCACAAACCTGATGGCGGACGACCGCATCTGCTGTCTATTACGAACTTCCGTGGACGTACGCAGAAGATCCTCGTTCGATCCGGGGTCGGGTTTCTGCATTACCTGTCCGTCGTTTTTTTTCCATCGGGGTAAGTCGCGCCTTCCACTCCTCATATTATCCCATCTGAATCTACTTGGGTGCCCTTAAACCTACCATGTTTCATCCATTCAGGGCTCATGGATCCATATCCCCGCGCTCCTGTCTGTCACTAGTACTAGTCGTAGGTGAGTGTACACTTTGGTTCATTGTCCTGTGCGGTGTGCGGTCCGCGGAACGCAATCATACTACGCTAGATCGAATCCAACACGACTGAAAGACTAGTGTGAACTTTCTTCAACTTCATTTCCTATCAATTAATACCTCCTTATGTAATTCCCAGCCGCTCCTCTCGACGCGAGCGGCGGGATTCCATTGTCCGGTGACATTCCACGTCCTCTCCGCGTTTCCGCCCTCAACCTCCACCTTATACACTCGCACCAATTCCTATGCGGAAAGTCGTTGTTGACCAAGGGCAGGTCCCTCTCTCGCTGTTACAAATGTGTTGGGCGGTACGAGAGTTGCGGGGGTTCGACTCCTCCCGACGGCATGTGCAATGTCTCGCAGGCCTTTTTTTTCCCGTTCCTGATGCGAACCCGGTGCCCGCTCACAAAGAACGGCTCTTAGTAAAGCTTACATATATTCCTGTTTGAAGGTGTGCGTTGTGGCAACGGGAAATCGGCGACTAACTGAATTTCCTGCCGTTTCCATTTAGAGTTGCGCTGTGTTCATCATCTCGCCATCCTACTTCAGAGTCCCCGTCATCCACCCGCACCCCAAGCCCTAAAAAAAATGTAGAGAACGAGAATAAAGGCCAACCCGATCCCGAGTCGAACGGGGTCTTCCGCTTCGAATGATAGGTACCAACCACAATACTAATCGCAGATGTGGACCACCACCATCGGGTCTTGTTAAACGATTGGAAGCTTGGAATACGAATAGTTAATATTTTTTACGTTGCATGTAGATTGAAAGCCCAAGCACTGTGCGAAGGAAACGTAAAAGAAAATATCATCGTGGGGTAGACGGAGGGCAGCACGGCTTACCTTGTGACCATTAAAATCGACAGCCCACGCACGACCCACGCCGAGTCCAACAGCTGGACCTCTGGCCACGGATCTTCGTACATAAAGGACATACGGGGCTCCGCCATTGGGTCCATTCACGAGGCATTTTTGGATGAAGGGGTCTTGAGTTGAAGAGCTGCATCGCCAGAACAGGAATGGGGTGAGTTCCTCGGGGGTTGGAGGCAGCGAGGGAGTCCAATTAAGAGACACCCCGGAAATTCTGATATATCTGGCCTCCCAAAAATGTTTCTGAAACCTTTAGTTTCAGGCGCGCTCCTGATACGTTTAGTTTAAGGTGCCGGACCGGGCCGGGCCGACATGTTTTGGGTGGCCTGAAACTAAAGGTATCAGGAGCACGCCTGAAACTAAAGGTTTCAGATTCGTTTTTAGGAGGCCCAAAATGAGCCTTTTTACAGAGTGAGAGGAACGGAAATTAAACAAGGGGTAAAAAAACAACTCATTCGCCTCCAATACCGCGACCTCGAGTCGAACGGGGCTCGCGGCGGATGGGCGGAGGGATGGTGCCTGGCCCTCTCTATCCAAACCCGGCGGTTCTATACTTTGCAGGTATCCCATAAATGCCTGATGCGACAGTGTTCCCCAGAACCACATCTCTAAGGCCAGGCTTGTCGGTTTGGGGTCGCGCAAGTTGCTGCTCTTTTCTTCATTCGATATTGGTGTTCCACGTTACTTTCCCGTCTACTGATCCAAGTCCCTAGGATGTTTAATTTTATAGACACATGGTACCGCGGCATCGTCCTAATCGCTGTATCACCCGAACCCGTTCACCTGAGCGAGATTTGGAATTTACAACATGGACCAGGAAGCCAAGTGGATGCAAGCGGAGGTATGCAAGTACGCTTCTCTGTCTGTTGTATTTCACATGCCTAACTTGAGTCAACTCCGGTTACACCACCTTCCACCACACCATCGTCGATTGATGCGTCGTCCGGGCGGCGAGATTCAATATCCCTCGCACGCCCCCACCACGCATGTACGCACGTCGTGCCGTCCCCCGAAATTTCGATTTGATGCTTGGGCATTCGCGCGAGCGAGTTAATGCATGCCTCCCCTACACAGAGTCTGCATGTATCTACTCGACTACAACTTCTGTCATCGCGCGCATTGTTTCCCCTCCCTCGTCTGCGTCGGCTCCCGCACCTACCTAGAACTCGGAATCCCCTTTTGACCCAACGCGTGCAATGCAATAGAGTTCCGCGGCGGAAATAATAACTCGAAGATGTTGCACGGATACTTGATGCGTCTGGGACGCATATCCGTTCGATTAACCCCCTCCTCCTACCTCTGGAGTCCATGGATAGCCGCAGTGTCGCGTTTTACCTCACCATGCGTACCCCATCATGTTAAACATCAATGCGGTCGGCCCGAAATTCCGACTTTCTGCCGAACGAAGGTATGTGTTTCTTCCATACACAGAATCTGTGTGGAGTACTCACCCGAGTAACGTTCCCCGCGCACATTCATGTACCTTGGTACGGTCTATCTTGTATCTGCGTGTCCCACTGATATCTGGCAGACAGGTTGGCGCCTGGATAGTCTATCCCCTGCTGATCAACCTAAAAAGTCGCGCCACTGACAATCGACCCGCAGTGTTGTTTCACCCTGTCTATTTACCTTGTCCACTTTTTATTTGGCTCAACGTGGGTAGGGAGGCGGTTCAATCGCGTGGTACGTTCGGCCTTCTGAATTCACTTCATCCCCCCCCACACATTTTTACTCAGAAAGTTGTCGTTACTGGCCAGTTCCAGGCCATTGTTCCCTTGTTGGAATGTGTTGGATGCGGGAGCTACGGATGTTCGATTCCTACCCCCGGCAATGTGAGTTTGAGGATAATTTATTTTTTCACCCAAATTTCCGATCCGCACCAGGTCAGTAGTCTGTATTGTTTTTTTTTAGACTGGAGCCAAGTTCCGTTCACAAAGAGTAGCTACTCTATTAGCCAGGCCAAAGGCTAAAATATCCAAGGCCGAAGTGGTATAGTATGATCAATCTCTCCCTCGGGCGTCCATAGCAAATGTATGATTAGACTGTTCCCTCCTGGTTCTGCCCCTCCCACGCTATCATCATGAGACCACGTTTTTCCGCGAACCATATTATTCAAATGACAGGTGAGTTTCTACGCTGATATGGGCAGGTGGTGCAACAAATAATAATGTTACAGTGTTACAGCCATACCGGGTATCGGGTAGGTAGGTAGGTAGGTAGGTAGGTAGCATTACACGGCACGGTCCGAATAACGAACACCGGTTTCCAGGGATTATCCCGGTGTACAAAGCAAGTAAAAATATACCATCACCCCTGGACTTCTCTCTGCCATCTAAGCCCCAGTCGCAGACCCCATGAGTTTCCCCATGCCCCACGGTAGACCCCAGACAACGAAAAGAGGCAAAGAAGATGACCTAGAATATTTAGCTTCAGAACTTCAGACATTCCTTTGTCGGAAAAATCTCAGTCAGCTTCAAACGGCATGGAAGGCGTTCAATGGCCAAATGGTTTTAGCTGGCTTCCAACGCACAGTTCGGAATCACGCAACCACTCCAAAGCCATGTCCATGCTTCTAACACATTCTAAGCCTAACTCTCAGAACAATCACAAAATTTTTATTTCCCCGTCCTTCCACACGAAGGGGGGGCTCTTTGCAGTCACAGTAGTCTATTCTCTAGTCACTGCACTAGACCAGTGCTGTGATTATGTAATTACATAATTGATAAACTTAGTTGCCTATTATTATGTTAGTCAAGGGATTAAGTATTTTAAGTACTATTTGAGTGCTAACTTTAAGTAGTGTATCGCACATGCATACACCTGTCGATTCAGAGGTCATGAACAGAGTTATGTACCTTGGTCCGCATCGCGGGTGGAGCTCTGCTGAAGGCTTTTCACACGGGCCCCACAGCAGTCAGATTTCGAGAACAAGACTGGGTGAAAAAATACAACCCAGCACAAGCATATATCAAAGCCAAATCATTCTGACGCACCGAGAATTGCCTAAAATTTTTTTTTCTGACCCTCAAAAATATATATGTATACCTTGGGACAGCTTAGGACAGCTTGTAACTCACACCAAGCCTTCAAACGGCTTGAAAGTGGTTCAAAGTCCCTCTGCCACGGCTTCAAAGCACTCTGAAGCTGTCCGAAGGTCAGATGCTGTACCATGCCGTTGCAAGCCAAAAGGCTTTTTTCCGACATTCTACTTGGACGGTACACAGGGACGGCATATAATTCTTCAAGGACCTCATACACAAATTTTGCAACCAAAACAATAGTTGAGCGCTCGTATATCATGGCTTTCAAGAACTCAACGCTTGTGAGTTTAGCCAATTTGTCTCTCATTTTTGGCACAGTGTGAAAAAGTTTTTCCAGGAATAAGGTGCTCAAGTTGAGAACTGCCGGTGAGGCCTGGCATTCCAATAGCGCATGTTCTGGAGTTTCTACTGTAGCCAAACAAAAACGACAGAGGCGCTCGTTCCGACGGACTGGTTGTAGTGCATGATCAACATGCCGCAAGTTTTCTAATGTTCAGTGCATCCTGAATCCTGCTCTGCTGACCGCGTGGAGCACGGGTTCTTGCTATCACACTAAAAAATACCGGCACGTGATGCCCTCCGGAATACACAAGTACATCATATCAAAAAATCCGGACCGATCCGAGCATTATTAGTACTGTGAGACCAAGTCTGCTCTTGTACAACGAAAAACACCCAAATCTGACCCACAAAATGATCTTGAGCTGGTTAGAACAAATCGGGTGATGACATGCCCTCCGAAGCCTCTGTCCGAATCGAATGAGCGTATTGTCGGGGGAAATGGTCAAGATTTAAGCTCGTGAAAATCAACAAAAAAAAAGGGCCACGCCCTACGTTCTGCAAAGAGCTGTAAATTTGTCAAGAATAAATTCAGAGTGCAGTTCTAATGAGTGGACAGAGTAGCAAAACGATCTTTCTAGCAGTTGACATAAATGTCCTACATCGTCGCTTGAGGCATATCCCCCTCAAATGTCTCAAATAGATGGTGGCCAAAGGCCACCTGGGAGTTCAACACCGTCACTGGTGCTCAATTCTTATAGGGTTTGAGACCCTGACTGCCCACGAAAGGGCACTTACCATCACTTCCTTATCCCTTAAAAGTTCACAATTGCGAGCAGATACTCGAGGCAAGTAAAATGAAGAGTAAAATCATGAATTCTTCAAGTTGAGATTCAGATCCGAGTAAAATACCTACACATATAATACATGAAAAAAGATGGAGACTATCAATGCGGATTCTTCTAAAATCTCTCCAAGCCATTGAGCTCGAAATTCCAGGAGGTGAAGAGACGATATGGACCATGAGTGTGCCAAAAATGACGAAGAAATTGCCCGTATTACATTACCCTGATGCAGTGTGATATCCTGCATGGTAGGAAATCCTCAGAGCTGGTACCGGCCATCGTAAAACATCGGTATTCGAAGGAAATCCAAATTTGGCTCAAGTTATGGCTCCGCTGGCTCGAAGCTCAAGCCACAGTTGAGTCGCTGAAGCCGATTGGTTGCAGCCCGGCTTACACAGCTAGCGGCTTTGAGCCGAGTCGCAGCAACACTAAACGGCATACAAGATCTAACATATATTGGAAATCCTCAGACATTGTGGGTAGAATGAATTTTCGCCATCTCGATATCTGGTGACAAGTTGTCCGGGTTGATTGGTAGATCGATCTGTGCCACGACGTTAGGATCGTTGACAGAATGTTCGATGAATTGACACCGACTGCCGGTATGGAATATGGGATTGTGACCTCATTCATGTTGCGAAGAGTGCTACGAGAATTGAGGCTAGCAAAATCTGAGTTGGCTAGGACAGTCTGTATAAATTGACCCACCTCGCAAAGAGGGAATTCGAGTATACTGCAGCATGAATGAGACTTGAACTTGAGACATTATTCGGAGCACTCACGTCTTGTTGTAATGGTGTATACCGCGATCCAAAGATCTTGGGGCACTCAGCTAATTTGCGCATATGAAGTGGATCGAGATCCACATACAGTTTTCCTTCATAGTCACAAACTTGAATGGAGAACATCATTGGAGGCAATGAAAGCAAAGTTCCAGACGACATACAAATATAAGGCCCATGGTTGTTGCGGTACTGCGTACAGGTTTCATGAAAAATAGAAAACATTGGCAAGATAGACAACTTGCCTTGTTACCACTCCGGTCTCTTGATGATTGAGTGTCAGTTATTTGAATGTCAGTTATGAAAACAGTGTTATTTGCGCCGAACCTATCGTCCATTCAACGAGTTTATAAAGAACTGCAGCTGTCCTACAGAATAAGATCAGGGACAAGAAGAGTAGGGAAGAGCGGACTAGCCTCGTATTTGCATTCACACGTTGGCGATGAAGCTCATAGACCAGTGTTGTAGCAATGACCAAGTCGTTCACCGCCGATGTGACCCAAGTGGAATACAGAACCCAGGCTGCCCGATTTTGATATGACACGATGGGCAAATTTCGGTGGCTGCCATAAACGACTGCCGCAACGGAAAGCATGTTCAAAAGCGCCAAGATCCATATACAGAATGGGATGTAGAAACTCCCTGAAAACCTGTATATTCGGAGAGAGAAGAATCCTTGAACTGGGTTCAGTATATAGATGTGATCATAACCACTGCTTTCAATTGGCCATACCGCATGCCCGTATGGTTCCACTAAATAAGAAGGCAATGGTGAATGATAGGGGTTGAAAAAAGCGCTCTGGAAGCCCATAGTCGGAGACTGTCTCGCGGTATAGTGTCATCCCGGAGAAGACCGTATGGGCCACCTCGCAAAGCCTGAGATGCAAAATCAGCTCAGATTCTGCCCCAAAACGAAAAAGGGATTCTGACCAGACAAAAGACACCTGGGGAGCGAGGTGATCATCACAATTTGCTCACATATGTATGTAATACATACCAGGAATTTGAGTTTGCGAGAATCGTCAGAAAAGCGCTGGTAATATATGTATGCCTGAGTTGTGGTTACACCAAATAGCACATATGATAGGAGGACACCGATTTCAAAGGTACCTGGGAAGTACAGGTGTAAGTACACGGGCAACAGATGCCTGAGGAACTGTCATACCAAGAGTGCTGTTGGTGTCCAAGGTCGGCATAGTAGATGCCATCTCATTTTTGTTCAGTCTGCCAAGTCGAATATATACCACCCGACAAAACAAGAAGAAAATAGATAGAAGAACGCGGCCACCAGCCTTCCGATGGCTGTCCAAGTTCTGACATTCCCGAGCCCATTCGTAAAACGATGGCTGAAGAATAACATACAGATGAGTGCGGGAACTGGTATTCCCGACCCGACCCGGCCTCAAGCCCGGAGGTTTTCCACGACCCAAGCCCCTGCCCACACCCCGAGCTTTCAGGCCTGGTCTAGAGCTCATTCTTGCCGCTGTTCAGCTATTTAAACATGGGTTACCTGATCATAACCGATGTTTCTCCGAAGCTCCGAGCTCGTCTGTCTCGGTAACCCAGATGTTCCGGTGATCCGGGCCACGCGACTTCGGGTAACGCAAAGCCAAGTTACCGGCTGAATCAGACTTATGTCCGAAAAGGACATAGTACATGGGGGCTGCTCACGTGGCCCATTGGTTATTTACCTCCGAGGAGACATAGGTCTTGAAATTACTGATCTGCCAAAATCGGACATAGAATTCAAGATAAATCAAGATGCTGAAAGCTGTATACTGAATGAATGCTATAGTGTGTTTTGAGCTGAAATTGTCCGGCAAATGAATCTCAGTTGGCATCCTGAATCTCTCTCTCTTTTCCTCCCTTTTCCTCCCATTTTGCAACTTGAAAAACTTGAATTCCGCTGTCTCTCCCCGGACATAGTACATGAGCCAAGTTACCTAACTTTGCGTCCATCATTTTTTGGAGACCGAACCCGCGCCGGGAACGTGTGACACACAATTATCACATGTCACATTTCCCTCATGCGAACGACATGCGAATCACGCATGTCGCGTTGAGCTTTGCCCCCAGTGTAAGTTAATTGGAACTTGGTAGATACAGTCTTATGCACTTCTGAATTTTTTAGTGATTTAATGACACGTACTTTGCGGTCATTTACCTTGGAAATGGGGTTTGCGCAGCTGGGGCTTTCCGCCCCAGACCCCGGCCGCTGCGCGGAGCTGGTGTGCTCACCGCGGGGGCCTGCTGCATGGAGCTACTCCCTTGCCGCGGGGGCCTGCTGCACGGAGCTACTCCCTCGCCGGGGAGGCCCACGGCGTGGGGCTTTTCCGCTGAAGGATATGTTTTAGAAAACAAAGGACGCCGAGGAGTTCGAACCCGGGTGCTCGACACAAAACATACAAACACGAGTGTTACCCACTCCTTTACTCAGACTGTTCAGACAACTGTACTTTTAGTATCCTCATCCAGCCCAAGCGGCCGCCGTCACGTGCGGAAAAAGTTCCCGGTGCAAGTTTGAATTCCTCATTTTTTACCCGAAGTCGCCTGGCCCGGATCATATGCGGACCGGGATTGCTATCGCTTCTGGGTTACCGAGAAAGATCTTACCCCACTTTCCGATTTATTTTCGCGATGACCAATTATGTATTGTTTCTCTTTGTCCTTGTAGCAAAAATTGGGTGAAATCCAAGTTCCCCAGGGTAACCAAACCTGAAGGTTCAGAAATCACTGGGACATACCTCGGAATGTGTGGTGGTAAGCAATGTCTGCTATTTCTCTTCCTCTGTGACTGACTCTCATCCAAGTGCGGTGACATGGTGTACCTCGCTGATGATTATCATCACCTGGCTGGCAGGTACAATAACCCCCATCTTTTCACATTCTTATTACTCACACTTTTGCCCACAGTGCGTGCAGGGCGTCAGCTACGTCGCGCGGCTCAAGCATCGGCCGGTGGATGACAGCACGTAAACGAAGTGCACAATTGAGTCAGATTGTGCGGTACTTTTCGTGTGTTGGTAGATTACCTACGGTATGTTATCCTCCTCAGTATCTCATTTTCTGTCCCTGATTATTTCACAGCTGTCGAACTCAATTGCCTCACCCTCACTATACAATTCAAGGTAAGATATTTCCATTGTTCGACTGATGTCTGTTTAAACTTCTTTTCTCATGAGATTGTTATCGTAGCTAGTAGTAGAAGTAAGTCTGTACACTCCTCTAACTTAGGTAGTGTTGATAAACGTCCTTTTTGTTCTTTTTGTTTATGAAATTGACGTGAAAACAATTTGAAAGCACCACCAAAATGTGCTCAAAATTGTTGCAAAACCACCCAAATTTGTGAAAATTTAGAAATGAACAATCGGATTTGCACAATTCTCACAATTTAGCATTAGTGTTGGTTTGGTCCAAATTTGGTCAAAATTGGAACAAATTGTTCCAATCTAACCAAATAGTCACAGATTCGGAAAAGAGGGTTTTCCTGATTGGCTGAACCGGAGGTTTAGCTACCCTGGAGAACATGAATTTCGGCCACTTTTGCCACAAGTACAAACAAAAGATTTGTCCAAAATTAGTCATCATTGAAAATCAGAGCAGCAGAGAAGTAGCAAGGAGATTTATTGAGTCCAAGTGGTAAAATCCCTTCTGATCTCCCTTCCTCTCATTTTCATGGATTTTTTGGTGTGACATACAATTTATTATCCCTCAAAATCTTGCTCAGTTGACGTGTCACTTTCGTCTAGTGATCAAGCAGCGTATCAATTGCCATGTCTACGATATCACTTCATCTCCATTGGAACTGCCGTCTCCTTGCCGCAAGATCAGCGTGGAGTGTATCCTGCAAGAGTTTCATAGAGTTGAGTAGCTGTGGTTTGCATCTCTCTCAGAGTCTCTCTCATTTGGTGGTACTCATTCCACAAATTTACCGGATGCCAGAGGTTCGTTTTCCAGAGGTGAGTCTGAACATGCCGCACCATTCGGTGCTGCCATCTTGGAACTGATGACAACAATACTCCAGTCGGACTTCCACACAGATCTGGCAAACGGCTGATCGGCACTGTTCAGCAATTGTTAATAAGGGTCGTTCAGAATATGTGTTCTTGAGATTCAAGTCGGGAACACACTGCCATTTCCGGGCCAGAGTTGCCAGATATTGACAAATCTCACTAACGCTAAACCACTCTCCGTCTGCATGTCCTGCGAATAATAATTGCAGGCACGGCTGTCCCCGCTTTCATCAGAATTTGATAGGATTTGATGCCCATTCCAATGGTTTTTGCCTGGATTTCTTAGCAGTAACCTTTAGATGCCAACAGATAAGCAGATCATTCGAATCCAGTGATGAATTCCATCAATCTGCCCATCAGCGCATCGTTTACATATAGAATCCCATATTATTATTATTTTTTCACCACAAGCAGAGCATGGACACAGACTCACCTGGCCTCTTCCTAATTCTCACACTATGAGTACACTGAATTTCTTACTTGCACTATAATCTCATGATGTGGATGCGGATGTACATGGAGTTCAGCACGTTGAAGTCAAGCTAAGTCGACTCAACTGCAAATGACAAGGAACTCAATTCTTGAAACCTCAGGCAAGTCATTTATATGGGCCATATAGTGTATAATAATTATGCTAAAAATGTAGTTAAAAATACGCATCTTGGGTCAGCGGGAAAAAAATAGGTGTCACTTGGTGGAGGAGGTAATTCACACACGACCTGTCTTCATTTGGCAAAGTGACGCGACTTGTTCCCAACCCTAATGTCTTCCAAAACACGCAACTTGGACTTGGGATCTTTGCATTTGCGGAACATCAGTTTTTTGGGTTGACTCGAGCCCGACTCGGACTCGGACTCGGACTGAGCCATCTCAGATGATGATGAAAAGGGTCCAGATGTGCTCTATGGCCCATGGGACGATGCGACCGGATAAAGACTAACGAGAACTCGA